>SJOL01001372.1:25271-70200 GCA_004794785.1 Opisthorchis felineus | reverse complement strand
CTGAACACCGAGGTTCTGGATACTTTCCTGTGTTCGCCACAGTGGGCATCAGTGGGCATCCTTGTCGGACACCACTGATTGTTGGAAAACTTTTGGAGAGCTCTCACGCGCCCCCAAGTATGTGAAAACAAACAGCGCATGATATTCGCGAACTTTTGGGGGATGTCCTGTTTGCGCAAGCGTGTTGAAAAGAATTAACCGGTCGACAGAATCGAACACTCTTGAAATCAAGTGATACCAAGGATGTACGGCTCCTATGCGCATGCTGTGGCTCTAGTACTTGACGGACTGTGAAGAGTTGCCCACACGGCCACTTCCCCGCCGGAATCCTGCTTGCTGTTCTCGGGTACCGCCTGCATGCACCTTCGTAAGACGAAGTAAAATAAGCAACACAGAGTCTGGTTACAACGGGGTCAATATAATTTCTCTGTGACCATTGTTAACTCATCCCAGTTAGTTGGGATGGTCTATTTTTCTCAGATAGAGGCATATAACTTGAACAGTCACGGACTGAGAATTTTGCCTTAATCTTTGAACAGAGCTGGTGGAAGCTCGTCAGCTCGGTGACGTTTTAGGGACAAAAGGCATCCGCTTATTTTCGAAGCCGTCTGGGATTCCAAGTTTGCTGTCCAGGGCTGCGTTGCTCCTCTGGAATCCTGCTGAGCAGTTACAAGTGGCCAGTTAAAATTGTTGTTGAAAATATCCAACCCAACGATTCAGGCGTTATTTTCAGAGAGCAGCTTACCGGAGGCCTTTTTGGGTATGTTACATGTATCAACTGGAATAGTTTGCGCATATCCACAAATTTTCTCGCCTCCTCCGTCTTTTCAGCTTTCTGGGTCCACCGATCTTCTCGATCCTCTCAAATACTTCTTTTCACCATAGCCCCGACATTTCGTGGACTGGTTTCATGCTCTCAATCAGGAGAATACTTATCCGAGCTTCAAGCGATTTTCAGGGAACGATGTAGCTCAGTGGTTGGGGGGGGGCATAATTACTAATCAGAAGGCACGTGGCTCGAACCGAACCTCTGTACCTCGACTGCTCCTGTCTAGGCGATTTCATGCTTCCTTCGGGTGGCATGGCAGCTGTGCACCGAAGAGTTACAGCTGAACGATTATTGTTTTTCGAACAGCTTTAGAGTGTTGCTGGAAATTCTGTACCTAGTTCTAGTTGTTTGAACCCTTCCACCAGCGGATCGTCCAGGATCTTGCAGAGTTGCGGGTAGTACCTTCCAGTAAGAGTTAACATCAGAAGATGTTTTGTCCGGAAGGGACTAGAGTATGCGGTTCTGGTAGACTTGTTTCTTATCAGGGTCCGGGAGCTGCTCAGTGGTTAGGCGAGGGTGTGCATCTTGCGCACCCCTGAAAAGCGCATCGAGAAGTTTCAACGAACAAGCGCGTGATCCGAATCCACGTGCATGTTCCAAAACGAGCGAGAGTCAGTAATTGACATAAGCAACTTATAGCTAATGACGATGTGGTCCATCTATGTTGGGCTGTCTACCGATATGCCCCATATGTTTTAGGGGTTGGTTCGTCTGTGGGGTACGCCATGTGGCCAAGCAGCTCCGGTTGTTCCGGAAGTTAGTACTGTACAGAAACGGTCTGTGGTCAGCACAGAGCAGACGTTCGCCTTTGTCCGTGCGTCTTGATTCCATTCCTAGATGTCTACCCAATTGAGCCTCAGCTGCGCCAAGTCTATTAACTTTCGCATTCAAACCACCTGCAACCACAACAATATCTAAGCTCTTAAGCCGCCTCAACAAGGTGCTCAAAGCGTCGTAAAAACTGCCTTTGAGTCTATCTGAGCTATAGTCTGTTGGAGCATAAACAGTTACGACGAACAGGCAACTATTATGGGATATTCTCTTAGACGTTGCCAAACGAACCGTACACAGGTGATTATCACTTGATAGCCATTTAAGCAGAGACCCTTCAGCTTGGTGGCTTGGAGCAATATCAATCCCACCAGAACCAGGACCAGAAGCTGCAGCTTCTGGATCACCGAGGGTGCACAACCAGAAACGAGAGGAAATCAATGGGGAGGTGAATTCAACAACTGTACTGGGGTCCTGAATCCCCGTTTCAGGGAGACAGCACACACCAATAGAGAGCGAGTCCGGCGTACATGCAAGAGCAGTCTCCTGTCCGACTTGTTTCAGAGTGCGAATATTAGAGGCTGCCAGATTAACTGAACGACAGGTTTGAAAGATGACTTCGAAGTGTCTGTGGCCTTGGCAGCCGAGTCAACTGTGGATATTGCAGCTGGCGACAGTGGGCGGCGAACGCATCTGTCAATCCATAAAAATGGGCCTACGGAAATGTCGCCGTAAGTGGAATATGGAAGGGGCTAAAAGCGAATATGTGACAGAGGAGGAAGGTAGGCGTCAGCAGTAGCCTGCTGTATGCTACAAGTAGGGTGATCTGTCTGACGGCACAATGCGACAGTCGATATAACATGAGAGTATTTCTTAGTGTGCGATTCATAGTCGTACGTTGGCTGGGATTCCGCCAAGGCTCCCACACCTAGGCATGAGGACGATTAGGGTCCTCAGCCAAAGGCTTCGGCTCAAAAGCTTAACCGAAAAGCAGCGGTGGTTGGCGTAAGACAGTTAGAGCAGTCTAAATTTTTATGGGCACACATGTTCCAACCCCCAACCCAGAGGACCAGAAGGATGTTAGTCAGACTTCTACCCATTGACCAGCCTAGTATGGGGCGCTGTGTAGGTTTCCTGTGCCGTCTCTAACCATGCATATGGAGGACCACGCGAGCCCCATTTTTGAAGGCGAGCCGCAGTGACAGTATCCAGACTTTCTGTAATCGCTTTTGTACCTCTCCATCCGGTCACAATTCGATTGCCTATGTGCCTGCGTTACTGTGAATTGAATTGGGCGTGGGAAACACCAGTATTTTCGGCACACGATGATTCGACATGCGCAATACATGACCTAGTAACTACAGCTTTCGGTGCTGGATACGCTCTTCGATTGAAGTCCCTGTCGCACAACCGAACACTCGTTTTCTAGTTGTTTGGTTGCTGATTTACCTGCACCAGCTCACGCTAGCTATGGCTCTGAGACAACAGTTTTCGAAGACCTGAAGATGTCTCAGTTCGGCTGCTCACAGAGGCCACATTTAACGGCCATACAACAAAGCAGCTCGCACTGTGGCCTGATAACCACGCCTGTTGAAACTCAGGGGAAATCCGGTTTGGTACCCTAGGTGTTTCAAATTGGCAATCGTGACTCAAGCCCTAAAGATTCGTGCAGTAACCTTATATTTCATACTACCGTAGAAACTTATGCAAATTCCAAAATATATAGAACGCTCTACTACCTGGAATGTCTCTTCTTGGATTGTAACTGGCGTGCTCCTACATATTCAGGAGCACAATCTGACACTTTGTGTGTGGAAAGCGCATGCCAAAGGGCAGGATGGCTTTGGTTACTTCACCCAAGATTCACCTGTGCCTTGTTCTCATCTTCGAAGTCGAGGACGATGTCGTCCGTATATCGCAAATCGACAGGGTTTTCTTCATCAGGTATTCGAACACTAGGGTCCTGAAGAGCCTCCAGCGTTCGTCTCCTTATTTTGTCGAGGCTACTCGGCTCCAAACTGGCCAGAGTACCAGTTTCTCTTCGGGACTGCCGTATATGAGAAAGTGACTGTAACACAACCTCGTTTAACGAATGGGTTTTCAGAAGTTATCTTAACTAATAGTGGGTGTTTCGTTACTATAGGTCTTTTAGCATACTGTTGTTGAGTGAACTTGGCAACAGTCCTCAGGCGAACGTAACAACAGCTGGCACATTAGAAAGCTCGAGATGGCTCAATGGTTAAGGCATACTGACCGGAAAGTCCGTGGTTCGATCCAAATCCCGGCATCTCGATTGCTCCTGTCTAGGCTTGGGCGACCTGGCGGTATCTGACCCATCGTGCTTCCTTCGGGTGGCATGGCACCTGGGACCTGAAAGTATGTGACAACCCAAAGGTTCCTGCGGTGTTTCGGCCACGTGGTATACGTGGTGCATCCTAGTCCGAGACTTATGTTTTTCTTCACGTCATCTTCGGAACGTAACAAACTGCGAGGTGGCAAGAGAACGTGAAAGAGATTACGAAGAGTTCGGGTTTGGCACTATCCACGTTCCAGTATGGGTTTCCCGTGCCCCATCTGCTCCTGGCTGGATACTCGTAAGCTATGATGGCTAGTCGATATCACTGGCGTTCATTCTGTCACTTTCTTCCTAGCTTATCTGGTCGGACGTTTGGAGGTATAGGCACTTCAGAGTGGTTGCGGTAGACTAACACCGGTCTTCTCCAACATCCAGTTTTTTCGTCCCTCTACTTTAGGGTTTCAAATAAGATCAAGTAGTTTCTGTAGTTGCAGGGCGGTGAAACATCATCCTCGTCACTGATGTTGCTGTCTCTGAGACCGATGGTGATGAGCACGTGACAGTGGATCGAAGTCATTGCATCAAATAATAAAAATAATACTAGACCAGCAGTAACACCCTTTCGGTGCCCAGCTACCATTCCACCCGAAAGAAGCACGAGGGCTGAGCTACTGCTAGGTTGCCCAATTCTAGACAGGAGCAGTCGAGATGCCGGGGTTGGGTTCGAAACACAGACCTTTCCGTCAATAAGTTAGTGCATTCACCTTAGTCACTGAACTATCTCCATCTCTGCTGAAGTAAGCATAATTTATCACGTTACGGTGACTTGAAAATACACGACGCGTGCCTTACTACGATCCGCCTAATTGACCGTTTCATTGTTGATGAAATGTTTTGGGAAAACAGATCGTGACGCAGCAACTTGGATTGGAAACGGACATTGTGAAACTGAATGCTATGCGATGTCCGCACTTTAATAGTTGGAGTTCACGTGATACATATGGTAAGTGGTCGGAAACCCTACAGGACCTAGCACGTAACGATCCCAGAATCAAGCATTTGCTGGCAGACTACACAGCTAAGGTTTGTGTATAATAATGTTAGGCCAGGTTCACAAAGCGTTTTAGGTCAATCTCGATTGCGGTATCTTAGCTCACAGTATCCTCAGATGTGTTAATTTCGATGTTAATGAAGGCTCGTTTTTGATAGTGTTCCTTAAGGGTCTATGACCTTTTGAATTCAGTCCTCAACTTTTCTTTTACTGTGAGATTGCTTCCTCATGGTTGCATTCATTGAGGACGCCTTGAGATGGGAAGCTTGATGCACGCAACACCATGGTTAATCCTGTACCCTTTTCAAGTAAAAGCGCGGAATCATTTTATCGTCCTCTTGCTTCACCGTTTCTGTGTTTCAGTTCTCAATGCCTGGTTCACACAGTAAACCCTCGATGCATAACTCGCCTATTACTCAGTCGATGATTGTGTTCGAGTGCAACTGAGTTCTACTATATACTCAACCAATATGAATCACTACATCATTCCCGTACCCCAGAATGACCCGCGACTTTTCTCCAATGTTTCCCATGCATTCTCGTTGGTTGATTTGGGAAAGCGTCTTTTAGAGGCAGCTAAAAATGGCGATGTCGAAGAAGTGAAAAACCTTATGAGCAGTGGTGCTCCATTTACAACGGACTGGGTAGGTTTTTATGTCGGGCTTTTTCTGCCTCCTTCCAATACAAATCAACCGCTCCCTTTTTGTCTTTTTCAATTTTTACTTACCCCGCTGTAACTTTTGCCCGCTTAAAGTGCCATTTTCGTGGTTAGTTTCCATGAACATCGCCTCGAAAATCAAGTACCCGCGGTTGATCTGCTTACATGTTTTGCTTTACGTCGGTTAACGTCGGTTGTTAGGATAAACCCGCACACAGAACGCCTGAAAGCAAGATTGTTGCATAGTTCGACCCAGTCTTACATTTCCAGCTGCATCAGTTTAAGTCGCATTAAGTTCTAAAACCACCTAATGTAGTCAGTAAATGTGTGCACTTAAATGGCTGTAAAAATATACTATTAAATGGACGACAGCGTCCAAGTGTGTGTTCTGATGAACCGGATGTAGGTCCTGTGGGAGTGAGCCACCCAGACGCCATTCGGTGACTATTCGGACGTTTTACTTGTCCTGAAGCCTTTTTTGTTCAGTTGCTGCGGCCGGACAATCCCGTTTGTGAGCTTTGCGAGTCCCTGAATAACTCCAATTTTTCGATCTACCTTAGCGAAATACCTTATCATGACCACCTTGTCTGTGTTTGCGTTACTCTGTCGTGTGTGGCTGCCATAGTACAAGTAGATGAACCAGCTACAGAGTGTAAGGTACTCTGATCGTTTGTGGTGTGTCACACAGTGACTGTAAAACTAACGCGCTTCCGACGCCAGATTCAACAAACGCGGGTAAAATTGATGATGAAAACAGATGGAAAGCGGTGAACACAGACACTTTTTGTAGCAAAGCCAAACAGTGATTCGGGGAGTTCTTTGAGATGTATCATTGGAGTTGACACTAAGTCACAAGAAACATCTGGGCACTGAACGACACCGTGACCTACTGCTACTTGTAAGTCAAGAAGAAAAAGTGTTCTATGTTGCGATAAAAATTCATTTTCAGCTTAAGTTGACATTGGTGTTGACGGAGGATTCAGCTGAAATCCATCTGAATCTCGCTTACAATATTTTTTGCCTGGGACAATATTAAGTATATAGAAGTATGTCTCATTGATATCCATAAGGTTGCTGAAAACTCTTCGGCAACCCACTATCGGTTTCGTTCTTCTTGAGGCTCATCAAATAGGCCTAGTCACCAACATTATTTCTCACGTGAACAACATGTTGCGACTAATATTCATTTACAGATTATATTAGTACGGCAGTGAAGCATCATTGTCAATACTGATGTTATCTTTGATGATGATGCTGATTGATGATATATTAGTGACGGGAGACAGCTGAAATTCACCTGTATTCCTCGTTTATAGTATTCTTCAGCAATACATTCAGTTGAAGAATATTATAAACGAAGTGAACTGCAGCTGAGTCTCCCCGTTAACAGTAACCTAACTTGTAAATGATTGCTTATTGCAATATATGTGCCACTTCGTGCTTAGGCAAGACATCAGGTTGATCGATCGTTCAGCTGTAAAACCCTTTCGGTGCCTAGCTTCCATGCCACCCGAAGGAGGCACGAGGGCTGCGATACTGCCAGATTGCCCGAGCATAGACAGGAGAAGATCTGCAGAGGTCGGGTTCGAACCACCGACCTTCCGGTCAGTAAACTCGCACTCTAACCACTGAGCCATCTTGCCCCAGACATAAGAGTGACGAAGTTCTGAACGTTGAACCTATGTGATGAGCCCCGAGAGAGGTGAAATCAGTAGTGGGTTGTGGAAGAGTTTCTAATCCAAGTCGCGAATAGCGCTGAAAGTGTTCCATCTACATTGCCTACAGAAATAGGTAGAAAGAAGGAAAACGGGTCGATCACAAAAATATGCCGTTCGCATTGCCGGTAATAAATTGTGGAATCTTTCGTACAATTTTGTCACTATACAATGGTCTGTTACAGTACAATACTTTTTCGCCTATATATAATATGTGATATACATTTTATCAGTCATACACACAATAGGACCATTTAGGTCACCTTTTTGGGGTAACCACTGTATAATGGTTCAGCACTCAGGATTAGAATGCGCAGCAATACTGGAAGCCAAGTAGGGAGTGCTTTTCCTTTATTGCTTTCGAAATTTCTAAGCGGAACAAATTTGGAGAGTTAAATGGTTCAACATTTAAACTTTTGAAAAAGCTACTCTCCGATGGCGAAATTCAATACTCTTCATTGTTGGTTGATAAGATGGCCGTTGATTTGTTCGCCGAGCTTGGCAATTCGTTTGCAGGCGTTTCATCACCGATCGTGGTGACATCATCGATGACATCATCTCGGTCGGTGGCGAAACGCTTGCTAACTAACAAGCTCGGCGAATAAATCAACGACCAACTGATCAGCCACCAATGAACCCACCTAAGCTACCAATATTCCGGCACATTTTCAGTGTTCTTTCTTGCCAGAGTGAAGACAGCTAGTTTAGTTGCTACAGGCCATAGTTATTTAGATCTTTTTGGGTTACTGGGACGCGTAGGACCAAATGGTTCATTACCCGACACATTGTCACAACAACAAGTCAGTAAGCCTGCTAATTCGACCAGTTTTCTGGAGACAATTGTACCTTTCACCTAACTTTATCCGCATCAATCTGTACCTGGGAGGAGGAAGCCACTAATGGGTTATTTGGCAGTCATCGGTTCATTTGCCCTGTGTGTGCTTTCAACCCTAAACCCGGAGCGTTGGATTGTTTATTTCCATCTCATCGAGGGTTTCTGATGGTTTTGCTGGAACGTTTGCCAACCAAACAACGTCACGGATGAGTACCATATCATAGCTTTCATAACTCATGAACAAACGTATTAATTATTTTATCTGGTCGACAATTTACTGTCGATTTTCCTAATGGCTCATACCCATCGAACATTTTAGCTCGGAATATCCCCTTTGCATTTTGCCGCGATGAACGGACATTTGAGTTCTTGTGAGGCACTGCTGAGCGCTGGGATCAGCCGCGATGCGCGAACGAAGGTCGATCGGACGCCGCTTCACCTCGCTGCTCAAGAAGGTCACGCAGACATTGTGGAATTGTTGCTGCGCAATGGTGCAGAAATTGAGGCCAAAGACATGCTTCGTATGACAGCTTTACACTGGGCCGCAGAACGTGGACACACTCCAGTCGTTCAGATGCTGATGCGTTTCGGAGCCGATTGTCGGACGCAAAATAAATTTGAGCTCACCCCGATAGATATCGCGGAGGCCAAAGGCCACACTGATGCTCGTGATGCCATGTTGGTACGCTGATTGCATAAGAATTGATATAAATGCTTTCCCTCGTTTTTTCTTTTGTATGTTGTCATGTGAATTTCTTGGCACTTGGTTTTCTAGGTCTATGTCGGTTTTCTGCCGTGTCTATGGTGGTACTTCTCTTTGCTTTCTGCTCCCCATAGAATACAAACTACGACATGGTTTCATCTGTTGGTCGCATGGCTGCGACTAACGGCGATCTGGCAAATGCAAATGCATATATTCTGACTGATGAAGAGACCTTGGTACCGGCCGCCCCGCCAGCGGACGAAGTTATTGTGACTGCAACAACAGTGGATGAGCTCGAAGAGACTAGCAATTCGAGAGGACCAGCCTCCATTGCGCCGGGCACAGATAGGGCAGCTACTGGCAGTATTAAACCGGATCCAGACTCTTCGCCGTCGGACCCACTGGCTTCCGCGAAATCCGACTGGGATCGGCAACCGGAAGTGGACTGCACGGTCGACTTGGAATTGGCTGTACAAGATAGTGGCATGTTGGACGATGAGGCTGAGAACGATCCATTTCACGACAATCCTTCTGTTCGCTCCCACTTCAGTGACGATGCGGTACCATCGAAAAACGATGAAACGGCTGGCCGCGATGTGGTTAGTTCATCCGTTTTGGCTGCAGCTGTTGTACTTCACTAGTGTGTCCTTATATTTTATTTACTGCTGTGTGATTTTGTATGGTTGTTGTGTGACGAGCAGTCGATTGTTTGAATTTTGCGAATGATCTAACAGTGGTTTCAGTAGCTATTTTTGACATCTCTGTTTGTTTGTTTCGGAACAAAGCGCTAACTTTTCGAACGATTTGTGTTTACAAGTCCTCCGTCACCTAGAAATAGTCCGGGAAGGTACCTACAACTTTCCTCGATAGCAATGACGATAAAATGTTCTTCAGAGTTCGTTTATTCGTCTAGACTTCCGAAGACCGAGCGTTTTATCATTTATATTGTACTGTCATTTTTGTCAGAAGACGTGATACTTCCTCTTCGCTCGGATCGAAGAAGAGGGCTGACTTTGGGAGCCCCAGCCGGAGCCTCCTTTGACGACAAATGAAATCTACAATCCACTGGAAGCCGGTGACCGAAGCGCGGTCCACACGGTTTTCAAATGGAGACCAGGGTGTTCAGTGCGATATGCCCGTCGTTGAGTCTGCTGAGTGTTCGTAAGATGCTACTGGACAACCACTTCACAAATTCTTCCAGAAAATCGGGTTTCACATATCTTCCTCAGTATCAGCGAGCACCAAACGCAATATTGTGCTTAGATTCCTTGGTGCGGCTCAGCTGGGTCGCTCTGGCTCTCTGTCCAAATATAGTAGTTTTCGTGACTGACTTACATGAACAAGCTCTGAGCAGCATCTGGGCAAGGAAAAGTACAAGGTACAAGGTCGCAATTAGCCCATACATCCAGTCCTGAGAACTAAGTATGCCCCGAAACTAGGGACCAATGGATTAAATAAAATTCCACCCTTTGAAGTAAAGTGACCAGGTCATCTCACTCATTTAGTCCCTCGCCGCACCGAAAGCTCGGCTAACAATATGCTGTGAACCTTACTAGCTGAACTGGATAGGCGTTTGTTGTCCTTGTCATATCGACTGAATCTACGACCAGTAGCCAAACAGCCCGTGATGAGCTCACATTTTAGTTCGCTTCTGAGGCCACCGAGTAAGGCAGTTTACTATGTTTTCAACCAGTGGCACACGTCTGCTTTTCTCTGCTGATTCGATACAGCTCCGCATGATTATAGGTGGGACGTGGTAATTTTGTGCGGTATTCAGTCACTGAAGTGATCGAATCGTCTAGCTCCCTTGATTCTTGGTCTAAATTTATTGGAAGCAAATGCTGTTTATAGAGTATTTCTGTTTGCGGTCTGGGTTCTCCACTCCTTGGAAGTATCCTACAAGGCCCTGTACAATCATTGACGGGGACCAAATCTTTGCATGTTTTTGAGTTGTTTCTTGGGAGAGAAATCCCCAGCAGTTCAGAAATGGTCACACTGGATGATTGGATGATGATACTATTTTCTGTAAAAGTATTTGCGAGGCTTTGGTAGGTTGGTTGTTGACTAACCTGAGGAGCGAATCTTCCTCGATTTGCTGGAGACATTCCCGGGTTATTCGCTTCTCGGAGGTGACACTGTGTTGATGTCCCTTTTTCCATTCCATATTTCGTCCATGCTACCAAGGCCCAGGCGGTCAGACGGAAGCTCATTCCGTGGCAGTTGTGTGTGGAAGGGTGCTTCAGCTGGGCAATTTTCAGTAACACCCCCAACGTTTCCCCCTTTTTGTGTCCGGGTTAAAACTGATTCAATGCTTTCCTCACATACACCCAATAAACAGTTGTCATCGTACAATCCCCTTTCCTTGAAACAGATGTTGGTCGAAACCCCAGACGGCGATATGCTCTATGTTCGACAACTGAATAACACTTTCGGCCCTGAAGGGATAGCGATTTTCACCAGCACAGGAGAACAGGTCCACAGCTCATCACTGATGGCCCAAGTTATCGAAGCCCTGTTTGACCTGCCCAAGGGATCGGCGTCCAATGGGTTAGTGATTTTTTAGTTCCTTTTTATGCGTTTCATTAATCTGCGTGCCTTTTTTACTCATGTTCTATCTTGTTTGTCTTCTTCAGCAGCGGCTACCATTCATATGAAGCTTTCTCACTGGCTCCAGCTACCACGGCGAAATTAGAAATAGGCGGTATACAGTTATACTGTAAGATCCGGGCGGTTAAGCGTCTTACAAGACAATTGGGCCTATCGGGCCTTATGCAGTAGGCAGTAGGAACAGACTGATGAGGGCAGTATATGCTGTATTGAGAACTGGCTCTATGAACAAATGGGTCAGTAAAAATCATGAATGAAGCAGAACATACATTCAATGATAGCTCAATCGGTGGGAGCAGAGAAAGGGATAGTGGGGCAGCAGGGCTTTCCTGGAGCAATAGTGTGTAATTACCAAATGATATACAAACGTACGAAAACACGCAGTCACACAGTGTAAATAGGTCGTATACAGAGAAAACATCATAGAAGACAGTAAGTTCGGGAGGTAACGGAACTTGTCTGGAAAACGGCTATCGGGTGAAATTGGCACGAATTAAATACACCTACAGTCTTTAGCTGACAGCGTGACGAGGTAGCACGTTCTACGTGTCAAATCGGAATGTGCGCTTACGTCCATTTAAAACAAAATCTCAACAATGTCAGGTGAGAACGTAATCTAAAAATAGACCTTCCGTGGCGCTAGTGGATAGCGTACTCGTCTGCCATCCGAGGGGCTCCGAGTTCGACCTCAGGTCGATATGTTTCCCGCCGGAACAGACACGTGAAAATGAACAGAGTTGACACGAAATTGCAAGCGAAGACGGACTGGCAACGAAATCTTGATACTAATTACTAGAGAGTAAGCAAGAGCAAAAACCCGGAGAAAGAACGGTGGGGAAGCAAAATGACGTTATAATAAACAGTCGCAAATCACGCTATTCATGGGTAGTCAGAACAAATAAGGCAGATAATAGCTGATCGCCGTTGATTCGCGGGAGGAATCGACACTCCCCCAGCCAGGACGTTACGTGAAGATTGAGCCGGCAGACTGATCAGCTAATCGGTCGCTCCCCGTAGTTCATATCATCCTGGCCCGAGGCCTTTACTAAATGTAGTTGACGTTCGTATCGACGGAATCTTCCCTGACTGTTGAGTATCATTCCATCCACATGAGCCGGAGGTGGCTTAAAAATAAGGACATTCCCGTCTGGACTGATCTTCAGAGCTTTTCTAGCGGGTGTCAACTTCCCGCGACCACGGCAGTGATCCAGTCAGAGCACGCTCTGCTTTCAAAGGCGCTCATTTTAACTCAGGTCACAAAACTCGAAGACAGATTTTGGGGTCACGCCTTTGCGCCTTCTCCAGGTGACCGTTGTCTGCGTTCGTGAACGGAATGTTTGCTGGCTGGTCGTACTCCGAAGTGAATCGCACATAAGATGAGCACAGAGGTAATTGGTATAAACTCAGCAAGTCTGTTTATAGACGCTTCCCAACACAAACAATTTGAGCGTATCAATTACGACTTGTTGAGGCACCACAAATCGGCAACCCAACGGTGCCACAGCTAGACTGATGGTTGTAGCAAGTGTAAATAGGGTTGTTAGCCAGACATGATATATGCTTTTGAATGATTATACTTGATTAGGTGTGTTTAATACTGAACCATGCATCTCTCCTGTTTCTGAGCAGTAGTCAGTACAGTACCGATCTTAGAAGCGGTCTTCTATCTGTCGCAGTGGGTGCGAGCATGGACGCATGGGCGCCGTACACCACCGTATCAGACGTAACCGAGACCCAGTATTTCGACTAATCGGAAAGCCTTTCTGTTAGAACTAGACTGCGCAATCGAAGTGCTCTTAGCGTACTGGACCACGCCGCATCACGTAGCCTGACCATTAAGTTGCGTCGAGTTGGAATTGGTTGTCAGAAACTCCAACTTGAAGGCCGTATTTCGCTTAATACAAACGACTGTAGTGACTATGACATGAACCTGCGATATTCTCAGTCGGTGTCTCAATACGCAAAAACGGTCGCCTTATGGATTTCCAGTCCCAAATTGCGCAACACATTTCTCGATACATTTTGACTAGGACGCAAAATTTCGTTGGGCCTTTCATACAGTAGATGTCCATACTGGTGATTGGGAATAGCTGAGTCTGTGGAGCTAGCCAGACTGTAGGTATAATCGGATTCACTGTATTTGTATTGATATTTGCTAAACACTACGTCATGCCGACCCACCGTCACGATTAATCAGATGGGACAGATGCACCATAATTCATTCCGCCTTGGTTTAGGTTAATATCACTGACAACCCTGCCGAAAGTTGCACATGCAGTTACAATTGATCAGCTGTTTTGATCAAAGAAGCGGTAGGTCTTTTTCGTTGTGTCATTCGCTGAAACGATTGGGCAAATGCCGAACCATCTTTCTTCAATCTGCTTCTGTTTTGAATGCTATACACAGAAACAGAGGTAACGAACAGAGTTTCGTGAGTGGTTTACTTAATGAATACTGTTCGGAAAACGAGCTGCTACCTTCCTGGTTGGTGTCCAGTAGAATATCCTAGTTGGGCGCCATGCTGTTGAAACAAAACTTTCCCTTAGCAAATTTAAAAATAGCACGGATGTGTTAACTGTCGCACAATAAGCCAGGTGTACTTGGCTGTATCTGTTCTGAGGTATACCAGATGAAAATACAAAATAAATGAGATAGAACAAGAGTTTCTACCCTGGTAAGGTGGTGACTAAGTCAGTCACTAAGGCAACGGCAAGGAGGTTACGTACTTATCCGAATTGCACATGCCGTTTGATGTCCTGACCTCAATCCGAAACATGACTGTTGGATTGGCACTGTACTCGGTCTTAGGCGATTGACGGGCTAGAATGGAAACGATATCGACCACACAGTTTGTCTGATTTGAATTATGACGGAGTAAGGCGGATTGATTCATCTAAACCTGGATGTGTTCCGTTAGTCTGAGTTGCATCAGTTCTGCCTAGTTAGATGACCGGTCATCTACATGCAAAAAGAGATTGGATCTAGCGTACTGAGGTAGTGACGCTTCCATTGCCGATATTAGGATTCATTTACAGATATGGATAACTACAAGTAGGACATCCTAACTGGTGCGTTTAACACCGGAGGTGTAAAGCCACCACACCACCTCCCTAATATCATTTCTTGATTTCGATTTCAGGAAAATACCTGCCTTGGGGTCTGAGTAAATGTGCTTGTTCTTCAACCGAGGCACGCTACTTCACAAATTTCCACAGGTATCTTCTCCCATGTATTCGAATTCGAAAATCTTCCTTGCGTTTTTGAGTAGTCCTCTGGCCAACCCCCTTTCTGGCTTATTGGCACAAAGTTTAGAGAATGAAGATGTTGAACATCTCCGGGGAACCGAACTCCGAAGTTTTGAATCGTTTCAACGCGTCAGCTGACTATGAAAGAGGGCTATCACATTATCCACCTCATTTCTAACTGTTGGATGAGTAGCATTGGATGTTTAGGACAGTTCTGCAGTTTTCATTCAGTAGGGAAATGTTAGAAGCCAATCAAGAAGTCGTCGTTTCAGAACGATTTGGTAAATAGTATATGCTCACTGGCGATGTTTCCCCGCATGGTGGCTGGTCAATTTCCACCTAATCAATAAATAAATAATAAATAAATAAATAATCGGCACATTACTGATTACCTAGATTCATACATTGCAGAGTTTAGCCTGCCACTGACATTTCCATGCAAGACTTGAATATATCTGCTAGAACACAATCAAGTCAACGTTTTATTATTGTATCCATATGAATTCCGAAGGTGGAAAGCACCCATGATCAATCCTTCATTCTTTTCTTGATATTGACGTTGGCTGTGGAAAATCGGAGCAACCGTTTCCGTCCCGTTGCTAGTGTTCCAAGTTTGATTTCATTCATGTAGACGAAACCACATGGGAATTTTACAGTTTCCTTTAGGAGCATATTTGTGAACTAGGAAGGGATGTGATGCGAATTATTGTGGATTGCACCACTGATGCTGCCAGTTGGAAACAACCCTGCAGATTGTAGATTCCTGACCGGTTACACACTCAATAACTGTTCTGACCATTCCCCACTTTTTGCTCAAGGAAGTCTGTCATTGGTAGGACTTTTCGGCTGCTTCACGCCAGTTTCTTCTTGGGACATTGTTAGAGATCCGAGGGTTGGCGTCTCATGCTATATGTCAATAGCAGAGCAACAGCCGTTTTTATCCGTCCGTGATTACCGCAGGTACAGTGAAGAATGTGGTTCGTTGGTAGCTTTCTTCGTAAGTTACTGTTACTGGCTTTACGTCATAGGAGCTGATAGAAAGTTAGAGCTGTACGAGGCTTCTCACTATCTATCATTAGTGTAGTGTAGTGTCATCCTTCATTCCCAGCTAATCTCTGGTGTAAAAAAACGTCTGCATTTAAAGGGTCGTTCCTGCGGTTTTTATAACATTCTTTTATACTGTTCCTTTCCATAAACCTCATGGGAATTTCCTTGTCGTGTAAAGTCGACATTTTTGTCACGCAGGACGCCGATCTTTACCTATTTTCTTCCTTCTCCCTGACTCGTTCACGGTCTGTCTTCCGATTTGTTTTCCAGAATGGCGTCAGACGATCTCCGTACGTCCTCACCGAATCGATCACCTACTGCAATGAGGAGTCCTCCACGCCCTGTGGTTCACCGTGCAAATGGTTCAGCCAAACGCTACAGTCCACGTCTCATCACTCCTGTCAGCGGAGGAAAACGCCCAAAACCTGATAGGGCTACGAGGCAGTCTGCACATGCTCCCTTGCGACATTCCTCGCCGAGATCTGTCAGGGCTGCTACTGAAGAAGACGAGGACTGCGCTGTCATCACTCAACTGGCATTATTCGCAGAGGGAAAACAGGATGGAGAAAACTCGTCCTTTCGTGTGGAAGGTTAGTTGCGCCGATTTTTAGTTTCTCAGTTGATTTTATTAGCCGTTTCAATACACTTCTTCAAGCGTCTCAATATGGCGTTACCCGTACCAGCCGGTCCGCGGTGTTAGACTTAGTACCTGTGAGTAGTGAAACTATCAACCATACCACATAGTCGGTCTTCATGGGACGTAATTTTCGCTTGGGTCACCAATTGCTCGATGTAGCTGACACACCTAACTTTGTTTCTGTTGCTTATTTGCCGCACAAGAAACTTGTCCACCTTGTTTTTTCATCCTTGAGACATTAGCTCTTCTATCCTAGCCCCGCAATACATCAATCTGTGATGCTCCAATAATGACGCCCTTGGAATGCGTGATGACCAAATGCATAAATCGTGATTTATCAGTCTTCGAATCAGTTTTGTTCCATGGTCGTTCGCCGAAGAGTGACGGCTATTGGTGGCCGATGGTTCTAGCGCTCACATCTTTGGTATTCGATCAGTTGGCTGCTGACCTTTTCACCGAGCTCGACGATTGCCTTGCAAGCGTCTCATCACCATTCGAGGAGAAATTATCAGTGCGCGGTTGGGCGCTGCAACGTCGTACAATATGTGTTTTTTTCCTTTTATTGTGAAATCTCGAGTTTAGAGTTTTAGGTTTCATTGGCTGGATTGACAATGTACAGCAAGGGTGTCGCCTAACTGAAGTATCTGTACCCTTTTCGTGGCAAGAGGCTCTTGGTAAAAATCATACGCCTTATGATAGTCTCCCGCCTGTAGCACCAGTCTCATTACCGCCGAAGTCTGGAGGGGGGAGCGCTAGTTTTGTGTGGCAAAATCCCTCCAGCCAAATGGCCAGTTTTCATTGAAGCAACCCGCTTCAAAATGTCCCCCCTGTATTTAAGTCCGTTTGATATATGATTCCCGAAAAATAGGCAATGAACATGAATACTGGTGGTCAAACGTTGGGTTGGCTTTCGCCTAGTGTTCGTGCATGCTACTTGATTGCAGTCAGCGTCCTGCACTGGGTTAAGCCAGTTTGAAACCCTTTGCATTTTTCCACGTTTGGAATACCAGTAGAATCGCGTTGTATTGATCAACAAGGAACTTAACTGAGACCGTTATTAACTCGTGGCGCAGCACGGCCAAGCACTATGTGTGGACTTTTATAGAACAGACCTCTGACAATGCCGTAGCGCTTTGATACTTCCTTTTTAGTAGTTTTACATCGGATGAACATCGGTTCATGAGCTGTGCAATACGCCAGGAGTGTCTGCTTCCTCATAATGTCACCATCCAAAGATGTGACCCAGTCACACGATGGAGCCGTCGTCAAGCCATGTCGCCCATCAATACTTTGTAGTCTTTTTAGCGTTGGCTAGAATTAACAGGTTAACCGTCGATGAACCCTGGTTTCATGGTCCGTGATTCGCCACCACGTGACCACTTTGTATTCAGTAGTGTCAGCTGTCCGGCCCGTGTGTTTGGAATGCGCACCGGTGGTAACCCATAAAGGGTAATTGAGTGCTAGAATACCATGGCCCGGTAGCTGAACACTGTCGTGCCGAGTAGTGTTTAGGCTTCCCGTTATGTGGAAAATTAGTTCTTGGCGAGACCATTGGTACCACAGATTCTGGAATTTCTCTATATTTTGGGAGAATATTTGCCCGTCCATCCTTCACATGACTGCAACAAAGTGGTCCATTTCGAGGGATTTGGTGGCAAGCTCATTGGGGGACCGTTATACCTGCCACTTGTTTAGTAACCCTGAGTTAGGATAATCGGTCAACGGCATAATTATGTTCTGCAGCCAGCGCGCTGGTGCTATCTTCGATCCAGACGTCCTGCTAACGGCATTTTATTCATCTCCCTTTCAGGCATCGGTCTTTCAGCCTCTATTCAGGAAATATGTAACTGGTGTCTGTACAATGGGATTTTTGTGCAAAGCTTTGCTTCCGGTCCGGACTTTGTTGTAGAGATCATCCACCAAGGAAAAACCCACATCCTGGACGCCAGTTATGGTATGTTGTGGAAGCATTTTGATTGAAATCCAAATCACCGTAGAACCGGACAGCACGAAGGAAATTTTAGAACCATGCTAATGAAGATTTCGTCCTGTAAGTGAAGCCAATCTATGCTGCAAATCCGACAGACACTGTACAGCTGTTTCACCCTTATTGGGAATCATCAAAAGTGCAGATCTCACGAACTCCAGGGTGTCTCAGGCTCGCGACCTCCAGGTCACTAGTTTGAACAGTCAACTCTTCGGTCACGAGCGGCTGATTAGCAGTGTGATTAACTCGTATTTAGACAAGATATAGCACCGCCCATCCGTCAGTCACGAGATCCACATCACGTGGTGACACTTGCTGACCAGCTCCTCGAGTGAGACTTGTCAGATGGGGGTTTCACTCCTCGGATGTACTTTATTCTTCCTCTGGGCACACTACTAACAGTCCATAAGTAGCTCAGAGGAAGAATAAAATTCACCCGGTAAGTGAAACCTCTATCTGCGAATTTGCCACTGGAGGAGCCAGTCAGCGCGTGTGACAACATGGTGTGGATCCCGTGATTGACAGATGAGTTATGCCATGTCTTATCTAAATACAGGTTAATCACACTGCTGATCAGCCGCTCGTGACCGAACGGTTAAGTGTTCACACTACTTAGCCTGGAGGTCGCGAGTTCGAGACCCTCTGGAGTTTCGTGAGATGCACACTGCTCATGATTCCCAATAAGGATGAAACAGCTGTACAGTGTTTCTCGGCTTCTCAGCATAGATTGGCTTCACTTATAGGACAAAGTCTCAATTGAAAAACTCGTGATGCGGCCACATTATATTTCTACTACTCATAAGACATGAGATACTTGTCTCTTCCGGATATATTGATACCTTTGTAAAAAAAAGTGTATTGTTGTGTGTGAGTGATGCGCATCCCTGGGCTGTAGTCTAATATATTGATGGGTATTTCTGTCTGGCCGAATTTCACCAATTTCGATAGAAGATTAGTGTTGAACACATGTCATGCTGTCGATGGTAATGTTCACATAAGTTACAGAATTAATCGATCTCCACCAAAATTCCAAAATCTTCTCACACTACCAAGAAGCATTTATGTCTGCGATTAAAACAGGTAGCATTTCCTGCAAATTCCCCACTCAAACGGCATTCTACCCAGATTTTAGTTACCGACAATCTGGTAGTGGGATTATGTCGAACGAAGACAATTGGTAACCGTGGGATTGAAGTGAGAAACAAGCGATACAGTCCAGAGGATTCTGCTTATGGAATGTAGGTAGGTCAGTGCCACACCCTCAAGTGGGAGGTTTTTCGGGTTCTGTGGTTGTGCAAACCGTCTGTAGCGAATGTGGATGTCGCAATATTGTTCTCCGCCACAGTGTATTTTTTTTTCACTGTCGTCCCGGCGGTTGTAAACGAACATGTGAAAGTAGTAGTGATTGCTTATCATCGCCAATGTGGCCAAATTCTCAATGTTATCAACACTAAATACGTTGGATCACGTGGCTCTCAACGTATTAAGAACCGAGTATGATTTCTCGTTCAGCTAGTCAGCTCTATCAGGGCGTGTTCATGCTTGGATGTCAGTGAATCTGAGTGCTTCGAAAACTGCGCGATCTATCAAAGGAAACTATTTTCAACTGAGTTAACTTTTGCTGTTTGGAGCACCTCAAAAGCTGTGTTATCTCACCCACACCATACGTCCCTTTACTGCAACACATGTAATTTACCGGTTACGTAGGTAATGACTTACAACAGTTTCTTTTAGTAAGTAGTCTATCAGGCTGATATTAGCTGACAAAATTGCAGTGAAACACATCATGTTTCAGCAACACGAGCTTTTTGGACTACACCGGGACAAAAGTGGAAACAAAATATTGATTATAACTGATAATACTGAAATTGTGACAGCATGTGTTGTCTGCTGTCATGTACAAACAAATCCAGGCGGAGAGAGAATCGCACGGATAGGAACATCCATGTTTGCGTTGGATGAGGCTGTCTCCTGTTTTCCAACTCCCCGAGTCATTTAGTCTCGGTACCCCGTCATGCACTCAGAAGGGCCCGACATCTGAGAGGCATTCAGGCACTCAAGCCTAGAGAGAAAGGATCAAAAAATGGCGGAGGGAATCAGCTTACGAAACCTTCGTTCACCAGCCCTTACACTGACAGCTAGCATAGAGCCCGGCGAAGAGAACAGTCTTCTTCATCCGTACGATTGAACGAACACAGCAAGTCATATTAAGAAGTCGCCTTTCTTACCGTTCAGCTGCCTGACGTAGTTGACATTTTCTTAGTCACAGGTCATTTGCACGGTGGGCAATTCTGCTGTATAGTCCGACAGGAAGTGTTCGCGTTGACGATCATAACTCATTAGGTCGTGTGTTCGCTCACCTTCTACCATACTATATAGGTCCGTCGGCTCTCTGAGAAGGTTCTATTCAAGCACTTGTGTCTTAGTGCCCAAATGAAGGGAAATGGCCGGATCCTTCTTGTCGTCTGTGCAACGTATAGTTCATGATTACTTCTGGACATGGTTAGCTGCAACGACAGGAATGAACATGTTTGATCCTTTGCTGGTTTTGATCGAATCCGTTGTGATCACCAGACACGCTCACAGCATGAGGTCC
Organism: Opisthorchis felineus; assembly: GCA_004794785.1. NCBI lineage: Eukaryota > Metazoa > Platyhelminthes > Trematoda > Opisthorchiida > Opisthorchiidae > Opisthorchis > Opisthorchis felineus. Next base: position 49,223 of record SJOL01001372.1, on the reverse strand, counting down.
AGCAAAGCGACGCATCTGAAGATCAATCAAATCTAAAAAATTTGATGAGCACAGTAATCTCCCTTTAGATTGAAACCCTTACGTGGGGATTTTCCAAAAATTAAGCATCCTTCAGAAAAGAACTCCTCGAATGAGGAAATGCCCGACCGAAAACCCACTTGTGTAGATAATGCTTGCGAGGGACCGTTCCTGTCAAAACATTATAACTCTGAGTGAACTGTGATAACCGAACATACATTCATCCAGAACCTGTGATGAGTTTCAGTCAGCAGTGGGTGGAAATGATATCCATATCTGACTTAGTTCAAATGGATCGCACTAACTCAGTATCGATCGGAAGCTGCACTGCTGATGACGTTCTCCGCTCTAGAAAAATCGAGTGAACCCTAGTAGACTCCGAAATCACTTCTTTCGGAAGCCATTAAAGAACGAACAACCAAAACTCCAAACGTTTTTATATTGGCAAGCTCTGTTCAACCGGAAAAGTGGCGTTAGCGGAATAACTGAAACTGAGCGCCAATTCATGGGAAAAATGCGATATGTTAAACAACGATATTCTGTTGGTCCCATGCAACGAAATGATGAAAGCCACGGGAAATCGTTGTACGTGCACGCAAACCTGTCAGGCTAACTTGCAGATGACGGTTATCTGGTGTGGGAAAAAAACAAAATAAAGGATGAAATGAATCATTCCGGCCGGAAAGTTAGCATTGTAGCACTAGTCAATACCGTGCAATACGTGCCTATCATTGCATTCGGTTGGCTTTAGCGAGTTGATTAGAACAAGATCCTAATGATGAGGTCTGCAATCCTGAGTACGCTGGTGACGGATTCCCCTAAGAGAGAATTCCGCGAATAAGTAAACAATCTTGGTTGCATCCGTGGTTATTCTCTCACGAGGAAAATCAGCGTATGATATGAATAGGATAAGAATAGGAAGAAGACCTACTGAGCGACCCATAGTAAAATATAAAGATGTTTGTCATCCGGCGTCGCGTGAAACCACTCAGTTCAGTACGACACTCTGGGGTTTTCATCATGTGGCAGAACGCGGCTAACTCTTACTCATATAAAGGATAACGTTCGAAGCTTGTGTCTTACTCAGTTCACTTAATCTTGCAAGAAGACTACGAATCCGATAAAGTTGGCTGCTTAGCAGTTGACAGAAAGCAGTGCGCGAACGTAACATTCAGCACCGTATTTCGTTTCCTAAGAACAACCAACCGTTCCCTGCGGTATCTTGCCTCACCATGAATTGATATTCTCTCATTTTCACTGCTCAGACCCCGAAACCGGCACCATCACGTTTCATCGACCAACAGGCGTTTCGACGACAGATGATTAACAGCGAATAACAGCGCCTTGCCCCATCGTGTGATTCCCGTGTATCTAATCCCCTCTTGTCTATATTGCATTTTTTCAGTAAGATCAAAAACCCCTTTCATTGTGTCAACAATGAATATTTAATGAAAGGTATATTGGGGATAGGATTCTAAATGCCATTGAAAAAGTTAAACCGGGTGATTAAAGATCAGAAAAATCTATGGGTGCTAACAAAATACGGGATATCACAATTTGTGGTAAAGGTAATTGCACTGTCCAGTGTGCGAAAATAAGAGCATTTTCCCCGGGTTGCCCAGGAGTGGACCGACAGGATTGTACAAATCGTTGCTGAAAAAGTTGGCGGAGCTGTCGAACAATCAGCGAGTGGAGGCTTAGCGGAACTTCCGATCTGTTTGCCGCGAATCGAATGCTGAAAATGGGCAAAAACATATCTAAGTTGGGCTTATAACAAGCAGAGACGATTAGATCCATTGGGTGTAAACACTTGGCCGGTCTGCTTAAAGTGGGAAAAGAATGACCTAACCGTGGGCCGATCATTTCCACAGTGCATTTCACCGGGCAGCGCACTCTAATGTGTTTCGAATTACCAACGGTACCAAACAAGGTGCTCGCCGTTCGGGCTGCAAAGTACGGTTTGACTTTTTCTTAGTAAAAGAAATGGCGCGGGAGTAACCATATGCTTGTTGAACAGATTCGCCCTTAGGATGGACCACTGTACAATCACAGTTCAACCGAAAGCGCGCCTCAGAGTGGCTCCTTGGTAATAATCAGGCTCGCAACCCACATGTGGGAATATGATAGACCGTAGGCATCCACATAGGCTCACCTAATGAAAGAATCGAACACGAGGTTAATAAGATTGAATATCTCTGTAACACTGTCAGCTTGCTATGGTAGGAGAGTGCAAAGTGCTGCTACAAGACTGAGTGGGATCAAACCCGAACGTCATGCTTGCAGACGAGCCAGTCGATGTGGTAGATGGATTTGTTTACCGCGGCAGCTGTATAAGTTCAGGTGGACTGGCTGGAGATCAGATTATTCCTCGAATCGAGAAAGCCGAGGCAGCCTTTGTCAACCTCCGACACGAATTGTGCCGACGTGACGTCAGTTTGTCGGTCACACCACCGCAGTGCGATCCATACTGCTTTATGGATCAAAGACGTGGCCTCTACAAGCAGAGGACACGCGAAAGATGTCTGTTTGGCCATCGGATTAGTAATGCTGAGTTACGCCAGATGGTCCTAGGAATAAGGAACTCCCGCGCCATAGATGAATTACTCACGATTCGTAGGTTACTCTGGTTAGGACATGCACTGCGCATACGAGAAGGCCGTCTGCCTCGCAGATCTCTTTTTGCCCAGCTCTGGTCTGAGCGGGAGCGACCGAGAGGTGGACAGTGTATGACCTGACAAAGATGTATGAAAACACACCAGTAAACTTAGCCTCCCTGGATAGGGACCCCGGGACACAACTCACCAATGGTTAATGACACTGGCAGAAATGGCCCAATCACGCATCAGTGGCGCTCGTGCACCAAAGCTATCGCCTTCAGTGCATAGCTACCCAACTATCGAACAAACTGAACACGTCATCGCCTCTAAGGCTCGGCTGTATGCCCCACACTCTCCCGTTTTCCGGTGGACGAAGCTGTATCAGCTGGAACCAATGTGCCTATGGTACAAGGTTTATTGCTGATAAATTGAATTGAGCATTCTGAATTCATCACCAAAAGTGGTGTCCGCTAGGGATGCCCATTATCATCTCAAAATCGCAATCGAATTACTTATCGAAGAAATGCTATATTTATATCTGTTTGGAGAACGATATGGCACTACCTTGTTAAGGTCGAAACCTGATACAAAATACACTAAATGATGTCGGATTAAATTCGTTATGCGCTCTACATCCTCAAAGCTCAGAATGCAATTGCAAAGATGGGCTGTTAGTAAAACCGACGCTGCCTGAAGGGGTCGACTGTCATCCTTGAGGAGTGGTTCAGCAGTAAAGTCCTGGATTGGAAAAACCATTTCTAGCCGGTCCCGCTGGATGGCGACAACTGCGCGCCTAACATTGCCTTTCTCTGGAGAGATCAATGAGTAGTTTTCGGTGATCTGCTGCTGAATTGATTGATTCACCTTCCCTGTGATCTAGTGCAGTCATTACAGCGAAGTTGTGTGGCGGTGAACTCTAAATGTGGTTCACCGGATTCTACGTCCACAAATAGGGTGTTACAATGATCGTCCAGCTGTGACATTTCACTTACGTTCCACAATGACGACCACGTGACTGCAAATACTAAGTAACATATTTTGAATTATAAGTTACGAATTTTGTCTCGCACCTGAGTCACTGTATGATTGTACGTAGTATCCACAAAGTATGAGTGGACTTCGTAACGAAAACCTTGGTAGATCACGTGGGTCTGTCTCTGGCCAATCCATATGTAGTGGGTGTTTGGAGATACGGGCACCCTGGCCGTTTGTCAGAAAGGGCTAGTAGTTCCTTCTCCGTCACCAAATTTATCCTTATAACAACAGGGATTCTATGAGTTGACATGGTTGTACGGTACACAAGCAAGGGAGAGGGCTGCACATGTTCAGTGATGATTGGACATGGAATGTAATACTATGCGTCACCTAATCACAACTTACCGTAGTGCTAGCCAGGCACTCGTAGCTGAGTGTTACGGCTTTTAATCGTCCCCCCACATTCGGTACAGCTGTACAGTGCCTCGGTCTTTCAGCATTTACTGACTTCACCTTCAAGTACCCGATTCACGTCTACATCCGGATTGTATGACAGTACCTCGGAAAGCCTGGCAGGCCATCGCCGGTTACCTTACATTTTTACTTTGATCGTCTGCTTCCACGATGAAATCCTCATGATGCAGACACGAAGCGTATGCCTGCATTGCGTACCCTGTTTCATACTGCAGAGCTTTTTACCATATTCTGTCCTTGTTCTAGTGTAGACTAAGCCAACAAGATGCGCCGCAAATGCGTTCGCTGCTACACGGTAGGTGGGTTCCCAATGAATCCAAAGGAGAAAATAGCCGTGGCCGGTCACAGATTACTTAAAGTGCTTACTCAAGGATGGTATACAATACATTACTGTTGAACCCTGGTATTCAAGAGTGTTCTACACTATGATAGGATTCATCACAACCATAACAGCAGATCTGTGAAGCCTGGACAGGGACAACAGTTGGTTGCTGTCAAATTTACCATTGTATATGAACACCTACAGTCCCCTTATTTTCTCTGTATTTAGCGTACACAACCAGCAGCCAACAAAATTCAACTCACTTCTGACATAGATTATCGCTGCTTTCCGCCAATCCTTGTTCAATAAGAATATCGTGCAGTTGAAACCAGGCCGTTCGAGAATCCAGTTGGTCCAAAATGATCAGACGACTCAGCAGATCCAACAGTCTGCCTATTAGTAGGTTGCTTGGGGTAGGTTTGGACAAAATAGGAGACAGCAGTTTTTTAGCTATGGTTCGAAGGTTCTGTTCATATTGAATGGGCTTGTCCGTGTCTGCAGGAAAAATGAACAACTGTTTGAAAAGCCCGGAGTTTATTGTCATACGGACTGGAAGTCACTGGCTTTACTTCAATGGGTACATGACAGGAAGTTCGCTTATTCAACAACCACAAAACACTACACAACAAGAGGTTGAACAATGAATGGTGGCGTAATAATCCATTTTTTGGAAACTAGAAATGTTAAAAGGGGGTCAAGCGAGCTGAAAGCAATGGCTTAAAGTATAAACGATGTGGGGCTGCATCGGTTTGGGGTGGCTGCGTTCCAGAATTTTCCGCCAGTTTCCAAAGTGGCAAATGGATAATAGGTCATGATTGAAGCCATTGGATGGCGACTCCGTGCTGTCAGTTTTCGCTCGCAGCGGGAGCGTGACATGAGAATGAACATGTACAAGTATTCATTTATCCACAATTATGGGTAGCAGGGACCGCCTCGTAAACCAGGGTCGTTCTCTAGTGGCAAGGAACGGTCTGCCAAGTCATTGGTAGACAATCTGTATGCAGATCACTGTTGAGCTGTCATTTAAGGCATGCTGCTGTTACCTCTATTATCTTACTCTTAGACCGGCAGTTTGCCCGTTTGGTGGAGCAGAGTAAAACCCTTTGCAGGACCATTTCATGTCAAGGCAGTCTACTTCTGCACTCTTGTGTGGCGTCCTCAGAGCACGAACTAATACATACCAGGCGGGATGAGGAGCTCTTTTGTTTCTGAAACAAAGAGTTGCGGTATTCCGAAACTCAAGCCTATTACACCTCTGTTAAACTGATGAGAAAGATATCAGTCCAGTCTGTGATGAGAGCGATAAAAGAATTTTAATGATTCGTTTAAAACAGCCAACTGAATATCGCTAGATGTAACGACCTAACAAAGGAACTTTGAAGATCATACAAGGACTGTATTCATTGACAGAAGAGATGCCGAAATAAAAGACTGACCTATGGATCAAGTTTCAGTTACCAATGGAGGTAAGCAAAATGTTCCACCCGATACCCAATGGGACGTTACTAGGAATTTTCCCCAACAATGAGCTAGGTGTATTTAGCATGTAGCCCAGATGCAGACTGTAGGTGTGGATTTTCGGAAATATTACATGGTTCGGATGTCAGAGGATGGACGGGCTAAAAAAAATAGAGCATTCGTTCGTTTACCCATAAAATTCCGCAAAAGCCAAAAACTCACTATGCACTCCATAGGTGTATCAAAACTCTTATAGGGTGACATAATTTCGTAGCTGTGCGTTGCTTAGGAGGTTTTCACTCCGACAAGGACCCAACTTTGGGTGGGCAACCCGTGTACATTATACCAGGCTCTTGATCGTGACTGGTCGTATACCTCTCCGAAGGAAAGTGAAATAGTGCTCCAGTTTATTTCAAGCAAGCAACTGCACCTGTATACTAAATCGAACATTCGTTGAAAAACCCACGCATTCGTTCACACATCCTTAATTACACGCCTTGCCACGTTGGAGTGTTTAACACCAACGCTTCCTAACCATCGGTCCGCAAATGGCACAAAAAAGTGTACACATATTCGATAGCGGTTAGCTGCACAACCAGACTGGCAAGAGCATCGGCCGTGGTAAGTTTTCTTCCCGGCCAACCAACCCTCACCTTGAAAAGATGTCACCTGACTGGAAAGAGGGCAGAAAGAATAAAGTGCAATCCAGCTGATCGTTGTCAGGTGATTGCTTGTCGTGAATCCCCGATGTCACTGCAACATAATATTAATGGACAACCACAAAACTAATATCAAGACAATACGGCTGACATAGTGGCAGCAGGCGTTCTTACCATTTTTGCGTTATTAGGCAGGAAAATCTCAAATTAGACACGTTTGTGACTGGGGTCAAATAGATACGCCTCTCGAGGCGTAGATGTACAAAAGTTGGTTACGTAAAATCCACCGCGGGGGGGGGGGGGTGGGTAAAAAATCACAATAAGGCTTTCAGATAAATCATGGTTGTATGGCAGCGAAGCATCGGTGTTGATGTCATGCTGTCATACTGTCGATGACGATAATGGTAACACTACTGCAGGAGTCACCTCCCGTTGTCTGTGCGACGAGCACCGACTACGAATCGACCGCCCAAATGTGATTCCAAGGATGTCAGACGACCGACTTGACCATTCATATCCCCCGCAAGTATCAGAATGTCAGTGATTCTTACTCAACGAATAAGCCCGAATAACTCTCGATAGAAAGTATCCTTCTCAGCGTCGAAACTGAAGTCCGTTGGGGCATGAGTTGACACTACAAACAGGCACCGTTTTTATTTTGAGGCATTGAGCTGGATAACCGTACGACGCAAAGACGACTGCTCACTAGGATCCAGTTCAGCAAAGCGCATTCAGCTCTCAGACTGAGTGCAACTCCCACGCCATCCGTTCCACGAGTCATCGCTTCTGGATCACCGGACACATGGAGGGAGAAACGTGAAAGAGCTGAGCTCATCCCTGGCGTTCTGAGATGCATAACAACTCTTGGGTCTTGTATGTGTGTTTCGGAGACAGCATATATCAATATTAAGGGAGTATAAGGCTTCAGCGAGCATTGCCTGTTTGCCAATTTGACATAGATTACCGACGTTGAAAGGTTGTACGTAGAAGGGGTCTCGTGGATTCAGCAAGGTGTTATTTTGTTTATGGTTTATAGGCAGCAGAGTGCATAAGGCTCATCGGTCAGATAACTGACAGCCAAATGACCCAGCAGCGTTCGCTTGCGTGGGGCGAAGGGGTTCGGGATGGACATCAGTGGACAAAGAATTGTGTGGCCAAATGAGACCCCACGGTTACCCAGGCTGAGGAAGGGAGTTTCTTTAAGGTACCCCAACTTGAGCATTTGACTCAAAAGTCTGACCCATAAGGCAGTGGGAGGTTTTGTTCTGGAACTCTGCCCCTAGACTCTGGCTTGAAAGTCTGGCCCGCGAGGCAGCAAGACGATGTGGGGTTTTGTTCGGGGAGTTTTACTGGAGCTGGTGACTCAGTGGTCCGACCTGCTCGTCTGCAGGGCGTTGGGCTAACCTGAGGGCCCAGGGAGTAGGGCATTACTGCCTCACTCCTGACGGGGCTGCGCACAGCAGGGGCCTTTTTAGCAACATGAGACTCTGGTTTTGAAATTATTTCGACCGTATTGAATAATGCGCCGGCGGGCACGGTCGACCATTGGGCGATCGGAGTGTGTGGTTTTTGAGACCGACTGGTGAATAAGTTCGACTATCTGAGCAGATGCACAAATCCCGGGGGAACAGCGAAATCACTTCCCTAACTTGGAGAGCCAGGAGACTGCCAGCCTCCGACACTTATGACGCCGACATGACATGAGCTTGACTGTTACGGGTAGAGTGCACAATGCCGCGGTTGAACCTGTCCTACCTTATGGATAGGAGATGAGGGTCAATGCCAGTAGATCTCCGATGCCTCTGTGTTCGGTCATCGGTTCCTCTGAAGCATGCCCGGGCCTAGTGGGAACACCAGACCAGTAGTGCTGAAGTACGCCAGATGGTTTTCGGGAAAGTTTACTGTCCCTCGATGTATCAGCTGGTCCCACTCCACAGTTTACGCTGGTTGGGCTACGTACTTCGTAATCCAGGGGGCAGCTTGCTTCGTAGAGCCCTCTTCGGATGAAGACGACCGACGGACAGTTAGAGACCTGGCAACGAAACATGAAAGCCCTCACCAGTCAACTCAGTCGCGTTGTTAACTGCCGTCTCTCCGGATGGGGACCGCAAAATGAGACAAATCAATGGTTAGTGACCCTGACAAATTTGGCTGTCATTTAGCCAATGACAGTCTTGCATCAAAGCTATCGTCTTCAGTACGTTGCTCTCATTCCCTGTCATACCGGACTAGCATAACATTTGACCATCCGTCAATGGACGGATTGGGCCATGGCCTCCAACGCTTTCCTCCATTTCCTTATTCTCCTTATCCTCACTGAACAAACTGTAGCAGCTGAAACCAAACACATGTATATCACTGGTCGATCCAGGTGGTACGAGCAACCAAGTGTGCAAATGGTGAAATTGCACGTTCTTTTGGCGTGCAGGGTGTAAACAGGCCAACATTCAGTTTGCCGCCCAAGAGCAGTGGAAGGAGCGATAAGCATTCATGGTTTAGTGGAGAAGGCTTTACCGGTATCAGAGGAGGTAACAATAAGGTGAAAGTTGTCTCAGCGGCAAACAACAGCAAAGTGGACATTGATAAGTATTTTCATTTTGATCGGACAACCATCAATGTTAGGTTGCAGGACGAGGACAAGATGCTGCAGAGTTTTATTAGAACGGCTGATAAGGGAACTAGTGTAAAATGCTAGCATCTAACATGTTTGCAGTTCTCGAGAGATTCATACCGTGCACCCTGACTTAGCTCGGGCAGACCTTGCGTGTACCATCATAAAAACCGATTATTGGTTGAACCTGAAATGGGGTGATAGGAGTAGTTCAGACGAAGTTCCTTTATTCCACAAAAGATTAGGATGATCGGCAAACCACACCAATCTGTGTTGGGGGTACTGAACAGAGAGTTTAGGTGCGGAGATTTGCCAGGGGGTCTCATCCCTAGTGCCGTCCGCAATTCAGGGAAATGAACCACGAGATTTATATAATGGCTTTTGGAGGCTACGCAGTAGATGGTCGGGATGGACGAACTCGAGTCATAATGTTCCCGCACGGAAACATTAAAACATACCGTCTGCAAAAAATGCATGAAACTGTACGTCCAACGAAATCAAAGCGTGGCAAAGCTAAATCGGTCTGGGTGTGCCTTGACGTTTAAGAAGTGGCCCACAGTGATGACCAGAGAAATCTTGACGCATCGACAATAATAAAACTACTCACTTTGCATCAAAAGCAGATTAGCCTGTATCCATAGCTGCACAACACTAACAATGCGTTTAGGATCCGATGACTGAATGCGGTCCAGCAGACTACTCAGAGACAACAGCAGTACATTGTTCTGGTAGCCTTCAACCGAGCCAATGTTCGGAGACATTGTCACGAAACCATTCTTCACTTGTTCTGAGGTCCACATAGTGCTAAACTCTCCGAGTTGTGTTCGAAGGGTCAAAGAGTGATACATATTCCCTGGTAGAAGTAATACAGAGAGAGGGAGATGGGCGAGTAACTCCTGGATGCAACCACACAAACCATGACCTCTTGTCATGAGACTCTTTAGCGGTGTCACCCCTGACGTATTGGCATGCAGCAAACTTGGCCATGGCAGATGCTCGATCAATTTCTTCGTGGGCCCACAAAGGCCTTCCATACAGACCAACAAGAGTGGTGAGTCGCCGGTATGGGGATCCTAGGAAAAAGAAAAAACGGGTATTGTATTGCCAGTGATCCTGCTTCGTCGAGGAAACTTGTGAACATTATGCGGCAGTAAAGGTTAGGTACACTTAAAGTTATCCTTCTATATAGAGAACTAGCTGAATTGAAATGGGGAGGACCACAACCATCAAAGAAGCCCTAACAGACCAGAAGTGTCTGCACTCTCCAGAAGGCGTAATTGTACTGTCATTGCCTAACGATACCTTCAGGGACATTAAATGCGCGCTGGAACAGAATACGCATACATAGAACAGGGTGCAGATCCACTGAAAAGATTAAGCACTCTACCAAGAATGCGACCAGAAATGTCTTCCAGTAAGCTGAAAATGCCACAGTTAAATAACCTAGGGCGAGGGTAAACAGCTTAGAATCCATTTGTATTATAGCACCATTATTGTTATTTTTCGAGGGGACGCAGGAAATACCAGACATCGTGGACCTCATCAAGAAACGGAACTGCATCTGTAGATGCTCCATTGATCCTCTTTCGAATTCCTAACATAAATGTGAAACTTCCTATCAAGAGGATTAGGAAGCAAGACGTGTTAAGACGGTGAACTCTAAAGTGGCCAAGGGTTCACGGGTTGAGCTTGACGTCCGGTGGTTTGCTTCCAGTGACCTCAGCAACACGGTCAGCGATCGCCCGAGGCGTCAAGGAAACATGACACACATCCAATACCTTGTCCAGACAGATGAGTCCAGTGTACACTAATGAAATAGCGTGATGAGCTTGTAGCAAACATCAGATAGCCGGAATTCTAATCCTGGTACGCTGAGCTCTAACAAGACCGCAGGCGAAATCAGTGCTTCTACTTTGATACGCACAAAGCAGTAAATCGCGTCAGGATCATTCAAATAACACATAGGTACGAAAAGTGATTCGGCCCAATTTTAAAGCTTCTCCGAACGAGGTGTCTGGTAAGCAGTTACTTGGCTAGTATAGGGAAGAAGGTACGAAACAACTGGAGAAGAATGAAAGGATTTGAAACTAAGATTTAATTATCAAACTGACTACATCACGCATCTGGTAAGAGCTAAGAGACACAAAACACACAAAGCCCCGACCCTATCACTTTGAAAACGCCAGAGTAATAGAAAAGAACAGCCAAAAAATAGTGAATGCTGACCATGCCCTTTATATAACGTCCATCTTGTGAAGGCTCTGGCCCTTTGATGCGCCCATGTAATTGTGCACGTCATTCTCAAGAGGCAGGTTGTCCGTCCCCCACGAGATAAACACCCTTCTACTACGAGTGACCTTGATTATTATGTAAGAGTGAGTAAAGCATAAAAAGTATTGGAACCATGTCCTCTTGGAAGTCAGGGGAATGACACAGGTATGTGATCAAAACTCACATGGACGGAGAGATCCAAATCACAATCGATCAACAACTTCAGTCCCAACCCAAACGATTGACGAACCAAATTGCACAGCAGGCTCCGGAATTCCGCATGAGAACTTAAAGACTGCAAACATATCCCACCCTCTTTCAGACTCCTGATTAGGGAAAGCGGGTCCGACGATAGCTGAATGCGTCTTATTATCCCGTTGTTGGGAGGTATGCTCATAGAACCGGTACAATATTCATGTGCACAATTTGGATGCGTTTCAGAAAGTTTCTAGGGTAATCAGGTGGCCTGTGAGAAATGTATGAAAATAAGGATGTCATGTTACTGCATACGGTAGACGGCTTTGGTACAGAGAAAACCTTTTTGTTAGGTGTTTGACTCTGAAACACACTATCTATACACATGAAAAACTAGCATACTGTCAGGAAGGTCAGATTCCTGAAAATAACCCCAGAATGCCCGGAACCTGCTGAGACCCTAAAACTCCGAGATCTCAATAGGGAAGCCGGCAAGCATCCAGGCAGGTTAATCACTCAATCAATTCAGCAAAAGCCGATGAGTGTTCAGACACGCCACAGAAGCACTACCGAATGTGATGAGCGTTCAGGCATTTCATAGAAGCCCGGTCGACGTTGATGGGTGTTCACTAAACGCCGTTCAGACAGCCTGGATCAATGTCAAAAAGTGCCCTTTAAATAGCGCGAGTCCGTTGTAACTTTTGCACTCGCAGGCTCTCGCTTGTTGCAATAAAGCTGTTGTGTTCTTTGTCGGCGAGTCTTTTTCCAGCACTAGGCACTGGAGCGGGGACAGCAGTCAGATACAACACATGATTGGGAACACAATGATCTATGCCTCTGACGGTCTAGTACAGCTGCATTGGAGACATCCACGGCAACAGTCCAAGTATATACCATTTTGAACTTTAACAAGGCGGCCACAGCGGCAATTTAGGGTTAGAAGCACCGGATCTGTATTGCAGACTCCGTAATTCGCCCCGCTACCTTAATTTAAGTTTCCCAGTTCCAAGTGGGGGCTCAAGCAGACTTCTCACTTCATCCAGAGTAAACGAAAGTATCCTGTATATAGAGAAACCATATCGGAATAAGGAATCACTCACCCTCGTTTCTATGGGCTACTATTCAGTGACAGGTACACATTTTTCTCCCTCAGCTCCTACATCCAGTATCACTGAAAGATGGTCCACACCTCCGGTCACGAGCCAACGCACAAGATGAACTTAACGCTCCTTCGCACCTTAAAGTTTTCACACTGGCCTTCTTCAACGTTTGCACATTCAGAAAATTGGGATGGACAGCCTTAGCTCCTACCCTGGAGGGATACTGGAATCTGTCGCCTGCCTAAGTTCGATTTTTTGGCATTAGTTAAGTTCCACAAACCACGTTCTCGATCTCCAACCACTACCATGTCTCCTGTTTACGATGCTCCGGAGAATCTGAGGCCACTTCAACTGGTGCTGCAGACGTGGGTGTAGCCTTCAGTAACCATGGTGAAGCCAATATTCTGGAATAATAATCAAAAGCCAAATAAATCATTCAGCTGTAACACGTTCGGTGCCTGGCTGTCATAACAACTGAAGGAAGCACAAGGGTTGGCATACTGCCAAGTTGCCCAAGCCTAGACAGGAGAAGTCGAAACACGGACCTTCCGGTCAGCAAATTTGCGTTCTAACCACTAGACAAAGCAAACGATACACTGTGCTGTGGAAATATTGGGGTCTACCGAGGTTAGTGCACATCGAAACATCGAAGACTGCCCTTCTATTGTTTTTGTCTACGCGCTAAATAAATGCGGCTCCAATTCGATCAAAGATTATTTCCGCGGCAATACTGATGGCTTGTTAAGACCTCAAGACACTGATAGTGTTGTACCCACTGAGGAACTGAACGCCCAGCTCAGCCATATGAAGTCAGATGAAATGAATCTTGGCTTCGATACGACTTGAAATGATACGGCAACCATTTGCCCACGTTGCGTGCTGACCATCGTCTGTTGCTGGTCCGTTCAAACTATCAGTATCATAAACGCCATTTTACAACTTGGAGTCCAACTCCCACACGTCACAAGTGAACACGGATGAACCACGTGGCTACAGTCTACCAGGAGAAGATGGCGTTCGGGGCTGGCGTCCCTACAGGAACACTTATACGAAATTATCCACTGGTGTAGATTAAGCGCTGCATACGTTACCGTGGAAAGACGACAGACAAACAGGCGAGAATTGGCGTTACGAGGTGAATGCAGCCCGCTGTCCTCGCGTATAAGGCAAGTCCGCTTTTAAAATTAGGACGTCCATCTTCACGCCGTCTAGAACTTTGGTCGTCAATCAAACATGCCGCCCAAGAAACTGAGGCTGATATCCATGGTCCCAACAAATAAGTGCTCAATCTGTGGGTTCCCAGAAACCTCATCCAATTCGTGGGCCTACGGGGAACCATTTTACCTGATCATAGTCAAAATACAACGCGATAGATTAGTCTCGTCATCGCCATAATCATCACCAGAGACAGCAACGTCAGTGTTGACACTGATGCTCTACTGCCGTACAACCACAAAGCTCATTTAATCATATAGAAAGCCTTAGAATCAAAAGAAAAGAGGAGAAGACCTCGTGCTGACCCACAGCCAGCACTCCAAGGGCTCCATCGGACTACCTGGAAAGAAATTGACAGCACGAACGCCACTGACACCGATCAGTTACTATTTCTTGCAATGTCGCCAGTCAAGAGCAGGCGGGGTCACGGGGGCCCCATCCTGGAAGGCGTACCGCACCAACAACACCCAAACTCTTCGTTATCTCTTTCACACCCTTCCGCCAAGTCATACGGTGTCCAACTCGCGGTTTCTGCCACTCCGAATGAGCCGGAGAACAATACTAGTCTCGGTAGACGGTGTTTCGGCATGGGTAGCACATGGTTCAGCGACCGTAGTTGATGGATTTGGATGCTTTCCGAAATTGAAGTGCCTGTTGCACAACTGAATACCCGTTTTCTAACCACCCCATTAATAATCCGTTGATGCAATCCAAGACCAGCAACGCTTCTGAGGCTTCGGTGGTCAAAAACCTGAAGACGCCTCACATCACCTGTCCGCAGACGTCATGCTTCGCAACCAAACAATGATACAGCCCTTACTGTGGCCTAATGCATGAGACCCTTGATATCCCGTTTTGACGCCACAAGTGGTGCAAATTAGCAAACGCGATTCAGGCCTTCGAGATTTTTGCAGTCATCACCATCATCAGCTGTAAGAACCGCGTACAGTGGTTAGAGCTGTCACAGTTTCGTTCACCGATGATTTGGGGAAATCGGGTATCTAGCTGCGCACTGGAGGCGGTAGCTGATATGTTTTATGCGTAAATACAGGGATGTCAGCGGACTGTTATTCTGGGAGATTGGGAGGAGAGCTATGCTTTGAAGGCAATAGGTTGGATGCACGGGCACTATTGACTGGGCCATGCGTGACAATGTCCCTAAACACTGATGTGTCCCGTCTCTGGGTCCCCATCCAGGGAGACGGCAATGACCAGTGCAATTGAGTTTGCCGGTACTGGCTTTCATACTTCTTTGCTAAGTCATTTTTTGACGTCTCCTAACTCGTTTTCACCCTTCACGTGGTTGTGCGAAAAGAGCCCTTCGAGGAAGTCGGCCGACTGGCATACGAAGCACGTGGCCAAGCCAGCGCAACCTACGAAGTGGGATCAGTTCGTCTATCTTGGACCAGTTATTTTTTCCATTCGACGTACCTCGGTATTACTGATCCGGTTGGACTTTGCAGGTGTGAATCGCATGTCAAACCGTGAGGTAAAATTATTTAGATTATTTAATATTGTTTGGATTACCACGGCGTCAGATCCCAGAAGTGCTATTTCGTCTGCGTACCCTATATATGTGAGCCAACGTCCCGGGAGCATGACTCCACAGGCATTAGAGGCTGGTAGTGAATCTTCTATTCGTATCAATGACGAATTTGAAGACGAACAGCTGAAAGAGGACAGCCTCGCGTGACACCAATTGATGTGGTGAACTCAGACGAGAGGTCCCCGTAGACCTCCACACATCTGCGGGAGTTGGAGTACAGCGCCTCAAGGAGGGTCAGGAATTTATGGGGGACACCTTTGATCCACAGACACTGCCATAGTGCCTGACGGCCCACAGAGTCAAAGGCAGCTTTTAGGTCAAGGAAGACAATCATTGCTGAGCACCGGAAACCGTGTCGCTGTTCCAGAATCTGTCAGAGGGTGAAAATAAGATCGATGCATCCTCTTGCAGGACGGAACCCAGCTTGGTTTTCACGAACCTGTGTCCCCTGTGTTCAGTCAACCTTCAAAGGATAAGATAGGAGACCACCTTTGATGCCACAGCTACCAGGCCAGTCTTCGCAATGTCCTTTATTGAAGATAGTTGCAACAGTTCGGTTCTTGACGGCTTCGCTCAACGGCGATTTTCTTATAGCGTTTAAAACAGATTTTCGAGCAGCGTCGCTCCTCCAAATGCTCAGCATGCCCCTTTTTAGTCTGGAAGTTCAACGTCATCATCAACAGCATGACATCAGTGTTCAACACTGATGCTTCGCTGCCGAATAACTATGCTTTACTTGAAAGCCTTAATGTGAAGAAAAGAATAAAAGTGGACGGGGAGGGCACTTGGTGCTAGATTACTACAATCACTCCGAGGTGCCCACACCTCAAGACACTCATTCAGGCAATCTGGATAGAAACTGACAACAAGAACTCCACTGACATCGATCGGCAGCCATTTCTTGGAGCGTCTCCAACCGGGCGCAGTAGGGATCACGCGGTCTATACTCTGGAAGGCGAGTAGCACCGACGGCAGCCAAGCGTTTCGTGATCTCTTCCATACCCCTCTGCCATGTCAAGGTTTGACCCAACCGACGCACCTTTTGGTGCTGAACACACTCCTCGATGGAAGCACCCGTCACACGGCCAAACACTCGCTCCCTAACTGGTTCGTTAAGGATTCGCCGAGAAAAACCCACATAAGTTTGGGACAATGGTTGTCGAACACTCGAAGACGTCTCAGTTCCGCTGCTCGAACAGGCCAAGCCTCACAGCCATACAACAAAACAGTCGGCACTGTAGCCTGATACACACTTCCCTTGAGATTCAGAGACATACCGCTTTGACACCGTAGGTGTCTCAAATTAGCAAACGCGACCCGAGCATTGCAGATTAGTGCATTGATCTCATCTGTCCCACTGCATTGAAGCATCAGTGTTGCTGTCTTTGATGATGATGATGATGATGATGATGATGTCACACTACAATCAGAACTAATACAACCTCCAATATACTTAAAACGCTTCACGAATCCGAATGCCTCTCTCTGGATTGTCAGTTACGTGTTCACTGGCTGCATGTCCACGAGCACCAACCTACATTTTGTGGGTGCAAAGTGTATACCAAAGGACGGGATGAATTTGGTCAGTTCCTCCAAAAACACCTGCGCCTTCTCCTCCTCTTCGAAGACGAGAACGACGTCACCTGCATATTCCAGATCGACAAGGTTTTCGTCACAAGCTATTTGAACACCGGGATTCCGAATACCTTCTAGCGTTCGTCTCATTATTTGATCAATTAAATAGGAATAGAGAGAGTGCGCACCCCTGACGGACACTGCTTTGTGTATGAACGCGAGGACCGAGTCAGTCGAGCCTAGAGATGCTTCTGTACACTTTTGATCTCGGCACCATCCCAGAAAATCCATCAGCTGCTTTGTCGGATGCCCAGCCTGAGCACGGAGCACGACCGTGACGCTGGACAGACAGGATCCGCGAGCCAGTGAGACCCCTGCAAGTGAATCCCCGGCTTCGAAGCTACGTCAACAAACTTCAAGGGGGGGTGTTAGGCGGAATTCTACACGGATGCCGCTTTACCGCTCGCAGTCAGGTGCTGCTACGGCCGAGAAGCCCACTCCACTCAAGGTTGGTCAAAAGTTCGGAACTCTTGCCGGTCCAGCACCAAATCGAGATCTGATTGGTCGAAAGTCTGGACCCAACAGCCAATCATGACGCAGTATTGGCCGAATGCCGGTTGCCAATGGCGCATCCAGAAGGCGTCAGAATTTCCAGAAAGTTGTCGCCGCCTACGCTATATAGATGAAGCGCTGTACAAGTGTTCTCGACTTCGTTTTGTGCACCTTTGGTGGTTGTTTTGACGTGGACGCTAGCTTGGGAGGCTCAGGCCGAGAACTAAGCTGAGGAAAATACCGTTACTACAGCGTTCTTCTTTATTAAAGATGAATTAGTAGGATCACCGACCAAAGCCTTTGGCTCAAAGGCCTGACTTCAAGGAAACGGTGTTTGCCGAAGTATACAAGTAGGTTGCCATGTTCATAGAACTGGTCACCATACATGTTCCAACCCCCAACCTGATAGCCAGGGGATTGTGTTGGTCAGGCCCCTAAACATGGACCAACCGGTTTTGAGACTGTGAATGCCGCACGGACATCCACCAATATAGTTCATTTGGTAACGAGGGCACACAAACCGTCACACCGCATGATGTCCAGTTACTATGTTACGGCGATAGATACACGGTGCCCAGGAGAAGAGGTGGAACAACCGGGTTAGAGATGAAACTGGCTTGAGCTATGGGTTACCAGTGTTGACCGTTTCCTTTAATCAAACTCGTTAGCTGTTGAAGAAACACTTGATGAAACTGTCTGGGGATATGACTGGACCCCGAGTGCAGGCGTTTAGCGCCACGTGGATCGCTGCATAGGGTACTTCAGGCAGCATTTTCACGGCTCGTCTACCGTTCGTTTTCAGCTTCCTGGATTACGGCTACTTGTCCGCTCAAAAATCCCAAGTTATGCGGCCATGGTCGCCTGGTTGAGCGGATCAAATACTTACACTACGATAAATTATGGAGCAGAGACTTACGTCAACAACTCTGAATCTTCGTTTCCCCTGTATCCGTGCTTTCCCGTCACGAAGGACGTATCCGATAATTTGGGAAAATTTTGAAAACACTGTAAGTCGAAACGTCTTTGTCTGTTTGGTTATACGATCCATCTTCAAGCTTGAATTCACCAGAGAGGTTAGCCAAAGGTGCCCAACATCGTCAATACTGTTTAACGTTGAGATCATCGATATTATGAGAATCACCCTTTTGAGAGTTGACAATGATGGCGTGGATCTCCTTTTACGGAGACGACCTCATTACCTGAATTACGTTACCCGGATTACATTGTAGTGCGGACTGAAGATCTGAATGCACTTTAAACCGCCCTAAGGAAATCGCAGATAAATTTCGCCTGACGTGGCACATGACAGCGACGTGCAACGTTCTCACGCACAGCTGGCCCGAAGCCGCATTTACCTCGGTTCTTATGGGTGTTCCGTCACCCCTGCTGGTCGTGATTCCAGAGAGAATCTCGAGCGTTGTGAAGGAGCGAGTGAAATCTGGCTGGAAATCTCACGCTAGATCAATTTTCGAAAGCCCCAAGATCATTCTTGTTACCATGAATTTATGACATGGTTGCGGTCTGCTGACCATCCTTCGTCTGCTAACCTTTCCGCGTATTCAGTATTTTTTTTAACTGTTCAGTTTTTTTCCAGAATAGCCTGGATAACTTCACGAAACTTTCCCCTCTGCTTTACCGTATTATTTGTTCAGTGGGTTCATTTGACTGGGCCGAATTATTACCTCCAATTTAATTTGGTTTGCTATTAATGAATGTACATCCATATTCCTTTCGTGACTGAAACATGTCAGTTCGTAAACTGACATGTTTGAGAACCGGGTCCGTCGTTTCCGTAGAAACCACGGCAGACAGCAGATGGGGTAGTAAACTTCAGCTCAGTTGTTTTTCGCCCCAATTACAAATTTTTGTACCTACCACCTAACTTCCGCTCTGCGTCAGGTCATACTATCCTGGACTCTATATTCGGCAATGTCAGACAAGCGATTCATGCACAAGCCCGCATTCTGATTGGTCATTTTAACCACATGCCAGAGGGCGCGGGCTTTCCAATTATATTCGAATGCAAGCGAGATAGGCGGCGCTCAGTATTTAAACGAGGGAATTGAATTTTCGAAAGCTACGGCGTGTCCCTGATGGACTAAACAGACAGGCTATTGAGCTCAGAATACTAGTCCAAACCTTTGAGCCCCATCTGGTTAACCCGAATCCCAGTGAAGCTAGGAAAGTATTCCGCTAGAATTTTTCCTAGAGGGATACGACTGCTTCAGTGGACAATGAGATTTGGTGAGCTGCGAAAATGTGAATGTAGATTAGGGTGGTTTTGGTTTGAGCACATGAGCAACAAACTGCAACAATTTGGCGTAAAGCGTCTTATTCCACTCGTAAATGTTTTGCAGCTAAGAGAGTTGTGCGACCAAGGAGCCACTGGAATATGCCAAACCTTAGACGCACCCCCCGAATTTCCCTGAAATCGTAGGTCGAAGAAAGGAATCTTTAACATGAAGTTTTAGTATTTAATGGTATTTATTCGAACCCCTAAAACCTCCGCATGCGGCCGCAATTTCGTTGGAAGTTCTAAAATGTACGCGAGGTCCACCGTGGGTGCGGAGTTCGTATTTTAACGGCTGCTGATAGCTACGCGTATTGTGTCCGTGAAGACGGTGAGAAATTTCGTGGAAAAGCTGGTTTCTTCACTTGCTTTCTTCTTCTTCTTCTAATAATAATGCTCATTCCCAACTAAACATTATGACTGAATTTGGAAATGACCTCAAAACTAAATGAACAGTAATGGCGCCCTCTATGTCCGCGCAAATACAAAATGAAGCAGCCATTCGCGACATGTATAGGGAAAAGTCTTCCGTCGTTGCGGCAGGCGTATCGCCAAGCAAAGCTCAACAAAGCAGCTAGCAAGTTCTTTTTTTTTGTGATGGTCAGCGAACACTACATCTGGCTCACGGCAAGGTTTAAACCTCAAGATTATACCGCATCCTTGGTAGTGCCGTTGGATGATTTAGTGGGTTTATTGACAGAACAAGCGGACAGCACAATAGGGTGGCCAGTGCCTTCAACTCCTGGCACGAATTAAACGGATTAGGACGGTCTTGTGGGCGCCCGCCCTGGATGTGGTGAACTACGGGCTAGCAAGCAAACCGGGTATGACAGTCGTAGTACCCTCATCGCGACGTCTTACTTGGGTTCGTGGACAGCCCCGTACATGAACATATTGGGTGAGCAGTCTAAGGTTGTCACAGTAGCTAGGATTTGGCAAGGGATTGTGACAAATGAAGACCAGCATGGGTCAAGGATATTCTTGGGTCCGTCGATGGTGCACTGTGGTTCATTGATGCCATTCAGGCGAGATAATATGACAGCCGCGTCCGCACTGAGGACTCAAAATAGGAAAGTGTCTAAAAGGTCTGCTAGAAAGTACTATGAGGTGAGTTAGACTGCGTCACGAAATAACAGGCAGCCAAAAGTGGCCGCAGTTCCTAAGTGCTGCAGTGAGACGACATTGCCCCACTTCAAAGGCGGTAATCGACATTCAGGTGCGGATAGTGGGTATGCGGTCGACGAGAACGGATGTGGGCATATACGATCATGAGGGTCTTGCATTGGCTTGATTGCTCGCAGCTATGTTAGCCCGGACCTTTCAGCGACATCAGATCAGAGAAAAACGAGAGTGTCTGCTGAGGATGCTTGTTTGTACGACGATGTGACCTCAGAATGGCGCAGTTACAGTAATAACGAAAGCGTGGAGCTTTGCAAAGCGAGTTGCCCCCGAGGTGTCATACCGCGTGTATTTAATGAAGCTCTGGTAGCATTTTTTGCTCTTCTGTCAATGAATTCTTGGGTTCGTAGGAAGATTGCCCGGGATGTATGCTACAACCAATTCAAGCTTAGGCCGGAAACACGGGTGTCCGACAAATGTTGCTTCCATTATAGTTTCCTCTTTTCTCTATTGCAGAAAGGGGATTATGATGTTCAGCATATGGTAGGACAATCTGTGGGGAGGAGGCATGCAGTTGAAGTGAGAGTTGTCAACCGTGCAGTCTTTCGCATCGTCGTGGGCAGGAGGTGCAAAAGGAGCGGACGTGGCACAGAAAGATGTGGAGAGCACCCCAAAAGCTTCCGTACACAAACGGTGTCTGTCAAGGTTGCCCACGTTCTCCATTCCTATTGAATTTCGTGATTGATGAGGTAATGAGACGAAAGCTGAAATATATTCCGAACCCGGTTTTAATATGTATGATGAAAACCATGTCGACCTGAAATATGCAGACATCGTTCTCATCTTCGAAGAGGAGGAAAAACGAAAGTGTCTTTGGATGAACTGAAGTCATCCCGTCCTTTGGTACGCACTTTGCGCCCACAAAGTGTAAGGTTATAATAACTATGTTTATTTCCGACTGGTGGGTGGCATACCGTCAGCATGATAATAAGGTTACAGTCAGCATAAAGCGTGAGTTCGTTCGTGGTTGCAGGTAATGGAACGAGTGGTCGAGGGGCTACAGCAAAGAGTATGAATGGAATAGTTACGGATGTGCTATCAAATTGGGTATGGCACAGCCGTGCCATCATTGCACGGACGTACTCCGGTTTCTGGGCGGCTTCATAATGGACGTCATGCTTGAGGTGATTGGGCTGGGATGTGCAATTCTGTTAGCAGCGGGGTTTTGGTGTGGGCCAAGGGAATCCACAGAGTTAGAACGAAGCCGATGTAAGATCGCAGGTATTTTTCTGGTGCGGCTGGGCTTCCTGTGGAAGCAGATCACAGGCCAGGTGAAGCGGATAACAACGAAACAGAGCGTCCAAATCAGGTACTGGCGAAGGCCGAGGCTTGGGACGACGACGGATTGGGATGAGATAAGTAAAGCCCGGAGAGTTTGAGAAGACATCCGATAGGATGAAGTGCATTAGTACAGAGAAAACATCTAAAGTTTACCACAATTATGGTGGTGCTAACAAGTGATTAAATGAGACAAGATGGGGGTAGATTTGTGTTCAGAAGACTAGCGATAAAGCAGAGGTTGAGTTAACCAAAATATATTATTGTACAAGAGATCTAGAGCAAGCCGGTAAAAACGCGCGGAAAAGTGATGTGTTTGGGAAATTCAAATATACAAGTACTGACGGGAGTAGGATTTCCGATATGATGGACTACTTTATCCGGAATTTTTTACGTGAGTTCGACAAAACCATAATCCAGGAGAGAAAGTGAAGATAGGGTAAGCTGTCACCAGTCCCCGAAGAGCTGCTCCTGGATATGCGGTCACTGAACACGCCACTTACAGTCTAAAGAGAGGCATACGAATTTGTGGAGCGTTTTAGGTACATTCGAAGTTGTATTAGTTCTGACTGTAGTGTGACAGATAAGGTCAATCAGGTATATGCAAAGCCCTGGTCACGTTTGCTGATTTGAGGCACCTACAGTGTCAAAGCGGTATATATCTGAACATCAAGGAACTTGTGTATCAGGCCGCATTACGGGCTATTTTGTTGAGTGGCTGTGAGACTTGGCCTGTTCGAGCAACTGATCTAATAAGTCTTCAAGTGTGTTACAACCGTTTTCTCAGAACTATAGCTCGTGGGGTTCGGTGTCGGCGAATCCGTAACGAGGCAGTTAGAAAGCGACTTTTCGGTTGTGCGCCGGGGACTTCCACTGAAAAATGTGTCCAGCGACAGAAGGCGCATTGGTTGGGCCGAAAAAGCCAACCAGGTAAGACGTATGTGTACGGGGAGCGATGGCTCAGTGGTTGGGGCGTGAACTTCCCGATCGGAAAGTCCGTGGTTCTAACCCGACCTCTGCCTCTCAACTTAGCCCGTCCATCCTTTTTCATGGATTCACGGATTGATACACAGGATCGAGGCTTTTGATCAAGTTTCCCGGGTTGGATTTGTTCTTGTCGTCCAGCGGTTGTCGTACACCTGGAAGGCACAAGGGAAAAAAGGGTGTAGCGCTGCTCTCAGCGCGAGGCAGTATGTTTGCCAGCACGAGGACTCGCATGGGAAAGTGTCTAATACTGATTTGAACTGGGTTCTAGAAGAAGCGTGGAGAACTGTCGGAGAAAGTATATTCCACGCAGCTACTGCATGAAATGAGAAAAATTTTTGCCCAATAAAAGTGTTCACTCTGAGCTTCAAAATCTTCTTACCATGTCCCCGCCGTGTGTTTGCTGGCTCAACGGTGAAAAATCTGTTGGCCAAACATTGTTCAAACAGGGCATAAGTAAGAATTAGGTCCCCTCGGAGGCGACGATACCCGAGGGGAAAGAGGTCAAGCGCCGTGAGACGCGTTCCGTAGTCCACGGATTTAAGGCCACAACCATTCTCGTAGCAGCTCGCTGGACACGCTCAGTGAGGGTTACGTCCTTCGTGCGCCCTGAGTAGACAACTTGGTTGGCGTATTCAAGAAGCGGTCTGACG
>SJOL01001364.1:97855-114743 GCA_004794785.1 Opisthorchis felineus | reverse complement strand
AGTGTCCCTCCAATAAAATAGCTTGAGGTCGTTGTATTTTCGCACTCACGCTCTCGCACTCGCTTGTTTGCGATAAAACTGTTATGTTCCTCATCGGTGAGTTTTTTGCCGGTACTAGGCACTGGAGTGGTAACAGTTGTCAGATATAATAGGCCCGCCAGACCCACACTGCACCTGGTTGGAGACGATGCATGTTGTGGCTGCTAATCAATGTCGATTTCTATCCAAATTGCCTGAATAAGTGTCTGGAGGTGTAGGCACCTCGTAATGATTGTATTAAGCAAGCACTAAGCCCCTTCCCCATCCGCCTTTATTGTTTTCTTCACAAAGCTTTGGAATAAATCATGGTTGTACGGCAGTGAAGCATCGATGTTGAGCACTGATATCATGCTGTCGATGATGATGATGATGCGTGTTCCAAAAGGAGCGACAGTCGTCTATCGGTTCAGGCCATAAGTAACTGATGGGGATGTGATCAATTTGGGATTATGGCTGGCGTACTCTGGGAAGGCATCATGGAGCCAGATGTTTCCGGTTATTTATTACTGCATAGAAACTGTCTGGGGTCATAAGCCGGACGAAGACTTCACAATGTTCACCGGCGACTCGAAGACTTGACTTTTTTCACTGACGGGCGAGAATGAGAAATCCCTTGTGGATAATTTGGATTTAGCGGAAGGCTGGGCCGTGGTCACATCACCGATAAATTTAGTTGAATGTCGGTACCTGCCTATGGGAAGAACACGGGGATACCTCGACTGTTACTGCGAGAGTCCGAGGTTTGAGACATAGTAACCTTAAGACGAAAACACACCGCTGGGTTTTGGTTAAAGGTCACCGAAGCTTGTGCTTCACATTATCATTGACATCCCGTCACGGAGAGACTGGAACTTACTATGGTGTGACGGTTTATGTACCTCCGCGACCCATTGAGCTACACTGGGGGGTGTCCATGCAACACTCACTGAGTCTCCCATACCAGGTTGGTCAATGGTTAGAGGTCTGACTAATACAGTCTCTTGGCCCTCTAGGTTTGGGGTTGGAACATATGTGGTGACCTGTTGTGTAAAAAATGAGATACACTTGCATCCCTCGCTAGATACCGCTATCTTGTGGGCAGGCTTTTGAGCCAAAGCCTTTGGATTACGACCCTAATCGCCCTCCTGTTCTGAGTGTGGACGCCCTGTCAGTATCCCAGCCCATGCGCAACCATGAATTACACATATAGCATTGAAATCAGCACCAGATGGGAGCACGGCTGCTCGACTTCCGCAAAACCATGTCAGTTTGTTTGAATAAGGTCTTGTACTGGAAAGAAGAAATCGGACACCCAGGGACCCAGCCTACAACAAACATACGAGCTGCACACACCTCCAGCACTGTCAGACCCGCTGGATGGAAGCTGACGGCGTGAATGCCACTGAACCTGGAACCCCGACGGCCTCGTAGGTTTACGAGTTTTTACGATATCTCAGTTGCCCATGGATTTATGGTCCGAATGACTTCCCACCCGCGTTGTCGAAGGATAGGGTTGAAGTCCTCAATCAGCGGCTGTCCAATCTTTTGCCTGCATTTGGGAAAGGGAGATTGTGACGAACAACCGGGGAGAATCAGGAATAACGCCTGTTCTCAAACAACAGGCCGTAGTCAGTGCGGGGATCCAGCGGTAAAGGGAATCTTGTCACCACTTGTCATTCATCGCCTTATGATGGATGGCCGGTGAGGCATTGGCTTGAGGGCATCAAAAAAATTTCTTCAGGGTAAGGGCTGCATTGACCAAATTTTCACACTCCGTCCGGTGCTAAAACAACATACGTACAAGTGACCAACAATTCTAGTCTTCCTAAATCCGAGAGGCCCATTCAACTTCTGAGCGGTGTGTTGTGGTTAACACGCTTGCTCACCATGGAATGCCCTGGAGGTTTGTCAATATAATGGGTTTTTTATCCTCAGACTTAAAGGTACTTGGGAGTATACGAAAAACCCTCCAAAATCTCGTGAGCTTGAGAATGCTGAGTGGTTAAGGTGCTACATTCGTTAGATGAGGAGAAGGAGCCAGTAAACACAAGTGGCCACGTAATTCCGTAATTGAAGAATGAGCGGCGCTATATGCTGCCTAAAAATTCGTTCAGCTGTGGCACCCTTTCGGTGCCTAACTGCCATGCCACTCGAAGGAAGCACGAGGTCTGGGATACTGCCAGGTTGCCCAAGCCTAGACAGGGATATGCTGCCTAAGTGTGAGCTAATCACAGTGTTGACCAGGTGCCCCTGGTCGAACGGCCGGAAGGTCGCAGGTTTCAGACTATGGATAACAAACTGATTCGCAGTTGTGACATTAAGGACGACTCAGTCATCCCCAGTGAAACTGTGGCCCGTAAGATGAACTTGAAGAACAGGTTTTGCCACTACTTCGGCTCAGTAGTTGCAGTTGCAGTACTCTCTCTCTCTCTCTCGAAGAAACATTTCCCGGAGATATCCAAGTGTTTTCTCGATGAGAGACGCGTGAGAACAAAAACTCTAACACACGATTTCAAAATGGTAAAGTTTCTGTTCAACTAGGTTAATATCAAGGTCATCATCATTATTGACAGCAACGCACCAGTAATTCACACTGGTGCTTAATTGCCATACGACCATGAGGGAAGAAAGCCCTGGTAAACAGTGGAAAGTAAAGGGAAGGGTAGGGACTTAGCGCGAAGAATCTCTGAAGGAAACCAACCAATGGTAAGGTGCATACACCTTTGGACACAATCAAAACTAACACAACTAGGCATCAAGTTGGAGTAAGGTGCGATCAGCAGGATCAACCGAGCGTCCTTTGGGAACCTCACTCCACCCTAGCTCAGCGCACAACAACTGGCGAACCTTAGCTAGGCAGTCCGGCTAGGAAATGACAGCATGCGCGCCACTTGGATCGACTGAGTGCCGTGTTCTGCGGGTTTTCCAACCACCTCCAAGCCGGATCACGTGGGGCCCAGCCAGGAAGGCGCATCATCATCATCATTGTTATCTGTAAGAACCGCGTATTGTCGTACAGTGGTTGTAGCTGCCATAATTTCGTCCACCGATGATTTTGGGAGCTGGGGTAGGCAGCTGCGTATGGGAGGCAGGAGCTGATAAATTTCTGCGTAAATGCAGATCTGTCAGTGGACGTTTAAATGGGGGATGGGTAAGGGAAGTATGCATTGAAGGCAATAACTTGGATGCACGAGTGTTATTGATGGCGGGTTTGGGCCATTTCTGACAATGTCTTTAACCATTGATATGGCCCCTCTCGGGGTCCTCGTTAAGGGAAACCGCAATGACCGTCGCAGCTGAGTTTGCTAGTAATGGCTTTCACACTTCGCTGCCAAGTCATTGTTTGACCTCCCCTGGCTCGTTTCCACCCTTCGCAGAAGTCGGTCGGTTGGCATACGGAGCACTAGGCCAAGCCAGCGCAACCTGTGAAGAGTGATCAGTTCATCTATCGAGGGTGAGGTATTTCTTCCGTATACCATTCGACGTATTTCAGCATTGCTGATCCCGTGTGTTAGGTGAGCTCTGATTGGTCGAAGACCTGGACCCAACAGCCAATCATGACTCAGTGTTGGTCGAATGCCGGTTGCCAATGGCGCATCCAGAAGGCGTCAGAATTTCCAGGTTGTCGGCGCAGACACTATATATAGGACGCGGTGTACAAGTGTTCTTGACTTGGTTTTGGGCGTTAATATACATTGTGCACCTTTGGTGGTTGTTTTGACGGGAGCGCTAGCTTGGGAGGCTCAGACCGAGAACTAAGCTGAGGAAGATACCGTTACTACACCGTGTTTCCACCAGACAGTAGTCAAGGTGTTTGCCCGATTTAGCTAAGAGATCAAGGTTCGAACTACTGAATGACTGGATCATGGTCCCTGTGCTCCTAGGACTAAACCCAATGGTATCTCGGGCCTGGTGTTCCCTTAAGGTTGCATGCCAGCGAAACAATCTTCTCCCTTAGTCTCTAATTTGTTTAGTTTGTAACCACCCCTGTTGTCCATGTTTGAGTTTGAGTGACCTGGACATATGTGGGTCGCAATTGTACACAAAGGAACGTCACAATCGGACCATTTTTAACTGTACTACTTTTATGTACAAGATATTCTTTTGTGTTTAATTTTATTTCCTTTCAGCCATAATCATCGTTACTCCAGACAGACGAATTTCTCCCGGCTTTCATGACTACTATTCGCCGGGCGCTGACAAAGAAGAAAATCGGAGTTCCAAATGTACCTGACCCACTAAATTCGTTCAAAGTCCCGAAGAAAGCATTCATAGAATGTGCGTTTTTCCGTTTGGATCCGTTTAAATTCAAACCCATTGTTGTATGCATATTTCATATGTTGCCCCACTATATAGTACAGTGGATGAAAGGCCGTCACCTCAAAGAAATATTTTGTACGGGGTGAGAAATATCGGAGGGCTTGTTTATGCTCTGGCAACCTTCCATTCCTACCTTTCACTTCCATTGGATGTTGGCTTGCGGTTTTACTGAGCGGTACTCTTTCTGCCAAAGTTAACAGAGAGGTGAATCGACTTGCTGTTTTAACCTTGTGGCGTGTTTACCACTACCAAGCTATCAGCTGTTGCGGTCGGCGATCTCGTCATCCTTCTGAATATTGGCACGAATCCTGAATGCTCGCCAACCATACCCAAAGTTCGCTTCGATGGGATCATTTTCTAAAAAGAAGAATAGAAAGGATGGTCCGTGGTTCGAACCCAACCGGGATATCTGAACTGCTCCTGTCTAGGCTTAAGCAACCTGACAGTATCTCAACCCTCCTGCTTCCTTCTGGTGGCTTCACAGCTAGGCAGTCGAACGATTATTGTTTTTACATTATGAGGGTTTCTTTTAATTTCCCTTTGAAAAGTGCGCATATGTGTTGAGTTTCAGGGACACGACGCAGCATCAACGAAGTATTTGTAGGTTTGTTATTACGACTGTGTTACTGTTGTTTTTAGTGTGTTTATCTGTTACCCTATTTTTCTACATATGGTCTCATATTATGTCATCTCTAATACCTTGTATGATGTCACTGTGGCTGCGTTCAACTGTAGCACCCTTTCGGTGCCTAACTGCCATGCCACCAGAAGGATGCACGAGAGCTGGGATACTGCCGGGTTGCCCGAGCCTAGACAGGGGAAGTCGAGAGGCAGAGGTCGGGTTTCAACCACGGGCCTTGCGGTCAGTAAAGTCGCGCTCTAACCACTGATCCGTCTCGCCCCCATGGTGGCTAGCTAACCTCAGACCGATACCATGTAGAGGTATCCGTACTCTTGAATTTCAGCATGTTAAAACTGTATATCCTAGTTATGTACGTGTGTAGTGGAGCGATGCATAGAAGTGCCGAGTAACAATTCATAGCTGTTGTCTCATTGCAGTCTCCGATATGCATTCACGAAGTCACCTAGCTAACGAGGTCTATGAAGGCTTCAGCTACGATGAAACAGGAGATCTTTGGACCTTGTCTATGTGTTATTTGCTTCACTGACACGTGTAATGCAGTATTCGTTCTGTCCCCCTCAAAGCATGTAATAAACACGACTGTCTCGTTATTGCGGTTTCGTTTGTGTGAATAAGGAATGTGGGTCCTTCTTGTTGGAAGAGCACACTGCCCATAAACTTGATGAGAACACTTCGAGAACCCACCACCGACTTCGCACTTTTGGGGACTCATCAGTTAGATACATTCTCCGAGTTCCCATCAACCTTATATTCTATGTGGACACAAAAGTCGACGCAGTTGATGAACCACACTCATTTACAAACTGCATTGTTGGTAGCCTGAGACTCACATAAATCCCCATGAAAGAATATCATAAGCGAGAGATTTAATTTGGCATCGTTGACGCCTTCGTGATTTACAACTAAGTGTATTTCTTCAATATGGCTCCTTTTTGCAGTAAACTTTCCATACAGTAAAGGACTATTTCAGTTTACTCACTAACCAGATGAATCTGATGCTCATAAAAACCCTTTTGTTTTCCATTCTATAGCTCTGTTGGAATCAGTTGCCTTGGACTCTGCAGATTACGTGGACGAAATCCTTCCCCAGATTACTCAGAGCTTCCGCTTCCCACAGTTAGCCAGATATCTGCGTATCGATGAAGCTTGGTTGGTGCATAATCGAATTCTGGAACAGTCTTTCACTGCCGCACGCAAACGATTGCAGAAGTCTTCACTTCTCATGTCTTCGGTGGAGGCCAACTTGTGCACAGGATTTTGCGTCCTCTCCGACTGGACGAAGGTCGAAGAAGTTGCGAGTGGTGGACTGTCTCCAGGAAACGTTCCAGACACGTGGTTGGGTCAACCTGAACAAGGTAGGACTCGTGACTTTTTTAGGCTGTTGGTGACACATCATGTTGTCCTTCTTTACTCTACAGTTGCAATAACTAGAAGATATGTCCTAATGTGGAATGAAATTTATCCATTGCTAATTGTTCCACCTGGGTATCATTGCCATATCACTGGAGATTTGTAACAGATGGCTTTGGTTTTTCCATTCGGTGGACACAAAAACGCTCGAGTTTCTTGTGATGAAACAACTGGAGTTGTTACTTTGTAAGCCTGACATTTTGTTGAAGGTTTACTCACGCTAGTAATACCAGTCTGCAGTTCACCAGTCGTGACCGGGCTGGCATCATCTTGCACCATAGTATTGCCGTATGGCGATTTTATTACCCATAAGCCCCTGGTGAAAGCGGTTTGCATCTACACGTTGTCATTACACATACTTGACTCTTGACCTTTGACTCTTGACTGACCGATTCAATTCAGCACTGGTGTACGTAAAAACAGTCACTGAGAAAAACAGTGAACTGAAACATGACGCGGCCTGTTGCAGCACATTCATTTGCTTAAAAACATCATAAGCGAGAGATTCAGCTGGGTTCCAGGCGAGTCTCCTGCAAAATCAACTTGGTTTGCAAATGACTTTATTTGCTAAGTTCGTGCAATTTGGGTTCAATTAGAACATAAAGTTGACGGAAACACGGGGACTGCGTCTACCTGGTGAGCCCCAAGAAGGGTGAAAACGGTCGTGGGCCGCGAAGAATTTTCAGCAACCTTATGAGTAGTCTATTACATCGTAATGGCGTATCTTCTTACTAGGCTCAGGAGGTCCATTCCGTGTGTTTCCCGTCAGTGGATGAGAGGGATTCTTCTTTTTACCTCAAGCTGAT
The DNA here is from genome assembly GCA_004794785.1 of Opisthorchis felineus. Classification (NCBI taxonomy): domain Eukaryota; kingdom Metazoa; phylum Platyhelminthes; class Trematoda; order Opisthorchiida; family Opisthorchiidae; genus Opisthorchis; species Opisthorchis felineus. The sequence goes on along the minus strand of SJOL01001364.1, from coordinate 107,546 downwards.
TGCAAAATCGACCCAGTGATAAACTATTTTCATCACATGTGAGCTGTCTCGAATCCTATCGATGACCCACCACATATTTGTTCGCGGAGGTATTCGAGGATTCGGAACACTATTCTCATCTGAGACCGACCAAGTTCTGGTCGAAGTGAGTCAACCGTTGGGTTTTACTGTACTGAAGCCTGATACACACTTCTGTTGAGATTCAAAGTTACGCCGCTTTGCCGCCATAAATCTCTCAAATTAGGAAATGCCATCCGGGACTTAGAGATTCCTGTGTTCAAATCATCTGTTACACTACACCTGAAACCCGTACAAATTCAAAGGCATGTAAAACGCTCCACGACCTCAAATGACTTACACTGGCTTGTAAGTGACCTTTTCAATGACTGCATATCCAGGAGCGCCACCAAACGATGAAATAGTTTTAGTTAGTCCATCCGAAAGCATAATTTCGAAGACCAAAACGATGTTGTCTGCATAATCCAGACCGACAAGGTTTCCGTCAGCAGCTATTTGAACACCAAGATTTTGAAAACCTAGCATTCGTCCCGCAATATCGATCACGCAATCGAAGAGAATTGCAGAGAATGAGTGTCCATGTCGGACACCGCTTTTTGAACAAATCATCCAGCTGTTACACTCTTTCGATGCCCAGCTGTCATGGGACACAAAGGAAGCACGAGGACTGAGATACTGTCAGGTTGCCCGAGGCTACACAGGAGCAGTCGAGATGCCAGGGTTGGGTTCGAACCGCGGACTTCCGGTTGGTAATTCCAAGCCTTATCCACTAATCTCTCTGGAGCTTAGAAGCCTTTGGAGAGTTCCTCGTATACATTCACAAGTCCGCAAGTTGGACGCTGCCTGGAGCTTATTGCGTCAACAAACTTCCGGGGAATTTTTTGATGGGCAAGCGTATCAAGATGAACGGACCGGTTAGCACAGCCCAGTGGGCCTTGGAAATCTAGGAATACCAAAATTATGGGTCGTTTACACGTTCTAGCATCTGACAGAATTCGAAGATCTGGTCAATCTGGCCTCCTACCGGGCCGAAATCCTGCTTGCTGTTGTCGAGTTGATGCTTCACGGGCCGTCATAAGGAGATGGCTGGCAAGTGACGCCAATATTCCCTTTACGGTTGGATTACCGCATTGATTGCGGCCTGTTGTTTGAAAACGGACAATGTTACTTATTCCCCCCCAGTTGTCCGCAACAGCCACCTTTTCCAAAAGGTAGGAAACCGATCAAACAAGCGCTGACTGGGGACTTCACCTCCATCCTTCAATAATGCGGATGGAAGGTCACTTGAACCTCGGTGGCATTTTATACATCATATGTAGTCGTAAAACTCCGAGGCCTTAGGGCGTTCCAGGTTTCTAGTAAAGTGCGAGAGTCTGACTGAGTGGCTGCACGTGGCCAGGGGATTGTTTTTCCAGGTGCTCGATCCAGCGGGCGAGACGTCGTTCGTTATGGGAGAAGTCCGCGTCAGTTTGAACTTTGGCGCTTACGGCTACAGGTGGTTTTCGGTGATCTGTTGCACGGGTGAACTGAATTAATCTTTGGGAATCCTCTATATTCCATTTCCTTAAACTTCTGTGCTCACCACTGCACACTGAGTTTCAAATGACTTTTGATAATTCGTCGAGCTAAATTATTTTCGGGACTGGCGGGGATAATTCTCCGTGACTCAAGCATCTGCACTGTTCTGTTTGATATCCAATACTTGAGTGGAGTTGGCAGTGCCATGCCTTAGGTGAAACTCCCCGCACTGTGCAAGTATGTGACCATCTGGTTTCACTACCAATTGACATCCCGCATTGAAGCCGTTAGAAGAGTTCACTGGATGGCTCATGTCGTGCAGGCCCCTCGGTTGCTGAACTAGTCCGAACTTTGCGCGACTCTAAAAAGCGAAGAGTGAATCGACTCCGGACGAACAAATATCAGAATCCACAAGATTGTTCGAAAAGGAGCGACAGTCGGTTATTGATCCGGGTGATGGGTAACTGATGGCAATGTGACCAATTTGGGTCCGTGGTTTGTATGTAAATGATGAGCCAACAAGTGTTACACCACGTTGTACTGGCATGCAACAGGTGTGCATTAGTATTGGATATCCAGGGTCAAGGCGAAATTCTCGACTGCATATTCAAAAAAGCTCTTTGAAACCAAAGAGCGGTCTTGATCTGTGGTTTTGAGACTTGTGAGATGTCTTTAAGTGTTTGATATCACCGTTGCATAGCAGAAATAAGCTGACTGAAGCGACTACGCAACCACGAAGTGGTGCGTAAGCGGGTACTTGGTAGCGAATCCGATTCGTTACAGCAACAGATTGAAATGATTAAATTGAGGTGGTTGAGGCATGTGCTTCTCGCACCAAGCCATCGTCTACTGAAGAAGGCGTTGTTCTCTGTTCCCAGCGATTTTTGGTGAAGGATTCGCGCGGGACCGGCCATGACATGGCGGCGTGAAATGAAATCGGCTATTGCTAAACTGAGTGCTGCATGCGATCTTCGCGCCTTCCTGGCTGGTGCCCGCGTGATCCGGCTTGGAGGTGGTTGGAAAACCCGCAGAACACGGCACTCAGTCGATCCAAGTGGCGCGCATGCTGTCATTTCCTAGCCGGACTGCCTAGCTAAGGTTCGCCAGTTGTTGTGCGCTGAGCTAGGGTGGAGTGAGGTTCCCAAAGGACGCTGGGTTGATCCTGCTGATCGCACCTTACTCCAACTTGATGCCTAGTTGTGTTAGTTTTGATTGTGTCCAAAGGTGTATGCACCTTACCATTGGTTGGTTTCCTTCAGAGATTCTTCGCGCTAAGTCCCTACCCTTCCCTTTACTTTCCACTGTTTACCAGGGCTTTCTTCCCTCATGGTCGTATGGCAATTAAGCACCAGTGTGAATTACTGGTGCGTTGCTGTCAATAATGATGATGACCTTGATATTAACCTAGTTGAACAGAAACTTTACCATTTTGAAATCGTGTGTTAGAGTTTTTGTTCTCACGCGTCTCTCATCGAGAAAACACTTGGATATCTCCGGGAAATGTTTCTTCGAGAGAGAGAGAGAGAGTACTGCAACTGCAACTACTGAGCCGAAGTAGTGGCAAAACCTGTTCTTCAAGTTCATCTTACGGGCCACAGTTTCACTGGGGATGACTGAGTCGTCCTTAATGTCACAACTGCGAATCAGTTTGTTATCCATAGTCTGAAACCTGCGATCTTGTGGCTTTCGGACGCGATCACCTGGTCAGCACTGTGACTTGCTCCCACTCATCCTTCACTCACGGGATCCACATCGTGGTGGCCCACATTCTGGTCACACGTGTTTACTAGCTCTTCCAGCACGGACTTTTCCGGTGGGAGTTTCACTCAGTGGATCAATTTTATTCTTCCCTTGAGCCACTTTTATGACTGTTGGTAGGATGGTGACCTGTTTGAACAACCTGTGTACAAATCTTTATTCTTGTCTAAAAATACCTGCATTTCCTTTGTACCCACCTATATTTCAATGTCTTTCAATTCCTTTGTAGGCGTGACTGTAAATCAGTGCGCTGACATAGTTGTCGCCCGTGCTCAGAAGCGCTTGCAGAGGAAACAAGCACGGGACCAGCAACCCACGAAGCTATATTTGGTCGTTGTTCGTTGGGTCAAATCCAAAGCCTACATTGTAGCATCGGGCGCTGAAGAATCGGAAGACCGTTTGGAACCCCAGCCAGGTTATGCTTGTCACGTGTCCACGTGGTCCCGGATCGATCCACTGGATCCTGCTAAAGTTAGCCTTGAACGTGCGTATCAAATGTCCCAGGTATGTTTGGGTCCCGAGATAGTCACAGAACGTTCTAGTTGTTCCGCGTTAGATTTCGGGTAACAGTCAGACAGTGTTGATTTTGTCAGTTCTGATTGTACGAGGCACTTTCCATTGCGTGCCAACCGACACATTTTTCACTAATCACTACAATCCGAAGCCATCTAACGGTGGAAAGCCTCACTGGACTAAATCCCACCCTGTCCAGTTCGGATGAAACAGCGCTCTCTGCTAGTAAGATGTGACCGGTTTTCTATTTCCCTTAAAATGTGGTGTATGGCTGAATATCTTCTTTATGCCTGTGGGCGGCAGAGGGTGTGAAAGAGATACGAGGGGTTTAGTTGGTTTTGATGTGGTCCTCCTTTCAGATGGGGTCTTCGTGATCCCCCTGCTTTAGGCAGGATACATTGCAAGAAATAGCAGCTGATCAATGTCGCTGACGTTTGTGCTCTCAGTTTCTTTCCAGATTGTCTGATTGAGCGCTTGGTCGTGTAGGCACCCCAGAATGATTGGCACAGGTTAGCACCAGGTCCCCTCCCTCTCTCACCCCTTCTCTTGTTTTCACTTTAAGTCTAATTATGATAAATATACTTTTTGGTCGGATGGTAGTAAAGCATCATTGTCAACCCTGATGTTGCTGTCTCTGATTATGATGATGCCTGTGCGTTCTGCGTGACTTCGTGGTTAATTACGGAGCGATGCAAATCATGGTCTCCACAACCTGCATGTGCACGATACGTCTTCAGTTATGAACGCCTAACGGGCTCGTGTAGTCCAGCATTCCGTACCTAAATTTTGATACCACCTTCTTTGATGAGGTGATCAGATTCCTGTGTTTATTTGGCAATGCATTTTCCAGGAATATCGTCTCTTTGGCCTATCAATTCTATCGATTCTTGTTTCTGCCGAGCGCACTTGGGTTTCCACATAAGCCGGATGTGCACAACCCAGAAAACGTGATCCGTGATGCATTTCGCACCCTTTTGTCAAAAGGGGCGGAGACTGACATGGTTGAAACTTTGTGACGCTCATGTGAATTGTTTTATTTCTCAACTTCTTTCACACGCAAACTGCCATTCGAGCTGATGATCCTGTCTCCGTCTTGGTGTACCTGAAAGTTGGAGGTTGAAGTCGACAGCGAAAATCGTGATGGAAAATGCTTGGAATCGACTGAGAAGTCATCATTTTCGGTAAAGTCCTGGAACCAATGACTGAAAGGACTAGAGACTGTGTGTATACAATGAAATGCAGCAACTGCAGTAAGGCTTACACAGGACAAACAACCAGGGAACCGCACCCCAGAATTGGTGAGTATAACAGCAGGACAAGCAAACCACCAAGAAGTGCGGACGGGTACCAAGCGCTGGTCAAAGACTCGGCGATGGCGGGACCTGCGTTAGACACAGGACATAGAATAAATCTGGAGAGTGTAGAAGTCTTAAGACGGGGACTGCGATTCACACCACAGCGACTGATGGCCGAGGCGGTGGAAATCACCAAGCATCACAATGCGAGTCGAGGGTGCAGAACTGGTGAGCGTATGGAGAGCGGTCCTAGATAAGCCGAGTTGACACGTGGCGGTGTGTGGCTGTCAATACATGTAGAATCATTAGCAAAAAAGGGGGGAATAGAAACCCCAATTCCGACCAAAGCTTACAGAATTCTTTACACAACTATCATAGCACCAGCTCATCCACGCAGATGGGCAAAAAGTTTAAACGACGTTCAAGAGGGATGTTCACGTGAAGAGAACCGGAAGAACTGGACCTTAAGCTGGACCCAAATCCATGTAGGTTCTCCATCGGTCTCAACACTTGCTGACCCACCCTATAGAAAAATCCCTCAGCCGACACCTAACACCAGTTTATCCTGACTTAGTTGATTGGTTCTCCTTCTGCTCTAAATCTCGACCTACCTCGTAACCTAGCCATTTGGCCTAACGAAGCTTTCGTGTCGGAGGCGAAACCTTGCCCACTAATAGATCTACCGATTTCGACAAATACGCTCATTTGCAAATCAATTTGGTTTTCACCGGAGACTCAAGTGAATCTCTCGTTTATGATGTTCTTCAACTGAATGTGCTGCACACAGGCCGCCTCATGTTTCAGTTGGTACGATATTCGAGATATCGCAGTATATTTTCATAAAGGAAACTACTCACAAGGTTGCTGAAAACCCTTCTACAGTCTGTGACTGGTTTCGCCCTTTTTGGAACTCACCGGGTGGGCTCAGTCCCCGAGTATCCGTCAACCTTGTGGTTTACTTGAACCCAAATTGTAAGAAATTCGCGGACTACACTCATTTACGCACTAATTTGGTTTTAACGGGAGACTCAGCTGAATCCCAGCTGAATCTCTGGTTTATGATATCCTTCGATTCAATGTGCTTCAAGCGCAAGCTGAATCCTTTGTGCAGTAGATTCAGTTGATGCCTATCATAAACAAGGATCGCGACTTCTTAGAAAGCGGGAAGTCAAGCAATCTGTCATGAAACTCCGGCTTCCTGGTCATTACTCACTACTCCAGCATGGACACACAGACGTTATCGCACACACACGTACGCGCTATCGCGAGTGAACAAGTGTTTTGAGGATGACGTGCACATGGCAATGTGCTGTCGGCCGTGGTGAGCTCATCCAAACAGCGACTGGTCGTATATTGTCGCAGTCCACGGTTGTTAGTTGTAAGTGTGATGGTTGTACGTGGGCTGGGATACTGTCAGGGCGCCCACACCTAGACAGGAGGACGATTAGTGTCCTCAACCAAAGCCTTTGGTTCAAAAGCCCAACCGCAAGGCAGCGGTGTTTGGCGGGAAATGCAAATGCATTACCATTTCTACGGAACAAGTCGCCACATGTTCCAACCCATCAATCTGGAGGGCCAGGAGACTGTGTTTGTCAGACCTCTTACCATTGACCGACCTGGTATGAAAGACTGAGTGTCTCGGGGACACCCCCCAGTATAGCTCAATGGGTCGCTGAGGTACGCAAACCGTCACACCACGATAACGTCCAGTCTCTTCGTGACGGTCGTGCTGTCGATGATGATGATGAGTCCGCGGTTCGTGCCTCGATTTATGGTATTTTGAGGTAGTGTATGGGCGAACCCCTAAAGCACGATCAATTGCGTGTCTTATCCCATATAGAGTATTCGGTCGTTAACACGTTTTGTAGCCAGAATGTTCGTTCAACCTAGTGAGATGTTTGATCACTGTGGGAAGCCGCATCTGGACTTACCGGTCAAAGACAACCATGTAGCTGGACCTTCGGGCGTTTGGAATCTGGTGAACTCTGGAGAATAAAACAAAAGGGTGGACAGATTTAGCAGGCCTTAAAACCTTAAAATATCCCCAACTAAGGACTGATGATGGGGCGAGAAGCAACACTTTAGCCCAATGGCACCTACTCAGAGTAGACACGTTATATTCGACATCACTGGTACTAACGCCGACCGGTCTGTGGTGACGTGGAATCAGCGTCTCGCGTTGCCACCACTTTTATAATGGTATGCTTTGAGCGGGTGTGGCATCTCCTTTTTCCGAAGGCGTCGAACTGTGTAATAGCGGTAATTCCGCAACTCGATCTGGACCTTCCAAGTTAGCGTTCTCGAACCACCCAGGGTACACAACGTGTATTGAACTCCCAAAACCAGGTAAAAAAACATGTACAGCGCGTTGTATGTAAAGTATGTGTGGCGACAACATGCTGGAAATTCCGATGCCTTCCGGACGCGCCATTGGCAACCAGCATTCGGCATATACTGAATCATGACTGGCTTTTGGGTCCAAACTTTCGACTAATCAAAGGGGGCGTTGATGCTGGACCGGCAAGTGGCCCGACCTTCTGGCCAACCGCGTGCGGATTAGACTTTTTGGCCGTAGCAGCGCCTAATTTTGATCGGTAAAGCGGTTTTGGTGCGGGATTCCGCCCAACAAACTGTGAGTGTTAGATTGGCTAACGGTTTCTTGTCGCTCAGCCCGATTGGTTACGGTCGGTCGCCGAGTCGTCTTGGTTTGTGTCCGTATATTTTGCCATGAAGACCAGGTAACCATCGGCACCTGGCTTCAGAGCAAGTAAGTTAACTTGAAAGCACGATCCCTTGTATAAATATATTAGGATTAATGGAATCAACCCTCAGACAGGTTACTATAACAGTCTGACTCCTACAAGGTGGTTGGTTGGTTGGTTGGTTGGTTGGTAGGACTTGCAACTTTTTGAGCACACATGCCCATATAGGAAACATCTCTTTGACCCACTGGATCAATTATCTCTTAAAAAGAGTTATTTGGTTGTCGATATGACGAGAAACATTCCGTTCTAGGGGTACCAGCAAGGCAATCACTGAAAGTGTAATTTCGTTTGTCTGTGATTGTATATTTTCTAACATCCGACAACAGGTCACCCCACAAGAAACTTTTACAATTAGGTAGACTGGTGGATGCATTCGGGCAAACAGTTCGGTTAACCTGACAATAAAAAACTCGCCGTCGAAAAATCATGCTATGTGCATTGACGGAGACGTCGTTACCCAATAAACTAACAAAACGAATGCTGCGTAAGTGCACTCTGTCTTGTTTATTTGTGGATCAGTGACAAAAAGTCCTGGAGAAATGTCAACAAAGCACGCTGTCAGTTAAAATGGATTCATTACGTCAGTATAGATGGTGCTACTCGTTATGACCATTTGAACACTCGTTTAGGTCAATAACTGTCAAAAACATTTACCAGGTCACATGACTGGTCTCTCTTCGTCCTGCGATAATTCCAAATAAGGTAGCCGATCATCTTCGATAACCACCAGTAGTTCTTTCTTAAGTTTTGATGACTCACATTGTAGATAGCTTGAGACAGCTCAGTGGTCAAGGCGCGAACTTACTGACTGGAAGGTCCGTGGTTCGAACCCAACCACCGAGAACTTCGACTGATCCTGTCTAGGCTTGGGCAACCTGGCAGTATCTCGGGTTCTTCCTTCCTTCCACTGGCGTTGCAGGTATGCACCGAAAGGGTGTTACAGCTGAACGACTTATTTATTATATATTTTACATCGCAGATCACTGAACATATGTACATTTGAGAACATCGTTCAAATCGTTCAGCTGTAACACCCTTTGGGTGCCTAGCTGCCATGCCACCCAAAGGAAGCACGAGGGCTGGGATACTGTCAGGCTGCCCAAGCCTAGATAGGAGAAATCGAGATGCAGAGGTCGGGTTTGAACCACGGACCTTCCGGTCAGTAAGTTCGCGCTCTAACCATGTGAAGTAATGATTGTTCCTGATAAGTGTACGGGATTCGCAGCTGTTACCCACTTTGTTAGCAGATTAATTCTCCCTGCTCTAGGGCAGGCCCTACACGTGCCCTATGTCACGCAGTTTTTTTGGAAGGCCAATTTCCAACCACTCTATGGCATTACATGCTATCATACATTCATAGGATCTTAACTGTTCAAGTTCACTTTCTTGACTTTATTCGGTTGAGTGTTTCGGCCCCCTGGAAACAATGGCTGCTGCAAGGTGGCATACCGTAACAAGGTTTGTTTTTTTTCTTTCTGTGGAAATAGATCTTTACCTCGTGTTCCCTTTGTATCTTAGTCTCATTGCTGTGGACCCCGCCTCCTATGCTTCGTATCCCTAGGTTTATTTGTATGAGTTCGATGAAGAACTGGAACTGCGCTCAAAACCGGAACATGTCGTGCCATACGCCGTCGTCAAATGCCATTGGGAATTGAACACCGAGACAGCATCAAAACTGGAATCTTTAAATCCGGCAACAGGTTCCATTCTGGTCATTTCCCCCAAACCCGTCCGGCAGTATCAGCCCTCGTTATCCCGTCCGGCTCTGCTCCCGACCCCATCGGTTTCACTTTTTTCCGGTCCCCGGTCCCTATTGACCCCTGG
>SJOL01001364.1:67585-97828 GCA_004794785.1 Opisthorchis felineus | reverse complement strand
TATGGGGTGAGATGGCTCAGTGGTTAGAGCGCGAATTTACTGACCAGAAGGTCCATGGTTCGAACTCAACTTCGGCGTTTCGACTAGTGCTGTCTAGGCTTGGGCAATTTGTCAGTATTTCAGTTCTCGTGGTTCCTTCAGGTGGAATGACAGTTAGGCCCCGAAAGGATGTTACAGATAAACAACGGTATGGACGTTTTCCACTTTAGGTGTGGGGGCGATGAAGCTTAATATATGCTGATGGCTGGTTCTGATGAGGTCATCTCAACCTTCCGTGTCCATTGTTCTCCAATCATCATACTACCCGTGTCCATTCTCCACTTTTACGTTGTCTGACCCAAAATATCTGTTTCACTAGGACGGTTGTATTGACATTTATCTTCCATTCTGGTGTAAGCATGTTAGCTATACATGGAAAAATGTCGTTTTGGAGGTCCTCAAGATCGTCATGCATTTTGACTAATAAACGTGGCAGCGTAGCGAGACTACAGAATCGATCGATAAGGTGAGAGCAGTTAACGCACGGAGAGTAGACACGAATGTCGCGTGTTGCAAAGTGGAAACGGACTCAATCAACGTTACAGAAATATGACTTCGCAAATCTGTCGCCTCCATTTCCCGAGCTCGAGATAGCTCTGTGTTTAAGGTGAGAACTACCAATCGGAAGTTCCATGGTTCGAACCCAACTCCGGCTCCCATCTTAGCCTGGGCAACCTAACAGTATGTCAGCCCTCGTGTTTCCTTCAGGTGGCATGGTAGCTAGGCACCGAAAAGGTGTTACAGCTGAAACCTTGGGGGTCGAAATGCTCCAGGAATGTTTGCTTACAAGCATTGAGTATGCGATTGATTCAGATCCTTCAAAAATGCAAACCATTTTGAATAACCTAAATAATTCTGCCGCACGGTTTGGCATGCGCTTCACACCTGCAAAGTGTAAAGTGCTGCTACAAAACTGGGTGGGATCAAACCCACACCTCATGCTTTTAGACCAGCCAGTCGATGTGGTAAATACATTTATTTAACCGGGTAGTTATATAAGTTCCGGTGGACTGGTTGGTGATGGGCTTACTTCTCGAATCAGGAAGTCCAGGGCAGCTTTTGCAACTTCCGACACCTATGGCGCCGAAGTGGCGTCAGTTTTTTTGTCAAGGGTAGAGTTTCCACTGTGGCATTGCGATCCATACTACTTATATGGATTAGAAGCGTGCCCTCTGCGTGCAGAGGACATACGATAGATGTCAGTGTTTGACCACCGGCCTGGGTGGGTCTGGTAGGACCACCGGTATTTCGCCCACAACCGTGTGGAGCGTGTCCTAAAACTCGTCTCCGATGTTCTTCCCGGAACCAAGTGTTGGCGCTTAAAAAGGTACAATGGTGATGTTGAATGATGGGATTTCGAGCCTTGCCACTGCAGTTCTCTAGTTGGTCGATTTGGATGACAATGGCGCATTGTGAGTCGCACCGCAAAGGTCACGTCAAATTGCTCGGAGTTGTCTTGTGAACCACTGTGATAGGACCAGAATGAGCTATCCAAATGTTCGATTTGGACGGGAATCGTGTTCAGTTATCCGGGCTCCCCCATAAATGAGTTGTAAATAATTTTAGAAAATTGTTCATCTGTAGCAATGTTTCTGTGACGAACTGCCGTGCCACCCGAACGAATCACGAGGGATGAGCTTCTGTCAGGTTTTCCAAGCCTGGACAGCTGCAGTCAAAATTCCACCCAGTAAGTTCGCATTTTAATCACTGAGCCACCTCGGCTCCGTAATTTAGAAGCCTACCCTTTGGTGGGGCGATTACCATCCTGTTCTTTCCGAAGCTCCATATTGAAGGGTTACAATGAACCGGATTGCCAAGTCATTTTGGTGGTGATCTCTCATTTTTCCCAACTTCACTGCGTTTCGAATCTTAGTCTGTCGACCTCTTCAAGCAGGTGGTTAACCTTTGTATTCCCGTCTGTTAATTATTTCGCGTCCATTCTTCAATCGTTTTTCTTTTGAGATTAAATCTGTCAGTGTAAGGCGTCAAGGCCAAACCGTATCCTATTTGAGACAGTTTTTCTCGTCAGTGAGATCTCGCTGGGTTAAACTTTATTTTCTCTAATGATGCTTGGTAGAACAGTCCCAAGAGGTAGCTGTACTTCGTGGAAGACAGTGAACAACTGTCAGATATGATACTTCACCACTTGGGAGCAACTGTTGTGTGATGCTCGAACATGTTTTCGAGTGATTGCGTGTAGCCCGAATGACTTCCATCGCTTTGACTGTGGATCGATATCTGGGGTAGTTGTAGATGCGGCCTTATGTCGGTCAATCTCAAAATCTGAAAGTGTGAAAAACACGAAGTGCAACTCCCGAAAACTGTCGGAAGAAGGTGAATGTCAGTTTTATTCACCATAACACGTTTTCGTGGAACTTGTTCTTCAAAATCTTTGCCGTTTTCTCTTAGTAGGTCATGCGAAATTAACGGACATCTCAGTATTCAGAAAGGTAACATTCTTACCTAATTACGCCTCACCTTTTTGGCTATCAGGACTTGAATTTTGCATGTGCGTACCACGTGCAGTGCTACACTACCTGACCGCGGTCAAATTACTGCTCCTTTTCTCCAATATTGTTGAAAAATCTGTGTTGAGGTTCCCGATACGGAAATTTCAGTCACACATAGGTTGGATGATCCCGAATATCAAAAGAGAGAATTGGGTTCGAAAGTCTGCGGTACCAGTTACACAAAGGTGAGCAAAGTTATTCAACAAACCTCAAGTGTCGATGTTCTTGGTTTCACGTGCACAAGCCTGTTGTTGACTGGCACAGTGCAGTGTCGAGGTCCGCACACCAAACAACTGCGAGCGGAATATTAGCTATGTAGTGTGAGTTGAGGTCGTCCCTTCCGACGACAGTCTCATGATTCTGATTGGCGGTGCTATTCCACGGAAATCATGAGAGAACCAGTCTAGACAGGTTCAGCAAGCGGGGCACGAACACGCACGGGTAAGTAGGTCAGCGGCGTCCCCCTTTTGTGTTGACTCATCAGAATGGTTGCCCAAGGACAGGAGAGAGTCAGGTGAGTATGTCTTCTACAGAATCCCGCAACCACCAACACCTGAAACATACACAGATGCCAGTATACCAGTACAAAATCCCACAACCACCAACACCTGAAACAAAATGTGTCTCAAGTGTCTTTGGCGCTACCTGACTGGGAAGTCCTGACTGGCGGGTCAATCGTCGGCACAACCAATGTACGTTACTGGGTCGTCTTTCGAGGCGTCGGGTGTTCCGCTCATATCACTCAAGCGTGAACGTGTTCACTTGTTCAGACGTTAAAATTCGCATGGGTCCAGCTTGCGCTGGTGAAGTAGAGGTAACACGCTCGCCTCGCGTGTCAGATGTGCGGAGTTCAAACCCCGACACGGCCGAGGATATGCACTGCTGATAAGGTCTAATAAGAACGAAACTCGAGCCCGGTGCCTCTCTCCTTTTATGTGGACTCACCAAAATGATCGCGCCATGGCAGGAGGACGGTCGTTCAAACGAGAGTCATGTGAGTATGTATTCTACAGAGTCCCGCAACCACCAACATCTGAAACATACACAGATGCCAGTATACCAGTGTCGCATGGCACGACCTTTGCGGCGGATACAGACCAAAAGTACATGGACGGAGTAAGCAAATGAATGGAGGCCACGTTAGATTCAATAATCTGCTTGCCACTTTTCTAACTTGCTGTCAAAGGAAACCGTTTTTGCTGGTGCTCTGTTGATCGTAACCCGTAAATTTCGAAGTTTCCCTTGTGGAACGGAACCGTCATAAAAAACCATAGCTCATGGAAAATTTCATCTAGCACAAATTACGGACAGTAAGTGAGATTTTATGAAATTAGGTTTTTGATCAGTAGCCATGACAGAAGTGAAGCTTCGCACCTGGCCTCACACCTCGAATAGAGCCGCTATGCTTTGTTAACCTCAACAGAGTTGTTTCTCACACATCATGTCATTTTGTGGCACACCTTTGGTGACTTTTCCCACGCACAAAAATCCACGGAGAAGCGACGCACCGACCATTTTCACCCCGTGAATCCTGATCCGTTGTCTAGTTGGTGTCCGACCCGGCCTAACTTGTTTCTTTCACTGTTCTATAGTCCTTCATCCAGGTGTGGAACAAACCTACCAGAACCGCGCGCCGAAGTTTAACCTCTGGTTCACAATCGACTTCGTCTTCGCATGGGGAGGAGAAAACCTCAGACGAAAAGACGTCGCAAATCACAAGTCCACTCATCGTAAAGTCCAGGAAACTGCAGGCCACTTCTGAAATCATTGCTCGCCTGGGTGAGCGTATGGCTCAGAGCAGCTCAGTTGGCACCATGTCAAACAATATATTCACCACTGTGGTGAAGCAGACCCCTTGTACCTTTCTGGGCGTCACACTTCTATCCTGGGGTTATCCAAAACCGGAATTCTCGCTCTTCCTCGAACTTTACACCTACAGGCGTGGAAAGCTCGTTATATTTGACTGTCTGTAAGTGTACGCTGCTTCTGTTGTCAGTCTGTTTGAAACGAGACAACATTTCATTGGCATTAAATTTTAGCCTGCCGTAATCACACAGTGTCAGTGGTTTTATGACGATTCGAATCACGGAGCAATTTCATCCACTTAACGCACTGTATCAAGCTCGAGACAGCTCAGTGGTTAAGGCGCGAACTCACTAACTGGAAGGTCCGTGGTTCGAACCCAACCCCCGGGCATCTCGGTTGCTCTTGTCTAGGATTGGGAGACCTCAGCCGTCATACTTCCTTCGCGTGGCGTGGCAGCTACGCACCGAAAAGAATGCTACAGCAGAATGATTACTGTTATTACTACTGGCTTTCTGTGACTCAGTTGGTCACCGAGATTCAGCAGATGTTTTGTGGTATAGCTTCGTAAACTATATCAATAGGCGTGGGCGAGATGGCTCAAGTGGTTAGAGCGCGAATTTACTGACCAGAAGGTCCGTGGTTCGAACCCGACCTCTGCCTCTCGACTTCCCCTGTCTAGGCTTGGGCAACCTGACAGTATCCCAGCCCTCGTGCTTCTTTTGGGTGGTATGGCAGCTAGGCGCCGAAAGGGTGTCACAGCTGAACGATTATGATTATTATATCAATAGGCTGGTACTGTGACAGGAACGATTCATGAAGGAAACTCAATCAAAACGTCAAATGATAAGCTCACAGCCGCTGACTGCGGGCTTTCTGATCGGTTATTCGAATCAGTGTTCCTCGCTGCAGCGTAGCAGATTGATCGGTCAGCTGGCTAGATTTTGATCCGTCCAACCTGACGACCCTGGCCGAAGTCTCTGTCAGACTTTGGACACCATATTGCAAGTCGAAATTGAATAGTACTCGCGTGCACATTCAGACAGACTTTTATCCTTTGGATTCACTGTGTAGCCTCAACAGATGTAATTTGTGCTCATACTATAACCATTATGAATGTGCTCACAATTTAGTCCGCCAAAAACAGAGCCCGTTGGTTTTAGAAGTATGCAACGAGCTAAATTTCAGCTCTTTGTGCCATCCCTGTCACGTGACCAATGAGTTGTATTAATAATCGCGTGCAAGGGACCGCTTTGTCTACCAAGACTTTTATCAGAAATTAGTCACTTGCAGCCAGTTCGAAAAGGTGCACAGTGAGCCTACTCAGTCGTCATTCGAGAGGAGTGATTCCGGCTCTACGGTTACTCCGTCACTGAATTAAGCTTTCAGCGTCCTTATGAGTAGCGTATTGCGACTGGACAAGCTAGTTCGTACATTCGCTCATCCTACGATGCCACTGTTCACTGTTTTGATGAGTCGGGCTGTTGAGTCATCTAATCCTGAACAAGATATCCAAAGACCCTATAACCTGAAAAAAAACGGTGGAATAGTTCATCATAGACTGGGCTACAGTGGCTACCCGCCCACATATGCAGTTGAACTTCATACATAAATCGCCACATACCTACAAGTTAAGATAGCAGTTGGGGACCGTTGTCAACACCAGTGAGAGCGTTACATAATTTTCATTCTGCACCGGATGTCGAGGTTATGCAATCGAGATTGATTTAAATTTGCATAAATGTGAAATAACCTTGAAGACGAAGCCCGAGTATACTAGACACCAACGCAAATACAGCCACAGAATGTGGTCCAAAAAGTCAATCTATTTATCCCGTCTTTCAGTGTATTCAAACGTACTGAGCTTTGATCCATTAGTTTTAATCGTTGTTGACAATATTTCACCTTCTACCTCGTAAGCTGTGCGCGGTCTCTTGATGACCCCAATTATGGGTGGTTGATCAGATGGCAGTTGATCTCTTCGCCGACCTTGGCAGTTGACTTCCAAACGTTTCGGCCCCAGTGGGGAAGGCATCGTCAGTGCGTAGTTGATTGGGTACTTCCTCAATTTGGTTGGTCGTTTTGGCGATTTCAGATTATTGGGGAACAGACTACAACGCAACACAAACATGGGACAGACCGATTTGAACGCGGACCTATAAACTCCTTGGAGAAGCTATCCAACAAACCGACGGAGTACGAGAAGTGCCGACCACAACACAATGCAAATTGTGAACGAGCCAATAAGGTCACAAGCAACCAACCAGCCAATCACATGATAAAATATAGGGTACTCTTTGAAAACTATATAAACGCAAGCAAGTAAGGAGAAAGTACCCACTCAACTACGCACTATGTCTTCTAGACTGTGGATGAAACGTTTGCAAGGTGATTGCGAAGCTCCGTGCGAACAGATCAACGACTACCAGTAAACGCACCCGAGCTATCAATATTCTGACACATTGACTATCCGATTTATGTCATATGTGTGCAAGCTTCTAGGTGCCAATAACTCGAACATGATGCGGAACACTATATTGATTTCCTGCTTTAGCTGGTCTTCCACGGGAACAGATTCGCTGAAAATACACTCCGCCTAAAGCCGTATGGACACCTTTCCCCATCTCAACTCGATGGATGAATGCGAACAGTTCCAGTAATAATGTTTCGTTGTCTGGGGCTGATCCCTCATTTCTTGTGCCCATTTTTCATCTCTCTAGTCTTCAGCCATGTCTCCATATCTCTCGACTGATTTCACATGCTGCGCTGCACTACGAGTTGGCTGGTTTAACACCGTGGTCTACGAAACCACCAGATCCCAATGGCCCTCCTGTTCTAGTCTCCATACCTCGTGATCAGGAGTGGTGCCTACCACGGTTGAATAGCACCACAGCCTCTTCATTGCAATGTGACTCGAGCCCGTTTGCCGGTTACCGTGGGAACTATTTCCATCTCACTCTACACGACGCGGGCGGGCAACGGACAGAAATGTCGCAGTTATGTCAAATATTGGCGGACAAAGCGTTGGTAAGTTAGCGGCGTGATTCTCTCATCTACAAACTGAAAGTTCGTCTTTGATTGCCTGGTCATATTTTATCATAGCACTTTCTCTGTCCAAAGGACTCCCGACCAATAGCTGGCGCCCCGACGTGGTAGTCGGATGATAGTGTTTTAGGGAACCCTGTTCCACAAAGTGCAAACATGACAAGAAGATCAAAGGGAAGCAGTGGGACGAACAGCACTGTAATACCAGGCGGTATTGAGGTAAATTAGTTTTGTCCTTTACGATAAGAGCATGACGGCCAGAATGGACGTAGTTGTGGAAGAGCGACAATGCCTTCCTCAGAAAAAAAATGGTTCAGCTGTAACACCCTTTGGGTGCCTAGCTGCCATGCCACCCAAAGGAAGCACGAGGGCTGGGATACTGTCAGGCTGCCCAAGCCTAGATATTAGAAATCGAGATTACGAGGTCGGGTTTGAACCACGGACCTTCCGGTCAGTAAGTTCGCGCTCTAACCATGTGAAGTAATGATTGTTCCTGATAAGTGTACGGGATTCGCAGCTGTGGAAGATATCCGCTAAAGCATCTTACAAACCAACTTTTCAGAGAAGGTAATTGAGATCTAACTGGTCGGTATCATCTGTTCACCAACTGGAGTACTTAAAACAATAATTTTTCCATAGATCTTACGCATGGGTCGTGCATCGTCCAAATGCCGAGATCACGAGACTTTGTATTACTTGTTAGTAGTATGGATATTCGATAAATTGTGACGAAGGTGAATTGGCCACGTGTTTGGATTCAGATGAAAATTTTACTGTGGTCTACTCGACAGATGGACCTCTTGCTAATCGAGCGGACATTGGTCCACAGCTGACTTCTGACAAGATCATCGTTGCTCGAACTTTACTCAAATCCACCGGTCATTCATAATCGTACTCAAAATCTGTCCCATAATCACGTTTTCTTTTGATCACGCAAAAGTATACACACCTTAGACTTAAACACTCATTTACACACAAGTTTGGTTTGAATCAGCTGAATCTCTCGCTTATCATGTTCTTCGTGGGCTATCGAGGAGTTTTCAGCAACCTTCTGAGTACTGTATTACGTCTATACACACTTTGTTTCAATATTTAGGCACTCCTCTGATTCACGCTCTTGAACTGACTACCACAATGAGATGAGGAAGGGGATTCAGAATTTCAATTTAAAACAGTCGTTTACTGACATTGCACTCTGATGGAGCTTGATCGAGACAGTAGGTTCGCGTTGTTTGCAACGAACCCCATTATCAAAGAACCAGAATAGGAAAAACCCCGCGACAAGTGACTACTGTACTATACAATGTATGCAACTTGCCGTAAGGATTAAGAGTTACCTACCTGTAGAAGGACATCAGAACGACTCAGATTCGAAGCCTCTGTGCACTTTTATCCTGACCGCTTATATCTGTACTTTCCAACTCGTGCTCTCTTGTATCCCGCTGCTATGTAACTGGGTTACGCGCATAACTTACACCTTTTCTTACTTGTCACAGGCAGGAGTCGTTCACATGAACTGCGATGAATCCAGTGTACTGCTTCTGTTTCCCGACTGTCCGTTTGCTCGTTCCATTAGTAAGTTACCGGTGAAAATATACACGATTTATTGTCACGTGGACTAAAGAAACTGATGCACCGAGTAAGCGTAATGGTACACCATAGCGGGAAGTTCGTAGTCTGGTCTTGTTTTCATGATATTTACACGCCACCTGCTCCAGTAGTAGTGTGTTCAGAGGTACACCGGACGCGCGAAATGATTCTGGTTCGTTTCCACTTTAACTAATAATCATAATAATCAAGTAATCGTTCAGCTGTAGCATCCTTTCGGTGCCTAGCTGCCAAGGAGGCACGAGGGCTGGGATATTGCAAGGTTGCGCAAGTCTAGACGGGAGCAACCGAGATGCCCGAGTGTGGGGTTCGAACCACGGACCTTCCGGTCCATAAGCTGGCGCCTTAAACACTGAGCTATCTCGAGCCCACCATCTTAACCGATTGTGTGTGGATACGTTCATTTCAATTCTTCAGCTGACAAACCGTGCATCGATATGCAGTTGTTCACCGAGCATGAGGAGAATAACGGAATGATGGCGACGCGTTAGACACGATGCTCCAACCTGTGTCCAGTATGGCCGGAATTGGGAGCTACGCACTGAAGGCGATAAATTTGATGCAGTAGCGCCATTGGCTGCGTGACACAATTACTAGGCAGTTCGTGTGACATCCAGCAAGATGTTGCGTGCTCCGTGGATGTTCTGCCAGCTCCGCTTTTCAGAGTGGTGCACCGCCTTTTGAGCACGCATTAGACCAAACAATCCAATTCAACATTCGTTAATTCATTTCTCACGATGGGTGAATTGTGTACTTTTGGAGCTGTCTTCCCGATTGTCTTTTAATCCATCACATGGATTAAAATATGAAATACCTTCTAGTCTTCTCAATGTGGGTTATGATTCGCTTTTCTCCTGACATGCCCAAGTAATTCCATGCGTTTCAAGCCGTCTGATTATTTCAAGTGTTGTAAATTGTCGAAATACAGGTTTTATTGATAGTTTCTCTACTCACACTCACTACTACCCGACTGGCCTTTTGAATGTAGAGTTCCATATTCGACCACTTTTTAGTCAACCTACCAGAAACTCGTTCGTCATCAAATCTGCTCCTTTACAGTACGTTGTTTTACCTGTGTATGTGCCCTAACCCTTGTGGTTTTCTTCTCTTTAATCACCACTCAGTCTCACTTCTCTCACTGAGCACTTTGCTCATCTAACACGCCCCCTCACAAATTCTGATGATTTATTTAACAGTTTCAAACTCATCGGGAAAACTAATCGCAGCCACCTGATTGGCCAAGCCTCACCTTTTTCGTCACTATGCATGCACGCACACGGTCCATCGCGTTTGCTTGTTCTGCTGTGTTAAAGAGCTATTTGGTCTCTCTTAATCGGTGTGTTGTTGGTCGATGGGAATCGTTCGGCATACGGATTTTTTAAAATCTATTTTACCAACTACAGTGGCAAAAGGGCAAACTGGGAAAGATTTGTATTTCTTCCGGACCCTCTCCAGGTTACAAACTGCTGGAGCCCCGCAAACTTGTTTCGTATTCGAGATTTAGACTAAAACTAAGAACTTTTGGGAGGTTCGTTTTTCTGACTTGACCGCTTCTCATGGGGAATGCACCTTGCCCTGGAAAGACCAATTAAATGGACAACTAAAAGTTTTCCCTTCTGAATGAGATCTAATCTTTGGGATGGGCCGATCAGAGAGCAGCTTTCGTTCGTACTTTTATTAATGCGAAGAGATTAATACTCCTACAGTGAAAATTTCCGTGTCGGCATGATTGTCTATTCCCCATGCGGGTACCCACAGGGTCTCAGGGGTCCGGAAACTCACGAATTATCGTAACATGTAAAATACATGAATTGGGCTTGTTTCGCTTTCTCTATCGCGTGTGGTAGGGGCTTGGTTGCGCGAATAGTCCGATGTGTTTCCCAACTTCTTTACTGGTACTCGTCTTGCCATCCTGCTCCTCTCCTGTATCAAATCACACAGTTGCTTGAAACAGTTTTTTGGAGACAAAGGGAAATATATAGAAAGCCTTAACAGAATTCCCCACATGTTTACGATAGGACCGAACCAAAAATGCTCGGTTTTGATTGGGCCATATTCTGGCCTATCAGGGCATGGCTTCGTTATGTCCGTAGCCGGCTAACGACACATCCGTACAATCGATGTGGTGTTCAGTTATTTAGTGGCTCGCACCTGGACAGGTTTCGTACAGCCTTTGCATATACAGGTCATGTTTATGCCCCACAAAGAACACACTGCCAGTGTATACTCTTCTCGAATGATCCCACGTCGTAGCGTAGACGTCAGTGGTTGGCAAAAGCTGCCAACCGGCCTTTCCGATTTCCGCCGACCAATCAGGGCCTTCCCCCTGTAGTTCCTAACCGGTTTGTTATACATGTCTCCAACTGAAATGTTGTTCGGTTGTTCCTGAGGTCCGCTTGTTGATAGCGCAAACAAAAGTTTGTTTTTTTATACAGTAAGGTAAAAGGTTGTCATCACTCTGTGGGATTGATAGGGGTGTGTTTGTGGGTGGGTGAAGATAGCAGAGGTCTTCGTTCAGATATAATTTCAACCATATTTCGTAGAACGAATGTTATACATACCATAGGAAGCGAGAAGTTTGTGCAGTCATAAAAACTGGTGCTGGTTTGATCGACGTCGGCGTTCGAATGTAACGTCACGCTCATCGGGGGTACTTGTAACTTGGTACATACGGTCCTCTTCTAACTGGAAGCCACTCAGGAAGACCGACAGCTTGTGTAGTACAAACATGCCGTTTGTCCACGTAATCTGCATATACTCGACACATCGTCGCGTTTGGAGTAGAACCCACCTGTGATTTAGATCGATTCATGCCTATAACGGGGTTACCAGCCGTGTCAACGTAGCAGATGGCATCGTTGCTCATACTAATGGTTATGAAAAATGTGGCTTCCTGGATTGTGGCACTTCGTGGTTAGGCCTGGTGTCCGTGGTTGTTGATGAAGTTCGGATGAAGCCCACCAAATGTGGCTGTTTCAGGTTCGCTGGTATCGCCTAAGATTTTTCTCACCTCCATTCCCACAAGTTGTCGGATGGATTACCTGCACCAAGATTACAAACGCTGAAGTACCGTCTTTATTTGACAGACCATTGCATGTGAACTGCACGTGGAACACCGTTCTTCACACAGTTATTTATCAGGACATGAAAATTAACTAAATCTCCCATAATAGGGGTGGTCGTATTAAGGTGGGGGGTGGGTAGTGTTGGCTTGCGCAGATTTACAGTTCCGTTAAGTGGAATGTATCATCATCGAACCATAAGACCCTTTCCACTAACTGCTCGCCGACCTCGTCACTCTGAGTGGTTCTTAGCGTGTTCAAGGCCAAATGTCATCGTCAACACTGACTGTCGACGTCTCCAGCGCGCGTTAGTTTTGACTCCGTCGTTTCGCTTCTTTTTCCTCTCCTAACACTACCCTCGTTTTTTAAAAATTGTTTCACAACTACCCCTGTTGATTATCTGGCTCGCCTAACTTTGTATACATCTTTCAACGCTAATTATAGGTTTCCCGCCATCCGAAGGCCTAGAAACGAACTACCTTCATGCGATTTTGCTTACTCCATATAGTTTGGATCAGTACCCCTACCAGCAAGCAAATTGCGCAATGTTCCAGTCTCTTAACAAAGATGCAGCTGGCACCAAATTGTTCGCTCGCCCTGCATCGATTCCCGTTCCTACGGATATCGTGTTTAGCCAACGAAATCTGGGTATGTCCGTACTTTTTGATTACTCAGTCATTTCATCATTGACCGGTTCTTGACATTGTCCTTTTTCCTCATTGTAGCCAGCGTTCCTCCTACGGATAACAAATTGAAGATGCCGTTGGATGCCTTGTTATCCAGTTTACCTGATGGCGGCAAAGATCTTCTTGGTACCGCTTTGATTGCCTTGCTTGCATCACGTCGGGGCTCTGAAGAATCGGACGGTCACCCCGGACAATTGTCGACTAGTACGGATTCGACGAATAATCAGCTAGCCGCACTGTGTAACCCTCAATCTGACCCGCGACTTAATCGTCATCGATCTTTTGATACGCAGTCCCTTGCATCTGTCCTACTTTCGACAGTCGCAAAGAACCCAGAGTTGTTCAAACGATCCACTCCTGTTGTCGAAGTCAGCGCGACTGAGGAAGCGACAGCACATTATACTCCTCCATTGGCTGTAACGGCGGACGACACACAGAAAACCGCAAATCTTTTGGATGCAACTGCAGCAGAAGAACAAGTTGCCGTCGATCCACCTTCGGCTCCCGCGAGTCCTGTCGAACAGCCTGTTGTAAACGATCCATCAAAGCAACCTGCGGAACCAAAGGAAATTCCCTTGTCTGCGTCCACTCCCAGCAAGTCACTATGTAAGCAACAGCCATTTGCCAATGAGGTTGTGTCCAATTCCCAGGATATGGATGTTGAGGTGGATGAACCAGATCATCGTGAAGTCAGCCAAACTAGCGACATGGACATCACCACATCTTCTTGGGACTACGGTGACAGTCCACTAAAGTTTCGTTTCAACCCTCCGACTTACCGAAGCGCGTTTCGGGAGTCCCGGAGTTCTTTCGCTTTCCCAACTCAGGTTGAACATCTCCTATCTGATCGGCCACCCATTTTTGAATCATTCGCAGTGAAAAATTCTCTCAAGAACGATGCGATAGGCCAGACACCATCCGATTCGCACATGAATGTGAACTCACGACAGTCGTATCCTGTACTATCCGATCATGATAATGTTGCGGGTTCTGGAACCACCGAACACACTCACGTTTTTCACGGTGGTCATAGATGTGATTCGGAAGTGCAGTTGTATCCAAAGTCTGTCAGTCAATCAAGTGAATCGGTCGTCCATTTGTCCAGAGAACGATTGGCTAAACCAATCACTGTCTACGAGGATGGGAGTAAAACGTTACGTGGTCAGCAAGAAGACAGCTACTCGGGACACCAGGATTCCGATCTTCGCCGGAAAGACCACTCACCAACCGAAGCTTCAAAATATAACAGTTTTAATAAACTTCGTGAGGGTTTACCTCCTGGACCGATGCTTGTACTGGAAGACATTTCAAAAACTCATCCGTTTTTCACCAACTCGTCTAAACCTGTTACTGAAAGTGAAGAAGGGGAAGTTTTGGATGACGAAATTGAGGAGGTAGATGAAATGAGCGAATGGGGAAAACCTGTTGTAACCCAGTCGTTAGGAGGACCTAATGGAGATGGGAGTTACAGCTACATTTCAAGCGACGCATCTAGCGCCACGTACACACTGGAGGACGAGTGGAACATTTCGTCAAATGACGCCTCATTCTCCACTCAGTGTTCCCGATCTCCAAAGCCCAGTCCAAGGCGCAATTCATTTCGTGCGTATAGACCGTATTATTCCAAAGATCGGCACACGTCTCCTAACGACTCAGAACCGTATGAGTCGAACATGGAACTCCCTGGTCGTCACTCTGGTGCACGTGTTCACCGGTCATACCGTTCCACTAACGCTCTTCACAGTTTAGATAACAAATGCAAAGCCCGAAGTTCAAGAGAGTCGTTTGAACTTTCCTTGCGCCAAACTGAGTCATCTGGGGATAAAGATATGCGTTTTATGCTGACTGGTTCTGGTTCTCATAAATCATGCCTCCTACCCTTACCCTCCGATATCCGAGAGTCAAAAACGAACGGTGCATTGTCCCACACAAACTCCAATGTTTCTGGTGTTTCCTCGCGTACAAGTGATAACTTGGTCAGAACCCATACTGTCGGGTCACGTGATGTTGACTATAGGCGGTTTAGCTCAGGTGGTCATAATTCTTCAGGCAGTCGACGTTCACGAGAGGGTTTCAGTGCTGTTTCCAGTCTCATTCCTGATCCACGTCATTGTAGTTCGCCGACTAGTTCTTCGAGTTCAGAGCACCTACCCCGATATTCTGTGTACCACCCGAAATCCGATGAACGTGACCGCCTTCGGCCGCCTCGGGAAGCGACCTTTCGCTGCAGTGCAGAATCATACAGTTTGCATACATCAGAATCTTCATCCAAACCACTAGAGACAGTTAGCAAAACCACAGAACAACGTCATTTCAGCAAGTATCGAGAAGCGCCGAATCGAACTGATCCAGGACTTAGTGACGAACCACCCGCAAAACGCCGGACGTTTTCTGTCATTCGCGAGCAGCCACTCTTATCCGTCCCACCCACACTACCAGTAAATCCGCGCGGACTTTTGCCAACCTCCAATCCGCCTTTGCTACCCTCCTACGTGCGACCACCGCTGTTAGGTGGCCTCATGTCCACTTCCGACAATCGCCCGAATTTTTGGGCAATGGCACGCTTATGTGCCCCTCAGAACACCCATTTGTATCCACCCCCATGGTAACCCATTGTCCCCTTTTTTGTATTTCTGGTTGAAGTACAGCTCATCGATTGTTTTGTCCGACAATTCTGCCATTTACTTCTTGGTTTCAGCACATGTACATTACCCACTGCATTTCTTGACACGAAATGACGCAGCCCCAAGATGCCGTTTGTTTCGAAGTTGTTCTTCGAGGACGGGGTGCTTGTTTTGCAGGTCCAATAAATATTACCCTTTTACTCACCGTTGTACGTTAAAACTGGTTATGCAAGAGGACAACGAAGAAGGTGTCGATCCTGTGGCGGTGGATCCTTGTCTGTGGTCTACCTACTCACTTACGGTACAACAGCCCGTTCAGTTTTTAAAAAAAAAGTATATTTCAGCCTGAGCTCGAGATGGTTCAGTGTTTAGGGCCGGAAGGTCCGTGGTTCGAACCCATTTCGACTGTTCCTGTCTAGGCTTGGGCAACGTGACAGTATCACGGACCTCGTATTTCCTTCAAGTGGCATGGCAGCTAGGCACCGAGACGGCGTTAGAGGTGAATGCTTACTATTCTCAGCGCGACTATTCCTCTAGGTAAAATCAGCATTATATATATATATATATGTTTATAACATGGACGTCTTCCTAGTTCGTTCGGTGTGATTTTGGCCAAATAAGCAGTGCATAGGTCTATACTTTTCGGCTTTGCCTGCACCTTTGACCAATGTTTCTAGTGCTTTCCCCGGTGAATGGACTGGCTTGAACGGAACGTGGACGTGCTGCATCTCAACAGTAGACTGTTTTCCTCCTGTAGGGTGTCTGTTTAGTGACTTGACTTCGAAGTAAGGAAGGTAACCACAGGGGGGGGGTAAAGTCCAATTATTCAGTCATAACTACTTTCCGAAGTACGATGGATGGTTCCACTTGTCATAGTTTGGTTCGCCGAAGACAACGGCGACAGGAGAGTGGGCAGCCTCGAATTCGACCAAACAGTTCGCTGATGTTCAATTTTTCTTTTTTTATCTGGTCAAGCGTGAACTGAGACCCATATGCATCGAAGGCAATAGTTTTGATGTGGGACCACCTTGGACCATATGGCGTATCTCAGCATTACGGACCATATCCTTACGGTAGTGCTTCGGAGATACGGATGTTCTTGGTATATCTCTGCATAATGTACACTTTAGTCTCGAAAACCAAACTGCCGCCACAGATGTTGGCAAACGTTCCCCGACTCGGGTGACAAGGCAAGTAGGTTAGCTTATCTAGGCATGGTAATTACGAAAATAAATTTACAAGGATTTGATGTTTTGCGCTTTTGGGAAGTGTTCTTTCGTCTTGGAGCCTCGCATGCTTTACTGTCTGTATACGAACGGTGGTACTAAGTTCCTGCTGCTGGCTGCGTAAGAGGTAGAACTCGGTTTGTGGATTAACTTGTCGTGCTCTGCACCGCAGAAGGTTGCTGTCTTGAAGTGCAACTCTTCCGTTGGTCTTTGGCGTGCTGTTCCGCCCACTATGGTATATATCAGAAGACCCAGTAGCTTGAGACAGCTTTAAATGTTATGGCTGTTTTGATAAACTTATCACAGAATTTTCCACAAAGTCAGGCTAGAATCTTCCCGATGGGGCGAGTTAGAGTGCTGGATTCTTATTAGCCTATGTACTGATGAATAAAGTCACACCTTACCTTTGTCTACAGCCGGTTCGCTACATACGCGTCCGATCGACGCGCTTTTCGGTTATGTCGAACTGTTTGCAGCTTCCGGACAGTTACTTAATCAGAGAGCGACTGAGTTTGGCCTCATATTGATCAACTCAATACTGAGTGCTTCTGACCAGCCAACGAAAACTTTTCCGTGTCCGAACATACGTTTAAGTGAGCAGGAACTCACTTAAGTTTCATGGAAACGGTTCAACATCGAAATGTTCGTCGGTACTACTCGCGAGTAGTTCCCTTAGCATTTGCCCCAGTTCGTATACGACTCAAAAGTGACGATAAGCTCGCCGCTGGGATCGGCTGCGTGCCATCTACTGTAGGGTTTTCAATCACACGCAAGGAGAATCACGTGGACCCTAGCAGAGAACGCGCGAAGATCCCGCCGCGCTCGGAATGCTGAATGAACAAGGATCAACAGCTCCCATAGCTATAAAAATCGGTACTCTTTGGGAATCCATCAACACAGTCGTTCATCATCCTTGGCATCAGACAACTAGCCTACCTATTTCATTTCATGTGGCACAGGCCTATCGGCAACTAACAGACCGTGTGTGTATCAGCTGCGAAAGTTGCATCTTAGAAGCTCAACCACCTCCAGCACAAAAACGATGCGCCAGTGGCACATCATACTAGAGTACCAGACCGACGACAATGAAGGTTCCTCGCACAGTACGTGAAAGGACAAAAGAAACGTATGCATGTGCTACATCACCTCTATAGCCTACGAAGTCAGTAGCCTCGTATGACAAAAAAGTTCGAATGTGCGTGGTATTCGTGAGCATTCTAAAACTATGCAGGGATAACCGCCCATATTCCATCGATTTGGACAACACAGAAAGATCTCAATCTGTACCCAGATAAATGTGCATTGATTGATTCACAAATTAGATGCGCAAATTGGGCACAAATCCGTGAGGTGTAGAGATACAAAGTGGGAAATTACAAAGGAGTGTGTGTGTGCTTAACAAACCGATACCCACAGAAGTAGATCTTATAACAAGGTTGAAATCGTCTGTATGATGGATAAGAGACCAATGTAACGAGAATTTCAGCAGATCACGTGAAAGACATTGAAACAGGGATGATTCTATTGCAAGGAGGTCAACAGGATGCTCACTTAATAGAAATAAAAGTAGTATATCACGCGTTTGCGGGAGGAAGGAAGTCAGACTTTATCAGTACAGCTATAGGTCCTGCACAGGAGAATCCATAGGGTGTCGGCCTACGGCATGTGATAGAGTGGGAATGGCGCTGGGAGGGACTGAGACCGGTTCGTCACGCCCAGCAGACTCTTGTGAATGTGGTGACTCCATGACGTCCGCTAAACAGAAAAGATGATCAATGGGAGACACGATGATGAGACAAACAGTGTAACTCCGTATAAGCCACAACAGAATTTCCATTCGCTTTATAGACCACATCTCTACATAACTAACCTCTCTGTAACGAACCAGCCGAATACGACCGTACGGCTACGCAAATCAGTTACATGCTGTAGGTTACCATCACCTCGAACACGGTCCGATTCATTTTTCGAAGTCAATACAAACTAGTTCAATGCGGTCCCCATCCTGGAAGGCGTCTGTCGCACCAACAGCACCCAGACTTTTCGTGACCTCTTTCATATCCCTCTGCTAGCTCAAGGGTTAGCCATCTTTCTGCTTCGGCCAATCTGAATTGGGCACGGAAAACAACACAGTCTTCGGCAAACGATGATTCGGCATGCACAGTACATGAATTAACCAACGTAGCTTCTGGTGCTGGATACATACTTGGATGGAAATTCCCGTTGCACAACGCAACACTCGCTTTCTAATTGCCTCGCTGCGGATTCTCCGATACCAACCCACACGAGCTATGGTTCTGGGACAACGGTTGTCGAACACCTGGAGACGTCCCTGTTCCGCTGACCGGACAGATCTAGTCCTGCAGCCATACAACAAAACAGCCCGCACTGTAGCCTGATACACATATCCTTTGAAATTCAGGGATATACCACTTTGACGCCACAGTTGTTTCAAATTAGCAAACGCGACCCGAGCCTTGCAGATGCGTGCATTGACCTCATCTGTCACACTACAGTCAGAACTAATACAACTTCCAAGGAACGTGAAACGCTCCACAGTTCCGAGTGTCTCTCCCTGGATTGTAAGTGGCGCGTTCAGTGACTGCATGTCCAGGAACATGACCTTACACTTTGTGGGTGAAAAGTGCATACCAAAGGACCGGATAACTTTGGTCAGTTCATCCAAAACACTTGCGCCTTCTCGTCCTCTTCGAAGAAGAGAACGATTGTGTGTGCATGCTCGATTTAAGATGCAATGATAAAGCATGAGAGAACGTCAAATCTTCATGGGAATTACTTGGATGAAGTATAACGACCTTTGTGCAGTACATTTAGTTGAAAATTACTCTAAGCGAGGGATTCAACTGAGACTAATTCGAGCGGGTCGAATGAGTGCATGACTCCACTTATGTACATGTAAATCCACTTACATTCAAGCAGGCTGATGAGAACCTAGAGACTACACCTATTTGTCGACCCCCAAGAAGGACGAAACCGGTAAGGACGGTCAAGTGTCGAGTCAAGGAAAATACAAAAAACATCCGTTTAAAATTTCAAACCTCGCTGATCGAACATGGTTGCAAGACCAAAGAGCGCTAAGAGTCTCGTAATCGGTATGACTTACCTGGAGGGCTCGTCGCGGCTACATTGCTATCGGGAAAGGCGACGCAGGCTGCAGGATCGGTGTTTGATTTTTCGGGTGGGGATGGTGCCGGTGGAGGGAACAATTGGTCGAGCAGGGAAGGAAGAAACGACGACAGATGTTTTTCCGTTAAATCCCACAGTGTTGGTTGAGAGCCTTGGTTTGTGTCACGGAACAAGATTGGGGGTGTGTCGTATGTGCCAGTGTACATGACAAGCAAGACGTTCTTTAACGATTCCCTTACCGCGTCAGTCTGTGGAAAGATAGTACGAAAAAAATGAAGTATCCTAACTCACAAGGTTGCTGAAAACTCTTCGACAGCCCACGACCGGTTTCGCCCTTCTTGGGGCTCATCAGGTAGGCGCAGTCCCCGAGTTTCCGTCAACCGTATGTTCTACTTGAACCCAAATTGGACTGATTTCGACAAATACACTCAGGTTTTAAAGGAATTCAGTCGACGGAGGAGTGAAGTGCATACAAGTAAGTAAAGTACGAGGTGAAAGTTTGGGTCACGATGAGCACGAACTGCGATAGATGATGCTCACGAGTGTACAGTGCTTTCGAGAGCTCTAATTAGACGCCTGGTCAGCAAGGTAGAAATATGGTGTGACTCACGTTTGTGGCTTTCAATAGATACAGGAGAGGTCGCAAACTCATGGTTCTATCGGCGAGAAGAACGCCTACATAAACTTTAGCAGACGTCTTGGTTAAATCTCGCATAGATCTTGCCTTACTGTGTTTACTCCTGTGTGTGTGTTACTGTGTTTTACTCCTGGTCGTTCCCTTTTTCCATCGGCAGAACGTTCATTTTTGGAAAAACACTGCTCTAGGGTGCAGTATCCACACAGATACAAATCACAGGAACGGGTACATTAATCGGGCGTGACAAGATTTTACGAGTGATTTCGACTACTCCATGTGGGGCAATCCACGATAAATGTTGGAATAAACAGTCTATGTGAACAGAGATAACGGCCAGGGAATCTAGGCTATTATAAGATGTTCAAAAGCTGCCAATTTTCGTGGGGTCTCAGGCCAATCAGGTTCGACACGAAAAAACCCCATTGGTATCCTCATGTCAGTTATCGTGGTATCCGAAAGAGTATGGCACAGAATTATGGGCCATCTATTTAGTTTATCGTTCAGCTGTTTTCAAACGCTCCCACAAAGCGAGCATGAACTGAAACATTCCTCTCTAGATGAGGGAAAATCTGAAATTACACGTTCAGATTTGATTCAAACTGACCGTTCACGAGAACTTAATGGATCCGGGGAAATATAAGCATGGGCATGTAAACGAAAACCAACCCACCTACTCGCAGATAACTGCATAGATCGCGGGGGGGGGGGGGGTTGCAATCTGTAATCCCGCAGGCAACAATAAGTCTAAACTTATCCAGAAAGCTCGAGATAGGCCAGTAGTTACTAGACGCGAACTCACTGACCGGAAGGTCTCCCAACCTTTGCATCTCGACTGTTCCTGCTTGGACTTGGGCAACCTTACAGTATCTCAGCCCTGGTGCTTCCTTCGGGTGACATGGCAGTTATGAACCGAAAATGTGTTACAGCTGAAAGACTACTATAATTAGTAGCATACAAACACGCGGCCCGTTTTTGTCCCATAATTGCAGGATACTGATTGGCGAAAGGGACAGTGGCCTTCGAAAGCCATCTGTCTCAAGCTTCGCGAATGACAGTGGGCTCATGTCACTTGTAGTGGACTGGTCACGTGTTGCACAGTTGCCCTGCCCTGAACATACATGCGCATAGTGTACTCCGAAAAAGTGCTTTTTTCCTAAGTCCATCAATCGGCATCGCCATTATTAACGGCACTATAAACCGGACCTTATCTACCAGATAACCCCAGATTGATTCGTCGATTCTGAGCGTTACGATGATAGAGACTTTTCAGTTCCAGTTTATTTTGGAAACATGAAGGCACATATGACCACCTAATAACAAGAAACACGAATTTCTTTTTCCCGGCCTATATAGAGAACCACTACAACGTTGTGGAGTGTCATCATCCATAAGAAGCTCAAGTTGGTTTCGTCCTTCGCTCAATCCACCACCTCAATGACTTCGATGTGTGTTCCTTATATGCCAACGGGAGTCAACTTATCTTTCTGTACTCAAGGTCACTATCGCACTCGTGACAAGTGACAGCCCGTTTTGTAGATAGCGCGTCCATGTTTAGTTTCGGTTCGGGAACAGTTCAAGGACAACACGAAGTACGATGGAAAGGTCTGGATTGGTTGATTCCACAACCGGCCGGACGCTGGGAACTAGGACGACCAAAACCATAGGAAGGGGCGAGATGGATCGTGGTTACAGCGCGAATTTACTGACCGGAAGGTCCGTGGTTCGAAGCCGACCTCTGCCTCTCGACTTCCCCTGTCTAGGCTTGGGCAACCTGGCAGTATCCTAGCCCTAGTGCTTCCTTCAGGTGGCATGGCAGTTAGGCACCGAAAGGGTGATACAGCTGAATTGAACAATGACATTTCGAGAGGTTCTTGGATGTAGTGTCATCATCATCAAAGACAGCAAAATCAGTGTTGACACTGATGTTTCACTACCGCACAACCACAAAGTTTATCTGATTATATTTCAAGCCTTAGAGTGAAAAGAAGACAAAAAGAGTGGTCAACGGAGGGGACCTGGTGATCACATGTAGTGTACAAGCCAGAAGACGTGGATTATATCAGACCGTCGACGTACACGTATTCAAAATGACCACTTTGGTTATTTTTCAGATTTACTTCCTTATCAAAGAACAGATGTATTTTTAAAGGATTTTTGGAGTCATATCCAGGTTGTAGTGGTGAACGAGCTGACTATAGTTCCGACACATATGGGAAAGTCAGTTTCGCATTGGCGGATTGGTCAACGAGACGGATGCAGCCGTCTAGAAATGTCAAAAGATATTCTATCAAACTAAAGAACTTGGTCATGCGGAAACTCTCACCAGGGCAGTTCCAAAGATCGGGAACCACTACCACGGGAAAGTACGTTCTGTAGCCAAACACTACATATTACCAGTATAACAGTGTATACTACTAATGAGACATGCGAGAAGTGTCTCATCAAGCGTCAGAGCGCCGTCCCTGCATTTGATGGAAGGTTGGTGCGGAAATTACGGAACCGCTTTGCAGTGTTTGTTCATTATTGCTTAATATTCCCGTTACAAAGACTTTGTACAAATGAGATCTCTACTTTCGTGTCTAATAGCATGTAACTGCTTAGTTCGGGTCGGTCAATAAACAACTCCGCACTCAATGGCGCTCTTCCATTAACCAGTATTTTCGAAGGTCAACTGGAGGAGCTTGGTGTGATACAGGTGATACAGGGAAAACAGGTAAGGGTTATCGGTATCGGTTGTTTAGACTCCGTACAACTGGTATATTTTAAGATCCCAGGGTCGTGCAGGTATGGTCACGGAATAGTCCGCAATCCGCGACAAAAGGAAGTCCAGAACGCTTAAACTAGTAAAAATGGAGGATCCCTGATCAGCTTCACAGCCAGGAACCGACTCTACAACCAGGGTCCGGAAAGAATGAGACGTTGAGTTCCCTTTGTAACGAATGCCTGACCATTGTCAGAAGAGTACTCTGGATAGTGGAGTTCGAACGGACGGTTGGATCGTGTGCTCGAACGCGTACATCTAAAGCTAAACCAGTACACGTGCCCACAACTCCGAGCAGTGAACGCTGCCAATCGCTATGAGGGAGGGACCACAAAAAATGCCAGGTGGTAGTTATGAGTTAGTGATGGTAGAAACCCTCAATGAGTGGGGAAATCAGCACACGACGCACAATGTTTCACTTTAATTCCATCGCCGGTCGAAATCAGCATCCGTTAGAAGTACCCGATTGGACAAGATACAACAAATATTTGAACGTTTGCTAAGGATATCCCGGAAGAACATAATCTCCATCGGTAGGTAACGATGTCCGTTCGAAGAAACTGGATCTGCTACTGGAATAATTTGAGTATAAAGACGGAAACGAGTGGAGATAGTTCTCCACATGGCATGCTCGACGTAGCCGTAAGAGAATCTCCCGAAATCAACGACCGTAATATAACAATCTATCCGGTTGTACAAGCTCAGTCTTCATCTCTGGAAGATGAGCAAGGCCCATTTGATATTTTCACTTTAGACAAGTTCATCACACTTACTGACTTGTTAACCAGAAGGTTCGTGGTCCGAGCCCTACCCCGACATCTCGACTGCTCCTGTCTAGACTTGGGTGACCTGACAGTATCTTAGCCCTCGTGGTTACTTCGGGTGACGTGGCAGTTGAGCACTGAAAGAGCGTTGCAGATGAACGATTATTATTACTATTTATTATTATTAGGTTATTAGATTATCACACCACGATAGTACACTTGAGAAACCTGCAAATTCATAAGAACGTAAACAGTGAAATGGTCACATTAGCTAGGACACAAATTGCACAAGAGAAAACATTCAAGTTACACAAAGAAGGTTCTGAAAAGACTTTACATCTGTACCGATTGTTACGGCTCATTCCTCAACTTACCAGTGAATCGGAGCTGCTGGCCTGCATGTACTGTTCCATGTAGCTGAGAATGCGGGACCAAAGGGAATGAAAATTAGCCAAGTTATGAAGTGGTCGCAGATGTTGAAGAAAAACCTTCGTCAAGAGGGGAATGGCACGCATTCGAGGATCGACAAACTCAACAGTGTTGAAATGAACCGAAGAGGAGCTCCTGGCTGAGTTGCGTCCAGTCGTGTTAGAGCTGTCTGCTTGGGCGGCTACAGCTTCGTCCAGGGCGATGCTTTCCAAGAATCCAGACAACAATGGGAATATAACCTGAAAAATAGAGTAGAACGTATCTTATGCACCAAACTATTCTGGTTCCAGTGAATAAAGAAAGCCGCGCATGCGCTCATTGTGGACTGGGAGAATCGGGCATCAACACAGAGAAGGACAACGTGATTTACCTTATCGAAGCAATCCTCCCATTGTTTGCCGGATAGTGGCTGGAGAATTGGCGACAGAATTGCGCGCTGGAGATAAGCCAGTGCATCGGTCCGCACGTCTTTAC
The DNA here is from genome assembly GCA_004794785.1 of Opisthorchis felineus. NCBI lineage: Eukaryota > Metazoa > Platyhelminthes > Trematoda > Opisthorchiida > Opisthorchiidae > Opisthorchis > Opisthorchis felineus. Next base: position 73,013 of record SJOL01001364.1, on the reverse strand, counting down.
GGCAATCACAACAGAGGCGGCCAATGGCTTGTAAAAGTGGACGCCAACAGTTAGACCAAAGGAATTCTGTGTCCACCTCTGGCTGTTGTTTATCACTCCCTTCGACAGTTTTTGGTGCGTCTTCTGTTCCCATGGTTTCCGGAAGAGGAGAGCGGGTCCATTCCGTGTAGATGGAGGACACACGAGTGAGAAGCAAGTGGATCAAGTCCAAAAGCTGTAACCGAAGGAACCGTGAAAAAAAATTAATAACGTGTTTGAGGAGAATGTTGGTAACTCAGGTAGCTTACATAGTCTTTGGTTTGTTCACTTAGCTGGGCAATTTGATTGCAAACGTTTCATCACCAATCGACGTGACATCATCGGTGCGTTCTTAAGGAGCGTGATGGAGTGTAGCGATGGGTCGGTGGTTGCGTGCTGATTAGTGTTGTGTGTGTCAATAAACATACTGCTAGCCTTCGATCACGATTGGTTGTTCAGTCGGACGGTTCTATTGGTTGGTTTGCTATCCTGTTGTCGGGACACAGGATAACGGAGCAACCAATGGAAACATCCGACCGAACAACCAATCGTGACAGAAAGTCAGCCCCGCCTAGCAGCACGTATATTAGCACGCACACAACGCTACTCAATGCAAAGCCACCGACCCCCATCGATACTCTCCACCATACTCCTTAACAACGACTGATGATGAAACGTTTGCAATCAAACTGCGCGGGTCACCGAACAAACCAACGACCAATAACATGTTTTATCGCGTAGAAAAAGTGTCCATCACCAAACACGATTTGTCACGGTGAAACCACGTCGGGAGATGTGCAGGGAGATCTTGGGTGACGGCAGATAACTATGCAACCATTCGGGGGGATGCGTGGATGAGCAATATTCAAGCTTCACAGAGCACGAATTCGGAATGGAAAATAGGACACAGCGCATTCCACATTATGCATGGGAATACATGCTGCACTACTCGTTTTCTATTAAGACTTCGGATATACCGAGCAGATTCGGTCAGGAAGGGACGAACCGTCAAAGACTTGAGACTGCGGTGTGCAGCCAAGGGGGCGTAATAGGGAGGGTCGCTGGAGGAAAACTCCCCACATAGTGAGAAAGTTGTCAGATAAACTGTGGCGGAGATATGAGACAGGAAGAAAAGCAATGAAAAAAATCGTAACACACTTCCGGTGCCTAATTGCCATGCCACCCGAAGGAAGCACGAGGGCTGGGATACTGCCAGGTTGCCCGAGCCTAGACAGGGGAAGTCAAGAGGCAGAGGTTGGGTTCAAACCACGGACCTTCCGATCAGTAAATTCACGCTCTAACCACTGAGCCATCTCGCCCCCAGAAAAGCAATGAACGTCTATCTTTACCTGAATAGCGATCATGCCCGTTGTCGGACTGAGAAACACTTCTTTAGCCAATTCTGCATTTCTGTTTCGCCGTTCTTTGCCATCCTCATCACTGTCCGAGCCAGATTCTGATCCAGTCGAGCGGAGCCCAGCCATGAATCCTGTAGTTTTCCTACCGAATCCAGATCTACTGTGACGTTTTGGGGTGTGGTTGGGCGCGATAACGGGAGAGACGCGTTCCAAAATCAGGCTAGAACTTCGACGCAGACACGCTTCCACAAAGACGCGTAATGTTCGAACACAGTACTAGAAAAGACAAGAGTTCAACGTGTTGAGGAAAAACATGGCGTACTGTGTGTACAAAAAGGGTGGTCTATAGAGAACAGGCAATGAAGATCAGTCATTTTATGCAACTCGTTGTTTCCAAGAGTCTAAACTACAGTGTAGTGGACGTCTTGAAGTTGTGATGGCTATGCTAGTGTGTAGTTGCGTGAGCTCACAACCGAAAACAAAGGAACGATATAAGTTGCAAATAGGTTAACCTTAGATCGTGCGCAATCTTCAATCCATGAATAGTATCTTTCTTAGAATTCGTTCGGATCTGAAAAAGGTACAACCCGAAAAAGGTGATGGATGTCGTTTTGGTACTTGTCAGTCGGTAAAGTGAAGCATAACGATCCACATGAACGGCGGAAATGAACCTCTCATTTAGAACAAAAGATTGGGAAGACACGTCAGTGTCACAATATTATTACAAACAGTTAGTGCAACCAGCATTTCCGTACTCTTTGGTTGTTAGGTACTACTGAACAATGTGTCGGAATACGCCTTCCAGGATTGGGTACCCGTGAACCTTCCTGCGCTTGCCTGGAGATATTACAAGAAATGGCGGCTGATCGAAGTCAGTGATGTTCATGCTGTCAGTTTCTTTCCAGGTTGTCTGATTGAGCGCTTGGAGGCACCACAGAATGCTTGCGAGAGGCCAGCATCAGGTCCCCTCCCTCACTAACTGTTTTTGTCTCTTTATCACTCTAAGGCTTCAAAGTAATTAGATAAACTTTATGGTTGTACAGCAGTGAAACATCAGTATCAACACTGACGTGCTGCCTCTGAGGATGATGATGATGAGTTTCTCGGAGGTGGCTGATAGGTGTTATATGGAATTTTTTTTAAAATCAAAACACAGTGTAGTGGAATAAGTCGTTGTAATCGGGCGTTTCATTTGCCGTGAGGAACCTTTCTCAAGGATTTCTACAATCAATTGAATACGAGTCAAATGCAGCGACATTCGGGCCCACTATAATGTCTTCTGATTGGTGTATTCCTGTGATCAGTTGGCAGTCCGATTCGGCCAACGTGCATGTACGCGTGACTGTGTGTGTACTTTGATTAGGATGTGCCTCCGATTGGTGATGCGTTATTGTTGAGATCCCGGCTTGACATCTGGTTACTATGCCTGCTAAGGTGTGCAGTATGTTGAATCCAGATAGACGGGTTGTTGGCGCCATCACTCCGGTTGATGCAGTTCGGCTAAGTATTGATCTCTGGGGCCTCAGCGCACGTCCGCTCCACGTGTGACTTGAATCCTGACTACAATATACGTGTGCCATCGAAATTGATTTGATGGCTTGACTCAAATGCGTGGAATGCAATGGCTGAATCGCGTTCTAGTTTTTTTTCAACTCTATTGGGTGTCTTGGAGGAAATCGCGCATGTCATTAGTGCTCCGTGATCCGTACATGGAATTGCCTGGCTGTCTGGCCCACGTATTTGGCTGGACATTCTACACAAGAAATTTGGTAGACGCTGTTTGTACGGTGTTTCAGTTCGATTGGATCCCTAGCCCTCACAAGGTGTCATTATAAGGTGATGTCAATTCGGAAAAATGTTTTAATATCATAATCCCGAAGTATTTTTCGAATGGCGTCTGAAGTGCCAAATCTATAGGGTATTCCCACGGTGACCATCGGGTTTTTGTCTTCCTGTCTCACCGTTCCGGTTAACGTACTTCCCGTTTGTTGGGCAGTGCGCCTCATCGGGGCATTTATTTTGCTGTAATACCCTACTGAGTCGCGTCAGTTCGTCTGGACTCGTCTGAGCATAGTTTCTTGATGCGATCCGACAACTGCGCGTTTGACGTAGTGTGGGTCCGAGGAATCATAATGCAAATACCTGCTGAATGTGTAGGTTTTCTGTGGATTCCCACTGAGAACCAATGAATGGTAATGCGCCTTCCCTTGCGATACCATTTGGCGAACTGAACAATTGTGGGATGATACCTGGAAGTGTTTTGCAAACGAGGACGTACAGGCAAAAACCATATCACTCTCACAAACAGCTCTAGAATTATGAACAATTTTACCATTCGGCAAAGAAGTAACCTAGAATAGGTATAGGGGACAAGCAGAAACGTTTTGTTCTGCCACACTCATAGTCGCCAGGGACAAGTTTGTGGAGTGAGAGAGAAAAACGCAGAACGGTAACCCAAGACTATACCTCAAAGTTATCCGGGGTAATGAAAGTCGGATCGCGAATTAGGAAGTCTAAACAATCAGCAGCTTGTTTCATAGTGACCGGATCTCGAGAGCCAATGGTAATATGTAGACCAAGTAGATGAGATGGTACCAAGTGATGTGTCTTCACTGAATGCGGGAGAGCAGTGGGAGCGTGAACAGAAGCGTCGTCTGGAATGGAGAAGAGTACGCAGATTAGTGATCGTAATTGAATGAAACCGTTTCAGAAAATGAATGCTAGTTGGATGGCACGTACGCATCATCCGAACTCCTGGATGCTCTCCGGCGGGCTCCGAAGTAGACAGCTCGACTGATTGTCTGGGTTCGACATCGACTATGACCCATGCGGCTGATGCATTATCAAACCGCCGCTTAGATTGAGGCGCAGTCGAGGAATCTGGGTTCACAGCACGTTTTTCAGTCTGTTTCTCTTCACCGATCGGTTGGGCAGCAGGCACCGAGTCGGAAGGGAAGGAAGTACAATAGTCGGTTGCTTCGCTGTCACTCGTGTAGCCTCGGGAAACATGTGGACTGGAAAGGGGCACGCGATCTGAGGCGATGTCGTGCATACTAGAGTCTGGAATGGTAGGGATAGGATGAGTGAGGTATATTATTGATGACACTGTAATCATAGAAACTTACGAACTCACGCAGCAATCACGGAAAGTCGGAATTAGAAAGACAAATAACTCTTTGAATGGATCACATTGAGTTAGAACAGTATAACTGGAACCTGTACATGTGCGAGGTAGTCCAGTGGTTGAAGCACCAGGCTGCTAAGCGCACGGTCCGTGGTTCAAACCCAACCTCGGCATCTCGACTGTTCTTGTCTAGGCTTTCTTCGAGTGGCATGGCACCTATGCAAAGCTGAACGCTTATTACTATCATTCATTGATGTGTTTTCATGTTTGGCTTCTGCAGTACATCCGTAGTTACAGTGGAATTCTACAAACGATGTTTACGAACCATAGGAAGGTAATGAAGTTTCTGCTTCAGTAACATCATAACGGACTTATTTCCGACACAAAAAGTTTGTTGACGAAGAAGACTAAGGGATAATCGAGTTAGTGTTTAAAGTGAGATTACTGCCAGATATCAGACAAGATACTCGGTGGAATCAATCGACAACGTACGTAGTAGTTTTGTAGTGTCGCCAACCATCCATAATGATGATCGTTCAGCTGTAACACCCTTTCGGTGCCTAACTGCCATGCCACCCGAAGGAAGCACGATGGCTGGAATACTGCCAGGTTGCCCAAGCCTAGACAGGGGAAGTCGAGAGGCAGAGGTCGGCTTCGAACCAAAGACCTTCTGGTCAGTAAATTCGCGCTCTAACCACTTGGGCCATCTCGGCCCCATCCATAATGCTCAGCATTGTGTTGGTAGTTTCTCTCCAGACTGAGCAGCTGGAGTTGCATAATCCTCGCAATATTTGTGATACACCAGCAATGGATTCCTCATCAATTTCTCATACAGTTACTTCACTGTGAGTTTAATGTTTTGCTCTGCGGATGATCTATTTAGTGATGCTTCTCTGTGATGGACAACGGGCGGGGGTGGGGGGGGGGG
>SJOL01001364.1:30191-61806 GCA_004794785.1 Opisthorchis felineus | reverse complement strand
TTTGACACGTTCTGCATGTTTGACGGAACCACCTAATAAATACGAGGCATAGGTAGTGACAATTACCAGAAGCAACGAACGACGCTTTGTTCCGCTATTTATCCCTTCAATCGATTTGGTATGGAGAAGACATGCGAAAGATGTCAGCGTTTGACTGTCGGTGTTTCCGAAGCATTGGTCGGATCTTCTGGGAACACCTGATTAGTAATGCAAAAGTACGGCAGACTGTCCTAAGAAGAAGTAACTCTCCCGCGATAGATGAATTACTCACGCTTCATGTACTCTGCATGCCAGAAGACCGTCTGCCTCGCAGAGCTCTTTTCGCCCAGCCGTGTGATGAGTGGAAGCGACCGAGAGGTGGATGGTGTATGACCTGGAAACGAAGTATGAAAACACTATCCAGTAAACTTAGTCGGCTCGACAACTTCTACCTCCCTGGATGGGGACCCCGGGACTCAATTTACCAGTGGCTAATGAAACTGGCGGAAATGGCACCAATCGCGCTGATGCATCAAAGCTATCGCCTTCAATGCGTAGCTACTCAGTTCCCGAACTGACTAAACATGCCATCGCCTCCAAGGCTTGGTTGTATGTCTCACACTACCATACTTTCCAGGAATCGAAACTGTAGCAGCTGGAACCATTCTGCCTATGGTACACGGTTTATAGCTGGTAAATTGATTGACTGATGGTGTCAGCGATTAAGTGATTACTTGACAGCTTCATAGGGTTGACAGAAAGAAGCAGGTCGACTCGGTGACATGCGGCACAAATATTTTTCACCAAAATCTTCAACAGTACAAATTACAGCTGCAGAATTACACAAAAGGAAACATCAAAACGACTATGAATTTATGAGTTCGCCGGTGCAATTTAAGACGGATCCTAGCTATTTAGGCGATAACCTGACTAGAAAGGCAGAGTGTTAATGTTTTCCCTTAGGATCCTTTCATGAGTAAAGACTGGAAAGACTGACCACTTTGTGGGAGGGAAGCTCGCTTGGCACAAAGTACTGAACTGTTATGCCATCTACACAGGAAGGCACTTCGGTAGATATTGAATCGGTCGTGTTGCCGCCTCCCAACGAGTTGCTGCCACACATGCTTCCAAATCGCTTCACAGATTCACGTCTCCCTCTTTGCCAGTGCGATGATCGAATCCTCACTGTCTACTAAAACCAATCGCTTGTAAGCTAAGTGGTGAACGCATCCGATCGACGATGACTGTCGTCAGTTCCTTGAAACCAAAGTTCGGATGACTGTTGACAGATTCGCAACTCAAGAAACACCCGTGTGCGATTGGCTGTATCTCGTCGATTGGTGACGTTACGCTTTCAAGCCAACTGCCAAACTTCGTGAACAGGCCAACAACCACCTGGTCAAAAGTCAATAAACGCACCCAAGCTTCCAATCCCTCAACATGTTGCCACCTGTGCAGATCTAATATCCTTCCGGAGAGTGCATAAACATACCTGTACTGAACATTTTCTAAGGCGAAAAATTGATGGCTCCTGCGACTACATTTGGTCACGATCTTGGACTAAATCACACCGCATTTTCTTTTTATTAACAAAATGGTCCTGGGGTCCTGCCAATGCCGCTATCAATACCAGTATTACCAGCGTAGCGGTGTATACTACTGATGAAACATGTAAGTAGTGTCCGGTCAGGTGTCAAAACGCCGTACCCGCATCTGATGGAAGGTTGGTGCGGAAAATATGGGGATACTTTGCAGTGTTTGTTCACTATTGCTTGATATGAAGAAAAACAACCAGGGGATTTCGAGGGGACACTTGAGAATGTTCACTCTGCAAATACTCTGTGCAAATGAGACTGTTACTTTCGTGTCTAAAAGCTTGTAACCGCTTAGTTCGTGTTGGTCGACCAGACGTCCGTACTGAAGGACGTTCTCACTTTCACCATTATTAATATCAGTACTTGTTCTATCAGGTCTTGTCTACAGTGCGTTGATCACGCCACTCTTAAGCGATACGTTATGTCCAGTGAGGACTGGTGTAGCTGCTGTGGAAGACTGAGGACCACGTAAATTCTGCAAATCGAATGTCATGTTTCGATGGGCCTTGTCGTTTAGCCATATGTAGGACGGAAACAATCAAAAGTCGGCCCAATTACGAGGCAGCAACAAAAATGGAGGCCTTAACCAGTAAACCTAATCATATTGAGAAATGCCGTTTGCCGGACGGGGGCATCAGGATGCAACAGACCAATCGTTTATAACATGGCCCAGTCAAACAACCGGTAGCGCAAATACCTTCGACGGGTAGATTCCTTCCACCCCAAATAAATTTGAACTGATGTCAAAGGATCTATTATGCTGTCGCCTTCGCTGTCTGGATGTTCCCCAGTCATTTCCCTTCACACTCGGTGAACGAAAAATTGGCAGCTCGACAGCTCAACGCTTAAGGCACGAAGCTGTCAACCGAGAAATCCGTGATTCAAACCCAACACCGGCATTTCGACCGCTCCGAGTCTAGGCCTGGGCAACCTGACGGTATCTTGCCCCTCGTGTTTTCACCGAGCATCATCGCAGTTATACACGGGCAATGCGACGAAATAGTTCGACTTCGAATAAACGAACGTTTCTTGCCAGCTGGCACATCTAACCAGTATGAAGAGTTCATCCAGAAGCAAAATAAACGAGCTCTGTTTTTTTACGACGTCTAACTGAAATAAAAATAGACAATGTATGAGAGGACAGAACGGATTGACGTCATGCGTCGCTTGGGTGAGGGGAATTTCTCATATCTAAGAAGTACACAAATTCGATATAGATACAAAAAGAAAGTGTTAAATTCCAGATGGAACCAGACAGCAAGCTCTACTTACAGTGTGTTTGACGCGAACTGTGGCGATGAGATGCAAGTGGGGCGGCTCGTAGACCCGCGCCACAAACATCTATCAGACTGAATATGAGTTGCCAGTCAGAGGCAGGATCCGGCAAATCGGTGGCATGATTGCGTAACAAGTGTGTCAAACCGGCGATTATCTGCAAACCAACTGTATTTTTGCTCTGATTGCGGTACTGACCGGCAACGGGTTTGGAACGATCAACTGCAGTGGCTGTGCCACCGACTGCCTGATAACAGTCGAGGAGAAGGTGATCACCTCGAGTGAGTAGGATGTAATGTAGACAAGCAAATATCTGAAAATAAGAAGGAGAACGAGATGAAGTCAAGGAAGTACACACAAAAAGTTCTATGGGTTAGTAAATACTACGAGTTTTGCGTGTAATCTGTTAACTTTTGCATTCTGATGCGTACACGTTGATGGTGTCACCTGGTCGACATGGTTTGTTACCTTCGGGTGCTTCAGTCACGACAGCAACCTACGCATAACGGCCCCAAGGGGGAGACGACATCACCGGATCTGTCCAATACATTTGCGTCGTGCTCAGTTCTCATACACGACTGCCAGATATCTGTGAGTCGTCGCTCCAAAGTCGGGCAAAAGCGTATCCAAACTGTTCGCTATCATCTTCCATGCGTGCTCTAAAAAGCGTATTTTTGTGGGTTGTTTTTCTGCATGAAATCAAGAAGCGGGCAGTAGCCGACTTGACGAGAAGGCAAAACAGGATTAAGAAAGTGCCAATAAGTGATTCTGTCCCTTCTGATAGTGGGAAACCGAACAGCAGAGGCAGTGTGCTTTGAACAAGCTACAGAATAAACTGCAGGAAGGCACCGAGTTGATTGCGACAGACGGGCGTGCTGGCCGATGTTGTTTGCGCACGTGACATCCAACTTAATGACCGGATGGTCCGTGGTTCGAACGCAAGCCCTGTCTAGCCTGAAGCAAACTGGTAGTATCTCAGATTAGTCGTGCTTCCTTCGGGTGGCATGGCAGCTAGGAACCGAAGGGTGTCACAGCTGAACGATTATTTATTATGACAAATACACACATTTGCAAATCAATTTGGTCTTCACGGGATACTCAAGTGAATCTCTCGTTTTTATGATGTTCTTCAACTGAATGTGCTGCACAAAGGCCGCCTCATGTTTCAGTTGGTACGATATTCGAGATATCCCAGTAGAACATAGGGTTGACGGAAACTCGGGGACTGCAGCTACCCGATGAGCCCCAAGTAGGGCGAAATCGGTCGTGGGCTGCCGAAGAGTTTTCAGCGACCTTGTGAGTAGTTTCCTTTAAGAAGATTATTTATTCTTTGTGAAATCGCATGGGTGTACTGCAGTTACGCGCTAGTGTCCTCATTCTGGTGCCTCCATCAATCGTGATGATGTCGAGTGAAAAAAAGTAACAAACTAAAGATTTGAAAACAGATGACGAACCACGGAAGATAGGAGATGTACGCGGATTAGAGCCCTGCACACACACATGTCAAATTTCAAGGCAACTATAATTTCGGACTACTGATCATAAGAGATGGATGAACAATTACCTGACATGTCATTTCGTGTCTACGTAGCAGGCATATGGCTAGACGCAGAAAACCGACGATCACACGCTCGGTAAGTGGACTAGGCTCTGCGGCGGTGAGCAACACGTCGGCCAAGTAGCACTGGGTGAAAGGCCATAGATTGGAGACACGATCTCGGTTATACAACAAAATTCGAATTAGCAACTCGAGACAAAATATCCTACAATCTTCTGAGGGTGTGCCGCCAGTGGCACAAAATGCCGGGTAGTAGGAAGTGCTGCTGGGCAAAGTCATACTGCGTCTGAGAGAATGCTCCACTGGTGGTGGGCTAGGGACAGTGATGGTATCTTCCGTCCCGGGAGGGACAGATTGCGAATTAGCATCGGCGGATTTAGAAAGGGTGGAAATGGAATGAGCGTGAGAAATGCCCGGTTCATCATCACAGTGCGCACTGGCGGTTGGCTCGAAAAACAAATTGGAATTGGAAGCATGTACGACTGCAAAGTCATCACCACGAATGGCACGAAGTAAGGCCTGAAAAAAGGGACAAACAAAAGCGAGAATTTTGTTAGCAAGGTGGCATGCGAAACTAGCATTTCTGTTTCCACATGAACTGGCAGCACGCGGTGACACAACGCTCGGCCTAATCTGTGTCAACCTTGTACAACACTTAATGAGTATCTATCCTGAAGCTGGTCAATGAACACAACAATACATTTCCATATCAATCGGTTATTCAACTGGGGGTGAACAGAAGTTTCACAAAGATCACTATGACCAAACTGACATTGAACAAGCACTAATTTAGTTTACTAAACAGAGGACAACTCGCCACAAGCAAAGTGACAGTGGTTCACCAAGGTTCCAGGCGGATTATGAAACGAAACAGGCAAGAACGGACTAAATCCTCAAAAAATAGTAGTCTCTGTCGGAAGAGTGGACTGATCAAAAGCGCTCAGTTTTTAAGAGTCCACTTATCGAGGCATTGAATGACGGTTCAGAGGACGGAGAAACCCATCTGATTCTTGAAGGGGATCAATCGCCAGGCTGTGTTCTTTCACAAAACACGAAATGGCTAGAAATTTCGGTAAATAAGGACTTCCAAATGCGCTGGCTAGTTCACTAGAGACAACATGCCCGCATTAGTACACGAGGGGTTTTGGACTTACGTTGCCCTAACTGCTTCATACGCCTGCAACTTTCAAAATGGAACTAGCTCGATCAAACATCACCTCAAATGTAATTTACGAAGTCATTTGCACAGATAACGACCACAACGCATTTCCTTACCCGAGCTCAACATAAGTTTGAATGATGAATCGGTAAGATTGGAGGCTACGGCATTGCAAAACACATTGTATGGCACTTCTCTTGTGACCCCACATATAGTCCGACGAATCACGATCACCACAAAGAGTAGGTAACCAGGGCCTTACCACATTCCACGTGACCTGGATTTGGATATTCCTTGTTATGAACTGAGAATGGATGTTAAACTCGAACCCAATCATTAGTTCAAACCCACAAGGTGGACAAGGTGGAACAAGTCATGAACAACCCCACGAATAATGCTGAATGCCATCGACTAGATCCATTACAGGTGAAGAGCAATGCATTATGCAACTGAAAAAGTCGTTTGGCTGCAACATCCTTTCGGTGCCTAGCTGCTATGTCACCCGAAAGAATGGCAATTTCCGGTTCCCCAAATTCTCATCTTTGTACCAAAGGACGGAAATACCAGTCAACTGTCATGTAGAACAGTCAATGTTTTAAACGCTACCGTGCGCAATCACACCAGATCAACAGAAACTTGTTGATCGGATAGCTCAGTGGTCAAGGCGCCAGCTTACGGACTGGAAGGTCCGTGATTCGAACCCAACCTCAGCATCTCGATTACTCCTGTCTAGGCTTGGTCAACCTGGCAGCATCTCAGGCCTCGCACCTCCTTCCGTTGACATGGTAGCTAGTAACCAGAAGGGCGCTACAGCTGAAAGATTGTTTATTGTTATTATATTTTGTTGTTGATCGGACTTGAAGTAGGTAAGCCACGTGACATGTACACAACATTATTCGGCACAGTACGTCAAGTTTGTGACACAGAACAAGTGGAAACGAGCTGGGGCACAGGATGAATCAAGGCACGGCAAATCGATGCCCATAGACTTCCCGATAATTGTGTGTGTATTAAGATACACACTGGTCATCAATTGCTTTTGTGGTTGCACGAAAACTACTCGCGATAATCATTATACACTAATGTGTGCCTGTCATGGACATGCAAACGCATTGAGTATCAGAGCAAAGACTCCAAAGAAAGCAAAATATTCCATAGTATGCCTCAAAACGATATTTAAAACACCCCAACACAATTGAAATTTCATTAGCTTGGTGCCGAAAGGCAGAAATATGGAGAATATGAGTCAGCGATGATGTTTTTAAGCAACTGAGTTTGCTACTTAAAAACATCATAAACGAGAGATTCAGCTGGGTTCCAGGTGAGTCTCTCGTCAAAACTAAATTGGTATGCAAATGAATGTATTCCGCTAAGGACATTGTGTTTATTTTCGGTGTCGTACATTTAGTTATCCACTTCAGGAGCGCACTGATTAGATTGCGTCTCCAACCTCCCCGTCATCTTTGGTCAACTGTTTAGGGCTGCACCTAGCTAATGAGCCACAAGAAGGACGAAACCGGTCGTGGGCTGTCTAAGGGTTGTCAGCAGCCTTATGAACAGTGTGTTACGTCTATACAATATATCGCAATATCTCGAACATGGTGCCAACTGAAGCATGAGGTGGCTGGTGCAACACATTCAGTTGCTTAAAAACACCATAAACAAGAGATTCAGCTGAGTTCCAGATGAGTCTCCGGTCAAAACCAAATTTGTTTGCAAATGAGTGCAGTTCGCTAACTTCGTGCAATTTGGGTTCAAGTAGAACATAAGGTTGACGGAAACTCGTGGACTGCGCCTACCTGATGAGCCCTAAGGAGGGCGAAACCAGTTGTGGGCTGTCGAAAAGTTTTCAGCAACTTTATGAGTAGTGTATCACGTCTAGAGAGTATGAGTAATTTCTTCCATGAAGGAATACTGCATCGAGGAATAATTCGGTCCCCTAGAGCAAAACTGCACTTTACAAGTAGTATCAGGAAGTAAGCTAGATGCAGGATAGACGATGGATGGACTTGTGATATGAATAACTTCTTACAGCGTCCACATAGAAAACTCTGATAAAACGGAAGCAGGGGGAAACATACTTTGATTAGTTCAGCCAAGGAAGCATCCACGAGAAACTTGCTGTCCTTGATGAGTTGCACTATTTCACACTGCCGCACAGTGTCCAAAGCAACACGAGCTGCACGATGTTCATCGAGCTGAGCGCTAGCCGGTGCATCCATCCAATAGCCAAAACCCAGCTGATCGTCCATAAGGAAATCTGTGTTCGATATGTGTTTTACATCGACGCAGGAGCCGTCGGAGGCTGCTTTCTGTGGTGTAGTCTGCGCTGGTTCATCCGGTTCATCTTCACGATCCGAACCAATCCATCCAGATCCCGATGTCAGGTATTGATAGAAAGAAGTAAGCACGCTCAATTCGCTACAAACAAAGAACAATAAAAAAGTCGTTCAAATGTAACATCCTTTCGGTGCCTAACTGCCAAGCCACCAGAAGGAGGCACGAGGGCTGGGATACTGCCAGGTTGCCTAAGCCTAGACAGGGGAAGTCGAGAGGCAGAGGTCGGGTTCGAACCACGGACCCTCCGGTCAGTAAATTCGCACTCTTACCACTCAGCCATCTCGCCCTCAAAGAACAAGAAATCCGGTGGACTCAAATGTGAACAAACAACGAAAAGTTCTCTAAGGCGAAAGGCTTGACTATGGATGGCGTATTGAGTACTCAATCAGAGGACGTGTGGAAAAGCGAATATATCCGGGAATAAAGAAACAACCAGCCGTGGTCAGCTAAGCAGTGGAGAGCTGATCCGCTTTTACTTAAGTTTGTCAGTAATGTTTACGTTGAGGCTGGAGCTGAAGCAAACGGTTACCACAATTCCAACCCCAACGACTTGCCCATTAGACTATCACAGTATGGTGGGTTATGGCTGATTAGAGCAAGAAACAACCAACATCCCCAGTCGATTGGCCGGGGCGGGTGGGGGGAGGATGATAGATGCTCAATCGCAAGCATGCAAGTAAACCACAAAAGAGGTTAAAGAGGTTGTAGAGAAGGGAGTGAACGCAAAACTGAAAAAAGGAAAAAGACCTCTGCTGGGTTTCGCAGAAATGTGCCCCCAGGCCTCAATCACTCTTCCATTCGCTATGTGATCGTTTTTCTGTCTAATTTGTGTCAGCATCTAAGGTCAAAACTAACCGAGAAAAGATATCGGCGGTAGCGGGAATAATCGACGTTTTCCTGAGATTGCATAAGCCTAATTTGACGGGAGGAATGGAAAACTCACCGACCAGATTGCTCTGTTCCTGTAGCACTCCGACCAAGCTTTCCGGTTTTCATGTCCGGTATTGGAATACAACCTTTAGTGGTTAGGCGGACGCGGCGAGACGGAGCGAGAAAATCTTCCGATTCAGTCAGTTCATCGGGTAGAAGACCAGCACGAAAAAGTTGGAGTAAGCAGTCCAGAAGGGAATGCCAACCATAGCGGAGTATGTCAGCGTGGCTGGATGTGAGCGCAAATACCAAACGTAAGGCTAAACGACCTTTGGCATTCCGACCGATATAAACAGGCAATCCCGTAGAAGGCTGTTTGTTGAGAAAAAAGGAGACAGACAGTTTATGTTGATGTCGGGGCAAGAAATTTCTGTTGGATGGAAGCTTGATGTAAAAAAAACTCCATCTCACCAGTGTGCTATTGAATACTTTGTTTTTCAGACCATATTTTTTGAGTACGTACGAACCGCTCGTGATACCGTTTTTCGAAAATGCGTTCAAGAAACAGTGGCTCGCAGAGAGTTCCGATAAAGAGATTAGAACGCAAGATAGAGAAAGAGTTTGTTTTCCGTATTCCATTTACACAAACCATAATGTGAATGGGGGAAATCCAGTTTGTCGGATAGCAATTGGTCAATAACGACTGGCTAATGCAGATACCAACAGACTCAGTTTCAAGTTTCTATGGGAAGCATTGACAAACGGTTTATGCGAACAGAGAACGGAACCACAAAACCTGAGGACAATTGTTTCGGTAGTCCGGAGCACGCGAATGCTGACGAGGCTGGGGGAAATCAGCTGAGATACATCGTTTCGAACGGAGTTCCGTTAGTCAGTTTTTCAGCTACAAACCGTGTGCACAAGTACGATGGTTCCAAAGGCTACAGCTTCGATCAAAGGAGGCAGGAAGAATATCGGAGTTGGAAGCGATGGCTAAGCTGACTGGCTTTGAAAAGTTCTGTTTGTCAAAAATGGCAAAGAGTGGGTAAGTCACACAGAAAGCGCGAAGGTTTTGATGCAAGACCACCATTGGGTGCTTCACAAAGCCATATCAGTCAGAATCACTAACCATAAGTTTGACTAGTCACGGGATCCCCATCCACAGACAACGCGAGTGGTGAGAGTTTTCTGTTTCCATGCTACGTCACGAACTGACTGTCCTTGGACCGCCTCCAACCGAGACATCATCATCATCATCATCATTGTCAGGTGTAAGAACCGCGTACTTGTCGTACAGTTGTTATAGCTGCCACAGTTTCGTTCGCCGATGATTTGGGAAGGTGGGGTAGGTAGCTGCGCATTGGAGGCGGGAGCTGATAAATTGGTGCGTTAATACAGCACTGCCAGTGGACTGTTAAGTGAGGGAATTGGGAAGGGAGTTATGTATTGAAGGCAATAGCTTGGATGCACGAGCACCATTGAGGGCGCGACTGGGCCATGTCTGACAATGTCTCCAACCATTGATGTGGCCAGTCTCGGGGTACCCATCCAGGGAGACGGCAGTGACCAGCGCAGCGGAGTTTGCTGGTAATGGCTTTCACACTTCGCTAGCAAGTCGTTGTTTGACCGCCCTTGGCTCGTTTCCACCCTTCACGTGGTTGTGCGAGCACGTGGCCAAGCCAGCGCAACCTATGCAGTGTGATCAGTTCATCTATCGAGGGTGAGTTATTTCTTCCGAATACCATTCGACGTACTTCAGCATTGCTCTTCCGGTGTTCCCACTAGACTCGGGTAATCCTCCGAATACATCGATGGACAAACGCTGAAAGTCTTTTGACGTCCTCGGCGCACAGCGTACAGGTTTCTGATCCGTATAGTAATATGGAGCGCACCGCAGCATTGTAAACTCGACCCTTGACGGATAAGCTGATGTCACGCCTACGCCCCAGGTGACGCAGGTTCACAAAAACTGCTCTGGCCTTCCCAATCCGGATGGAAATATCATCTTTCGCGAGACCATCTATCCGAGACATGGCTGGACGAAGATGGCTCTGTGAGGAAAACAACCCTCTCGCATAGGCACTACATGTCCTAATCTGCGAAAATCAAAGAGTCCAAACTGATCTAGTGAGCGATAGTGACCTTCCCCTCTGGCGTGTCTCAGGTTTAGTGATCTGATGTTCTCGCCAGATCAGTGCACTGCTTCGAAATCACCGGTGACCAAACCCACAGAGTCTTCGAAAATCTTTCGCACACACCGGACACGTCTCTGATCCATGAAGTAGGACAGATCGGTTCACGGTACTGTACAATCTAGCCCTGACAACTAAGCTGATGTCATATCGGAGGCTATCAAACGCTGTTCCATCCTTCCCAATTCGGAAGTAAGAGACGCAAAAGTAATTTTTTTGTGTTTGACAGTGGAAATTTCACTTTCTCCTGGTTTGATGCTATACGATGTACTTGTCTATCGATTCTCGCACGCTGGCTACACACATGGTAATAGCAGTAATTGAGCTCGTAATGGCTCAGCGCTTAAAGCGTGAATTTACTGACCGGAAGGTCCGTGGCTCGAACCTGACCTCCGCCTCTCGACTTCCCCTGCTTTGGTTTGAGCAACCTGGCAGTATCCCAGCCCTCGTGCTTCTTTCGGATGGCACGGCAACTAGGCATCGAAAGGGTGTTACAGCTGAACGATTTATTTATCATTATTTTACACATATATCTGGAGACGACTCGATGCGTCGGAGACGGTGTCATTTGTTTGGTTCGAAACCCCAAGAGTTCCACACTCCTCAGGACTTCTTATCACAGTAACGAGTCGTTTTTGGACTTCTGTCGGGTCACTTCGTGAATTCTATCGGACGATACGTAGCGGGCTAAATTGACATGAAGATAATAGGGTCATGTAAGTGGTCGACTCGCTGGAGAACGCAGTAGCGTCAGAAGGTATAAGAGAAAATCAGAATATTCTTGATAAGCGATTACTAATGACGTTGATGGAAACTCCTGCACGAATCCCTCGCCTGCACCATCTAAACGTGCACCTCCACAAATCGGAACCTCAGTAAAAACGAATCAAAGTCGATAGTCTTCAGAGGGATGATGAAAAGGGTAGATTAATTGGAACTTTAAAGCTAAAATCAGTTTCACCTGGTGATTTTTGAAAAAATTTTCTCAGAGCACTCGTTTTCCCGAGTATAGAAGAGCCCGTTTTCACTCATTTGGATAAGAAAAATTGTGCGTGATCTGATTCACAGTAGAGATTGAATGGCATGAGTAGAGGCACGCTGTTTTGCACACCGGAAGTATGTTAACGGTCACAAGCAGGTAAGACGCTCATAGTACTCGCGAACGGACTCAGCAACAACGATTGATGCTAATGCCATCGATAACACGGTTGGTTTATAAGTTCCGGCATGCGAACTAGCGGTTTGGAATCAAAAGTGTGTTGAAAATGACGAAACTGAATGATGATCGTTCAGCTGTGACTACTATCCGAAGGAAGCACAGGGGTATTCAGGTTGCCCAAGCCTAGACAGGAGCAGTCGATGGGCTGAGGTGGGGTTTGGACCTTCCGGTCAGTGAATTCGAGCCCAAACCACTGAGCTCAAAATGGACGAGGTAAATAAGTAAAAAGCCAAAAACACTTGCCTCTGCCGTGGTCAAAAGCGTGGTGAATTTGCACAACGAAATGACCAGGTTATCCAGCACGTCGCTCATTCCATGATGCGCAGCTATAGCGGCGCATCGAATGAATCCGTGTACCACTTTGTTCTGAACGGCTGGATCAATTGTCTTGTCAAAAATGAATGACAGCGCAGACACTGTTGGGCCCCAAATCAAGTCGAACAGATCGGCGTCCAGAGTGCCAGTTTGAACATGCACGAAGTTGGCCTGGGAAGTAGCGGCACGTCTGAGTAGGCACTAGTTATGCACAGGGAAAGAGAGAGTAATACAGCATGTGCTCCAAATCAGACAAAAACCATGCTCAAAAATAACTCCTCCATCGGTGTCTTGTCCATCGAAAATAAAATGAGTAGGAAGGTGGAGAGAACGATCCGTTTGGATGGCTACTAAAGCACGATGTGAATCAGTCGCTGGACACTGGTGACACATCTGGACACATCTTACTCCTCAGTAGTTATGAAATGTTTTGGTGGGAATTTACTAACGCGGTCAAGTACCAACTAAATACAGTTATTTACCCACGAGGTACAGTGGAATTGCTCGCAAGGGAGATCGAATTCCGGCACTGGCCGGAGTTGTTCCCCTTGAGCATGTGCATAACTAGATAGACTCGCAGTAAAAGAGGGTAGGGAAGTAGTAAGAGGGTTGACTTCGTTTGACTGTGGTTCCGTGAAGACCGGATTGTCCACAGAGCTTGGCTGACCTCCAAGCATTCTCTTACTTACTGTACCGGGTTATCCCTATTCTGGCTGACGTTGGTCGGTGACTAAACGATGTAGAAGCTATAAGAGACAATCCTTCACAGATCTCCTCAGACAAACGCGCTAACAGGAGATCTGCGTATCTACAAGCAAGATGCAGTAAGAGCTCACAACAAGGGACACCATATTAAGTGTGGGGGTTATTTTTTCAAATCCCCATGGGACTTCCCGTAGGAACTAGTGACAATCGACAGAGTCGGAGAAGGGATATTGGACACTAACCTACTGAACCGAAAGACCCTACTGAGATAGGCGCTGCGTCACTAAATGGTGTTTTTCGTACTTGATACCGCCCCCTCCCCGCCGAGAAAGAGCTCGGGTGCGCCGGTATGATGTCCTATTTTGAAAAACCGTAAATATGGAGGAACAACAACCCAGCTTTAAACAAATCTACCGTGCTCATCCTGACAACTCCTCAGGAAAAAGCGTTTGAGGTAAGAAATGATATGGGGTAGACATCAGTGTATGGCTGGTAAGTTTCAAATTCTACCATAACATCTGTGGTCAATTTTTGTGCAGTGAAGCTAACGAGCAGAAATCATGTGGGCGGATCTCCTACCCGTTGATCTGCCCAGTACAAACGAAACCAAGAAGAGCGAAATCGTGAGCTGTCGAAGAGCTTTCAGTAGCCATATGAGTAGTATATTCCCTCAAGAAGCCAAAGTAGATTTTTGGACGACAGTGAACATAGTTCCTGTGTTGAAGGGCCGGGAAAACCTGGAATGAGCGCCTCCGATATTTATTGCGGCCGTCAGTTTTCTTGAAGTAATACGGTAACTCGACAGTTTTTGTACCGAACACAATGTAAATATGGCGTAGCCTGGATATAAATAGCTCAAGAATCCCCAAAAAGCAAGGGTTCCCCACACGTTTGTGCATCATTAGGTAATACGGACTTTGGATAACTGCACCGATCGAAGTTGGGAATTAAGATATATCGAGGATACTGTTTGAGAAGGGACGCTTGTTCTCAAGTTACTCCGATTTTCTTATTGAGGAGATGAGCTATTATTCCATCACCTTCGCGGTCATCACAGACAGCAACAACATTGTCGACACTGAAGCTTCAGTACCAAACAACCACAAGATTTGTTCATCTTTAAAGCATCGAGGTGAAAAAGAACAGATTGGGAATAGACATGCTCCTGGCTTGTCGCAACCATCTTGAGGTACCTGGATTGAAACTAATAGCATGAACGTCACTCACATCGGTTAGCTGCCATATTTTGCGACACTTCCAGTCAAGCAGAGGGAGACCTCATCCTCAAAGACGGACCACACCAGCAGCACCGAAATGTTTTGTAATCTCTTTCACACCATTCTGTCAAGTCACACATTGTCCACCTAACATATTCACACCAGTGAATAACGCTCGTCTCGGTGATCCGGTACGCGCAGCGCATGGCCGGGCCCTCCCGTTTAATGATGCTGGATGGTTTACGCTGCTTCACAGCCGAAATTCCATTTCCAACCTACTCTTCAACAATGCCCAGTGGGTCCATTATGACCTGCATGAACTCCGGATTCGACCACAGCAACGTCATCCTCTTGACAATACAGCGCAACACGTTGAATCCTTCTGCCCTTTATCTCTACCCGTATTAATCGATTTGCGTTAGAAAGCGATATGGAGACGATGAACTGGTCATACTGCTTACCTTCCAAAGGTAGTTTTCACGAACCAAACCCAGTTGTTCACTAGGCATGACAATCTCATTCTTTTGAATGTTGGTGAAGATTTCTTCCAACAGCTTCGGAGAAAAGTCGCCCGTTCCATTCATACCTTTGAAGAGTTGCAGAAAAACAATGAGTAATAGTGCGAAAAGAATTCCAACAGTGTGTGTGTTGAGAGGGTTTTGGAATTTTTTATAGAGGTGCCGTCCTGTAAGTGAAGCCAATCTAGTCTGAAAAGCCGAGAAGTACTGTACGGCTGTTTCTTCCTTATCGGGAATCATCAACTGTGTGCACCTCAAGAAATTCCACAGAGTCTCCTATCTATTCGGGAGGTCGCGGGTTCGAGACTCCCTACTGGCGTTTTGTGAGATGCTCATTGCTGATGATTCCCAATCAGGGTGAAACAGCTGTGCAATGGTTTTCGGCTTTTCTGCACAGATTGGCTCCAATTAAAATCCAACCTTATCCTTGAGGGCTGAACACAACTGTAAAGGGAAGCAAATCACGCACCTATCAGAAACGCAGCTTAGTTATCGGTTCTCAATCCGTTATCGGATTGTATACAATATATACATTCAAACTAATTCTGCGGATAATTTGTAATTCAGTCCACTCCACAAGCTGTTCACGTCTGAAATTATGAGAAAGTGTGAACAATGCTCTATCGGTCCCAGATAGTATTCAGTAATATATGAGCAACTCACAAATTAGTTAGAGAGGGTAATCCTGAATGATTGTGCAGCATGAACATCTGTTGACCGATTGGAAATGACTGAAATGCCTCGACATAATTCAGAATAACCCACACCATAATTTGGTCGGTAGAAGAATTGAGGATTTCAAGTAATCTGGTCACTCAATAACGGTCAACATCATAGGAACGACTGTAACCAATCAGGCGTGCGGATGAAGGTCATATCCATCGCATACAAATCGTTCAGCTGTAGTACCCTTTCGGTGCCTAGCTGCTATGCCACCCGAAGGAAGCACGAGGGCTGGGATACTGCCAGGTTGCCCAAGCCTAGACAGGGGAAGTCGAGAGGCAGAGGGCGGGCTCGAACCACGGACCTTCCGGTCAGTAGATTCGCGCTCTAACCACTTGAGCCACCTCGTTCCCTTCGCATACAAAAACATGTATTATTTTTTATCACCATGTTTACGGCACAATAAAGTCTACCATTATCCATGAGCTTCTTCATTGAGTGCTAAGTTCCAGCATTCATTCCAGTTCATTCCATCGATATCCATCAACCGGCACGTGAATTAATCGGTCTCGTGAAGAATGTAGGAAACGTTAACGAAATGTCTTTGTTCACAAGCTAACCAAACCCTTGTACGGGAACAAAGCTGTGTTACCTCGGTGGCTATGAAGTGAGCGCAGTGGGTGTTGTCAAGTCGGACACGACGCTGAGATGTGTAGCAAAAAGGTAGAAACGACTGGAAATGGCAGAGCGTTGTGAAAAGTTGTTGTCTACAACATAGATCACATACATTGTGAATCCCTTGTCAACGTATTCGATAGGCAAATTCACCAGACGTGGATGAAGTCGAGGCGTCGAAACGTCAACCTCAATTGCCGTTATTATCCCAGAAATCAATGATGAGGTTGGAATGACGACAAGCCATAGCTTACGACATATATGTTCGCAAAAACGCAGGCCACTGCCATCTTTCCCGGTCAGAAAATGAGGGTAACATGAGCGACAGCGTTAATAGCAAAAAATCGCCATCGAAATTTACGGTGGCAGCATTTGAATTTGTTTTCGGGGCTCCCCTACACTAAAACTGCCTTACCGATCGCAATTAGGCGCTGCTAGGGCCAATAGTCCTAAGCCGCAAGAGACTGGTCAGAAGATTGGGCCGCTTGCCGGTCCGCAATCAAGGCGAACTCTGATTGGGCGAAAATTTAGACACAACAGCCAATCATGCTTCAGTATCCGTTGAATGCCGGTTAACATTGTCGCGTACAGAAGGCATCTGCATATCTAGAATGTTGTGGCTACATACATTTTAGATGCGACGTGTTGTGCATGGGTATTTGACCTGCTTTTGAGCGTTTAATATACTTTGTGTACCCCAAGGTGGTTGTTCTCCTGAGCACGCTAGCTTGGGAGGATCAGACTGAGAAGTGAGCTGAGTAATTCCTGTTACCGTTCAGCTGTAACACCCTTCGGATGCTTAGCTACCATACCACCAAAAGGAAGCACGAGGGCTGAGATACTGCCAGGTTGCCCAAGCCTGGACAGGAGCGGCCGAGATGCAAGGGTCGGGTTCGAACCACGGACCTTCCGGTCTGTAAATTCACGCCTTAAGCACTGAGCCATTACGAGCTCAATTACTGCTATTACCATGTGTGTAGCCAGAGTGCGAGAATCGATAGACAGATACATCGTGTAGCACCAAACCAGGAGAAAGTGAAATTTCCACTGTCAAACAAAAAAAATATTAATTCAGCATCTCTTATTATACGTACTTAGACACCATCGAAGAGTTTTAGAAACGGGTCGAAATACTCACAAGTCACTGGGATTCGACCGCAAAGATGGCATCCGCTCGAGTAGTCGCCCCAGGAATTGCCGCAGACTTATGTTGTTTGCCAGACTAACGCGAAGGAATCGGGTTGTTTGCATTTTATGCGAAAAATCAAATCTCCGATGAGCCCTCAAAAACTGTTCGAAAGTGTTTTCGTCTCGTGTCGTTGTACTCCATCGAACTGCTCCCTGGAAGAGACCTCCTGTTCCCCTGTACACCACTTTCAATTGAGGAAAAATTGACACTAGTCGCAAAATAGTGTAACATAGGAGAACCGACAGAGAAGAACTCATTCTTGTCGACAAGCAACACGAGGTTAAAAACAGAACCGCAGAAGAAACATACCACTTAGGTTTTTCTTAAAGTCTGTCAGAGTCATTGGAACATTTTGTTTTTTGGAGTTGGGGTTGTGTTGATCGGTATTCAGCATGAGTATGGCGTAAGCAAGGGTAAAAGCTGAGTCGACGTCGACAAACGGGGCATTGTTTGCGACAAACCAGTGCTCGGCGAAATGTTCCACCAGCCGCTGAATAAGTGGAGCCTCGCCTGGTAACCGGAACGCCTCCAAGTATGCACGCAGTGCCTCGTCGATTTGGACACCGGCGAAATTGAACTGCCTGGAGAACACCAAAAAAATAATATGCAAAAACGGTGTAAGAGTCCATGTATATAAGAAGTTTATCGGAATTCGATACAACACCATTTGTGTAAAACGGATTTAAGTAACACAATCCAGTGGAATTTTAACGAAATGACGCCCGTACAAAAAGCAAAAACTGATTCTTGAAGTCCAGCGTTCCAAATAAGCTACAATTAACATCGTCGTTCAGCTTTGGTGCCCAGCTTCCATGCCACCAGAAGGAAGCACGATGGCTGGGATACTGCCAGGTTGCCCAAGCCTAGACGGGGGAAGTCGAGATGCAGAGGCCGGGTTCGAATCACGGACCTTCCGGTTAGTAAATTCGCGCACTAACCACGATGAGAAAGGACTTCGGCATATTCCACTTATTCTGAAGACTGCGCGCGTCTCCCAAAACAAAACTTTGGTTAAGCCGCAAATGGTCGAATGAATACTCTACCAAGGAAAATCAACCTCCCCTCCCCGGAATAGATAGTTCCTCTTTGTCACAGTAAGCAGATCAAAGTCCGGTAACACCAACCATGCTCAGTTAGACTTTGACTATACACCTCAATGAAGATCTAAAAGCCAACCCTTGGCTATCTACTCAAAACGCATGTGCAGGACATCAGTCTGTGAAGAAACTATTCCGATTACCTCACATAAGCAGCAAGAACATCGCTATTTTTTCGGTCGCTCAAATATTCCCCAATCATCCGCTTGTCGAGTCTGGGATTTTCACGCAGAAAATGGGCCATCTCGTCCGGATCGAGCGGCATTCGCAGTACACCATTCTTCTGTAGAAACGCTATGCCAGCCTTGGGTGAAATGTTGAACTGGTCGGAACCCAGGATCAGGATCTGAGGAAGGAAGGGGTACAACATGCAGTCTGCTGATTTGAAAGCTGGGCGAAGGGGGTAAATTTGCTTCCAGTGAGCACAACAAACTGCAAACGAAAATTGTCAAAAATATGAAGACAATGGACGCCGAAAAATATGTGCCGCCTAAAACAGTTGAACATTTTTTCTGTAATTCCATCACTTACTATTGTATGGTATGAACAACAGTGAAAAAAAACAAGGAAATAAGCTGAATCCTCTAATCAAACGGAACTAGATACCAGGATGCTCCGTCATTTATAAACCATGTGCAATCATTTTTTGCAGCTAGTCACACACACCGATGAGGGGGGAAGAAGATGACGGGAAGCTGGGTGAGCTATTTGTTTCTATCGAGAACTGTCAACGGCAGAGTGTACAATGCCGCAGGCCGATCTGTCATACTTGATGGATCAGAAACGGGACAGCTGCGTGTGGAACATCTCTGTGTTTGACCATCGGTGCCTCTGAAACATTGCGCGAGTCTGGTGGGAACATCAGAACAGTAATGCTGAGGTACGCCAAATAGTTTTCCAGGAACCTTATTCTCCCTCCATATACCAGTTGGTCACAGTCCACAAGTTACACTGGTTAGGCCATGTACTTCATAAAACAGAGGACCATTTGCCTCGTAGAACCCTCCTTGTCCAGCCTTGAATCAGATGGAGACGATGAAGGGGCGGTCAGTCCACGATTTGGCAAGGAAGCATGAAAGCTCATACCAGTCAACTGAGTCGCGTCGGTAAATGTCGTCTCCTCGGATGGCGGGATAAGACAAATCAACGGTTAGTGATCCTGACAGACACGGCTGTATGACGCAGCCAATGGCGGCCCCGAATTAAAGCTATCGACTTCATTGCTCACAATTTTCGCCAAACAAACAAACAAACAGACGCACGTCACTAACGCATAGATTGAGCGCCATCGCCTCAAACGCGTGGCTCTTATTCCTCTGTTCTCCTTATCCTCAGTGAACGAAGCTGCAGAGGCTGGAACCAACGCAGTTCGGTGCATGGTTCGTCGGCTGAAAAACTGAAATGAACTGACTGACTGGCCGAGAACCAAAAATTACGGACGAGATTGCCACGATCCCGTCTCATACACATCAACAGTCAAAGCCTTTGCAAACATTCTGCACGCAGTAATCCCGTTTCGCACCCACTATAGATCTACTTGACACACGAACTGTCACACCAGCACCATACGCTGGAAAGAACCTCCCGGATCTCGACAAGCGATCGACAAAATTCGTCGGCCTATGTAGCCGAATTCGCAACCAAATCGACTGGTTCCTCCTCTGAAAACCGGAGTATTCGACATTGCTTTGTAAGTGTGAGGCTGGGGTCAAACAGTGGAGGCCATTCAGTTGTCAGGAGCTGCACTCGCCGGATAACAGAGTGAAAAACAGAAGACACAACTGGAATATCCTGGTATCAACGTACTTTCTTCGTGGCCTTGGCGGCATTCAGTTTGTCACGCGAGGGGAGGAGTGAGGGGTCAGTAGGGTGACGATTGAGACGAATTTTGGCGACGCCAACAGAATGATCACGCGCTGATTCCGCTTCGAATGAGGGCTTTAACGGATGCACAAAAAAGAAATCACAGTAGTATATGAGTTATTATAGGGGACGGGGAGAAGAGGATACGACAAACGGTTTTAGGTACATAGTAAAAGCACGCGCAGCAGTGTGGATCCGGGTGCACGTGACTACTACTGAGAGCCGAAGTTACAAGAAATGGTGTACCATAAGTAATCTGCAACGTGTCGGTGCTCCTTTTGGCACCTAACCACCAACACACCGAAGGAAGAACGAGAACTGAGATAGTGTCAGGTTGCTCAAGCCTAGAGAGGAACGGTCGAGATGCCTGGAGCCTGGATTCAAACTATGGACCTTCCGATCAGTAAAGCTCGCGCCTTAATCACTGAGCTATCTTGAGCTCAAAGATACAGTAAAGCAAGAGTGAAAGGGGAAAATGGTAGAATCTCACAATCGACATGCCAGTCGAGCAGCTAGTCAAACGCGACCACATGATGTGAATTCCGTGATTGGAGGATGAGTGGCTCTATATCCTGTATAAGTGCGAGTTCAGCACACTGCTGAACAGACGACCGTGGCCAAACGGTCAAATGTTGAAACTACGAACATGGATTCGACAAATTCTCTGGAGTTTAATGAGATGCCCACTGCTAGTGAGTCGCAATAAGGATAAAACAGCTGTACAGTTGTAGTAACGGCATTTTCCTCAACTTAGTTCTCGGTCTGCGCCTTCCAAGCTAGCCTTCACGTCAAAACAACCACCAAAGGTTCACAAGGTATATTAACGCCCAAAACGAAGTCAAGAACACTTGTACAGCGCTTTATATATATAGTGTAAGCAGCGACAACTTTTTGGAAATTCTGACGCCTTCTGGATGCGCCATTAGCAACCGGCATTCAGCCAATACTGGGTCATGATTGGCTGTTGGGTACAGACTTTCGACCAATCAGATCTCGGCTTGATGCCGGACCGGCAAGCGTCCCGAACTTTTGGCTAATCTTGCGCGGGGTAGGCTTCTCGGCCGTAGCAGCACCTGATTGCGAGCGGTAAAGCGGGATCCGTGTGGAATTCCGCTTAACAACAGTACTTCCCGGTTTTCAGTATAGATTGGCTCCACTTACGGGGCGAGATCTCCATCAAAAATTCTGAAACAAACTATCAACATTGATACTCGTTGCTTTTAGGTTTATGTTGGCAAGGACAAGCCTGAGCAACGAATGGTCTGTTTCGGTTTGAAATCAGCTTCACGCAAACACGACGCGAACGTTTACCTCAACGTTGATAATGGGGGCAATGTGCGAGGAGTGCCGCAGCAGTCCAGCGGTACATTTAGTTCAAACGTAAAATTGACACTCTTTAATGTGAATTCCTTCTGGACTCTGAGTCTTTTTTTCGACGTTCTGCTAACCTCACCTCATTGATCTTTCCGGTAGATGCATGTTACTTCAGCATCCCTACATGTACATACGTCGACCAAAAGATGATGATTAGAACTAAGTAGTGTGTCCGTAGATCGCCTTGAATAAGGGGACTACCGAAGAAGAGATGGAGAGATCTAAGAGAATTTCAAGGTTATCGATATAAGAGTATAAATGTATCGTCTTAATATCAACACGGGAATCATACTCATAAAACTTACCTTTGCAGGCTCCAAATTTTCCGATTCGCCCAGTTGAGGACTGCACGTTCGTCGTCCGCTGTCCGGACTGGTACAATTGGTTCCTATTGTGCTCAACACGGCCAGAAGAGCGTCTAGAGCTAGGAAGTGCGTACTCATCAGGCGTTCGACGGGATATGCATTCTTCGCCAGCATTTTGGTGATGTCATCGAAAAGATTTGAACAATACGGATCACAGTCGTAGTTAACATAGAGTTCTGTCGCCATACCGGGGACGAGAAATATGCGGACCATGGAATCCAGAGCGACCTCACGACGTTCATAACCAGTTGATTCGTTGTCCGGTGAACTGATTGCAATGAGACGCTGAAGATAAACCTGGAAATCCGAAAAATGATGGACAACATGCGTCAACTAGATACGAATACATAGGGCAGAACAGTGCTCTTCTGTTCATCTCCCTTTTCTTTCATCCACAATTTGCCCATAATAATAATAATAATAATAATAATATTATTATTATTATTATTATTATTATTATTAATCGTTCAGCTGTAACAAACACCCTTTCGTTGCCTAGCTGCCTTGCCATCCGAAGGAAGCAAGAGGACTGGGATACTGCCAAAACAGGAGCAATGAAGATGTCCGGTTTGCGCCTGAACCACAGACCTTCCGGTCAGTAGGTTTGCGACTGAACCATCTTGAAATCTTGCTTGGTGCTGTCGAGTCATTCGTGCACGGACCATCTTAGGGCGAAGAAGGATAAGTGACGCCAATTTTCTTGTTAGGATTTGATTTCCGCGTAAACTACGTCCTCTTTTTTGAACACGGGCATTATAAACGATTCTCCTGCATTATCTGTGACAGTCTCGTTTTCTCAAACGGACGCAATTAAAGCGGGTAACGCTGCATGAAGACTTCACCCCAATCCTTGAATGATGCGGGTGGGAGGTCATTTGGACCAGGAAGTCGAGAGAACATAGACAGTCGTAAACCTCCGAAGCCTTGATGGCTCCAGGTTCACCATCCAGGGTTACAGAGTAGTGCGAGAATCCGAATGGGGGGCAGAAGGTGGCCACGAGAATCGCTGTTCAAAGTGCTCAGCCAGCGGTCTAGGTGTCATTCTTTATTGAAGATGGTCATGTCAGTTTGATCCTTGATGGCTTCGATCACAGGAATTTTTCCGGGAGTTTTCCCACGGATCAATCGAAATAATCTAGGGGCATTCTCGGCATTTTTCGTCTCTTTTATTTCCTCAGCCTTCAATGTCCACAAGGCTTTACAGTCAGCGCACGCTGGGTTTAACCTGACGTCCGGTAATCAATTGGGCTGAAATATGTTCGGGACCGGCGGGTACAACTCCGAAATTCAAACAGCTTCACTGTTCTTCATGATATCCAGCGCTTGAGTGGAGCTGACAGCGCCATACTGCAAGCGAAACTCCAGGTACTGTGCAATATTATGGCGATCTGGGTTCAGTACGAATTCACACCTGATGGTGGAGCCGTTAGAAGGGAGTGCAGATGATTCGCAGCTCAACCACTGAACAACCTCGGGCTCGTTCGTTCACAGTCCTGAATGGCGTATGAGGCATTTAACAATAACTCTGAATCATGCAACATACACGCAAAAGAAACCCTCAAAATGACAGGTGCATCATGCATCAAAACTTGTAAACAGACCTCCAACTGCAGCTTCAGATGCTTTCTCATTGATTCGAACAGCATAAAGCAGACACGTAACGTGGCAGCGAATAGCCAGACACGATCCGAGTAAAGTAGCTGTAAAGGTAAGGTGAAATTAGACGCGTGTCAATGAGTAAACAAAACTGACACAGGCAACAAGGTACATATTATATTGCAGAAGCTTCCATGGGAGTTATTTTGATGGAATGAGTAAATCTACATACGGTGGCAGGAAGTCCGGATCGTCACTACCATAATTTTGTTTGACTGTAATAGGTGTCCGGCGGTGAACCACTCTGAATAACCGAACATCACGTTGATTGGAAGAATGTGCCGGGAGTCGGTACGGAGCGAACGAAATAATGCCCTGATTGGTCAGAATGCCAGCCAATCATGATCGAGATCGGCGCATCAGGCCCCACACGAAGTTTATAGGGGGTCCTTGTGGAACATCGCGTGAAAACTCTATAAAAACAGCAGTAACTAATTCCCTTGGTATCCATAACAAGCTGGCTCAAGCTACCGTGACTTTCGGTACACCATATTGGGCACAGCAGAATGCCAAGAGTTGCAATATCGTTCAGCGATACACAACAGTAGGACATCGGCCAAACGCGAATACGGAAAAGACCCACTATTACAGGATGATAAGAAATACCATTTGCTCAGAAGTTTCGTATGGCTGGATCGTATAGATCAGAAAGAACGGCTTCTTTGCTTCTAAAAAGGGATTTTACTTTGCGTATGCTTTCCAGATAGACAATGAGCAGGGAAACGAGGATGTAGTTGGTCAAAGTCCCCAAGTCCTAGCAGCCAGGGACACCAAATATTTCACCGGAGGAGCGGAAACAGTTAAATACCTTAAAGGAGCTGGACAATATAGCTATTACAAAGACGGACAAGGCCACTATTGTTATGAATAAGAGTGAGTATCTACAGAAGGTCAAGTGACACCTGGCTGAAGAACATTAATGGAACATCTAATAATGAACAAGAGTACAGTTGAATGAGATGGGTATTTGCGATCCGTGTTAAATCATTTGGGGCAAGGCAAGTGTTATCGATTGTACCCTAAAAGTGCGATGCAACCACGGTCCACCAAAAATCCAAAAAGCGGATGTCCAGTGACACCCACGCAGAACCATCAATTGAAGCGGCCTGAACCGGAAGATAAGGGAGTCGAACCCCCCCCCCCCCCCCCCCCCCCCCGCCAACCCATCGACCGTAGGATTGAGGCACCCAATCTAACCGACAGGAACTTTCAACCGACATTCAAGACTGATCTGGCGTGCCAATCGGAAGGGATCCAGCTGATTGGTTCACTGTCTGTCTTAAAACTCGGCCGACCCGATAACCTACTCAATTGGCCTGACGAAGCTCTGGTGTCTAAAGCGAAACGTACTCCGGCTACCAACCCTTCTGAAAAGAAACGAGGGAAGATTCATGAGTGTGTCTGATGTTTATCTGAAGTTTGAAAGGTGCCAGAGGGTAGCACGGATGGTCATTGGGAAGAGAAGAGGCTCCATATGACTCGAATGATCCTACCACAGGGGACAGTGGAAGTAAGCGTGGATCGCAACGTCCGCAACGGCAGGACACCTAGAGCATGAGCTTCAATCAGCCCCCATTTTTTGTTGTATGAAGAAAACTGCGTCAAAAAATCGCACGAGCTGGAGCAATTGCCAAAAAGTGGTTTCACATTAACCATTCAGAATAGCTGAGTTAAATAAGCCAGTCAACAAAAAGTGGTACGCGGATTTGCACCTAAGACGTGCTCAAGACTCCAACGCGATAGAAGCAACAGGTCAGTCATTAAGAGGTGGTGTGCGAAAACACTGTCCCCGTCGTTTTGCGTATGTGAAGTAGTGAAATCGGAAGCACAAATAAATTCGGTTGATTTAAGAAAGTATGCTCAAAGGATGGTGGTAGAGGAAAGTTGGTACAGTTCATATATAAAGGCTCCTTGGTTTCATCGGTCACGTCTGTAACCAAGTGTTGGCATGCACGAACACAGAGGTTACCAAACTCGGTCTGCGAATAGCAGTAAGTCAGTCAGCTGAAACTTCCAGGCCAGTCACGTCAGCATAACTGAAGTCAATCCTTATTCCATCACCGGAACACTGCTCTAAGAGCCCAGTTAGTCAAAAAAGGTTCCAATGCCCCCGTACAATGGTGGCGGACTTTAATAGAAATAATAATATTGATCAATAATTGTTCAGCTGCAGCGCTCTTTCGGTGCCCAGCTGCCATGCATCTCAAGGGAACCACGAGGGCTGAAACACTGCCAGGTTCCCCAAGGCTAGACAGGAGTAGTCGAGGTACAGAGGTTGGGTTCGAACCACGGACCTACTGGTCAGTAATATCACGCCTTACTCACTGAGCTAACCCGAGCATATATCGGACATATCCAGTTAGCTTCATACTGTTCAGCGTCCAACCCCCAAGTGGAAACATCTGTCCAGACAATATACAGAAACATGTAAGCAGCTTTTTCGTATCCCATTCAAGTCAAATAAAAAATGAGGTAGGGATCAACTCCAATTGCACATTCGACCACCATCAATTTCGGCGGTTCCAGAAGATATTAATTCCAACTAGTGCGATTTATTCGTCACTCCGCCAGCTCTCCGGCCCAGTAATGTGTCCCGTTTTATGAACTCCTAACGAAGTCGAAACGTTTTGCATAATAAGAGAAAATTAGGATCGCTTTTCTTAGGTCCTTTCTAACGTTTCCGGCTGAAGTGACCGCCTCATAGATCCAACAAGATAGAAACCCAACGGAACAAAGGATACGTAAACACTTAGACAAAACTGCAGCAGGCATGAATAAAAGTTACGAAAAATTTGGTTCTTCAGCATTACTTGAATGTGATATCAAAACACGTGTAAGTGGACTGTAGTCGGAGTTTGCTGCTGCACGAGGATTATACGTTACAGAACTTCGAGGGCATTCGTCGTTAAGGGTATGAGAGCTCAGTGGTTAAGGCACCAGCTTACGGACCGGAAGGTCCGTGGTTCGAACCCAGCCCCCCAGCATCTCGACTGCTCCTGTCTAGGCTTGGGCAACCTGGCAGTATCCCAGCCCTCGTGGCTCCTTTCGCTGGCATGGCAGCTAGACACCGAAAGGGTGATACGGCTGAACGATTACTGTATGGTATGAGAGTTATGTGTCGGGAGTGCCTAATTAAGTAAGAAAATATATTCGGACACAAAATATGTGAAGTGTCCTTAACGTACAAATCTGAGTAATGAGCAGTTAGAGCAGGTGCCAAGTTATTTGTTTGCGATTGGGTAGAAAGCGATTCGTTACCGCACGAAGTAACACGTGAGTATGCGTCTCGTATCGTCAAAACTGACCATTCATTACGCGTTGTCTTGCGATGATACATTTGACTGACGCATGATATTAGGAATAAAAAAACTTGTCTTCCTGTTGTCATTCCACGGAACTATATAAAAGTGGTACACTGTCAAAGGGGACGCGTGTCATTACCAAATTTCACCGAAACTTCTCAATGGGAACGAAATAAAACTCACCAAAAGCAAATTTTTCGTCAGATCTCCTTGTACCAGTCGTAACAGATTTGGGGAGCTGGCGATCGCGTCTGCCCCCGTTTCCAAGGCAATAGCAATAAGCCCGAGGGCGACTGAAATAATTGCATCAGAATTGTGATCCGGTGCGAGCAGACTGATGAGGTAGTGAAGAAGGTCATACACAGCTGGCAGACCGTAGGGTTGTGGTGTTGGATTTCCAACTTCTGCTGCGGAACATGAAAAATAATACGGTTGAAGGATTTAGGCACCTTCATAAGCTCTTTCTGGGTGCCTCAAACGAAGACTATACATTGGCTTTGTGTCAAGAATCGTCGGAAACCGAAAACAAAAACATGCGGCAAAGTTAAAAGAAGGTATCACAATTTAGCAGCCTTCCCAATCAAGATGAAGAACATCTCATTCGAGTTGACCGAAAGGATTAGTCAATACCAACTCAGTATCCACAACGTGAAGTGGGCAATATATCGGGTGCGTTGATTGGTTGTACATCAGTTGGCTGTTGATCTGTTCGGCGAACTTGGCAATTCACTTGCAGACGTTTCCTCGCCATCATCAGTGTGTGGTTGGGTGGGTGAAGATGACCTCACGATTGGTGAGGAACCAAAGTGCCAAAACTTGGCGAACAGATTAAAAGCCGACCGATCTTTGACCAATTAACAGAACCCAGCTTCCAATATTTCGATACATTGCCAGTGATCAATGGCGGAACTTCAGTGTGCATGCGAGTCATGCAATTAGACATGCCCCGGAGTTGGTGAAGTGAGAAACTCCCTGTTTGGGTGATTAGTTGATCATTCACCATTCTTTTCTCCTCACACGGAATCCATGTTCTGGCGAAACTGCTTTTATCGTGTCCCGGTCGCACGGCAGTCATTCCAGTTTTCGGCAATTTTAGATTCTGCAGTTAAAAGTGCTCCCAATTTAGTGTGCATTGAAGAAAGTACGTTTTCGTGGTCTTGCTCTAACCTTCTCAAGAGGTACTGTCTAATCATTTTAGGCGGATGGGTCTGAAGGTTTTGAATTGGAGGTTTCAGTTCGCCCGAGGTTGAGACTCATATTTTCGAACCCGTTATATTCACAAGCTTGGCAATTAGCTCGCGAGGATTTCGTCATCAATCGTGGATACATTATCGGTACACGGTTTCCTGGGTATTTCCTTCCTATCCGCTTGCGTTCTTCTAGTTAACAAAAACAGTGGTTGATATCTCTCTATGTGATTGACTTATTGAGGAAAAGTTTTCAAGTAACTGCATTGCCCAGTTTACGACCTGTCGTGGTCCGGATATCTTGTATTCGATGAGCTCGTTGAACAGCTTCCTCCTGGTACATTTACTGACAGTTCTGCTTAGTGTGTCCGCAAGCTGTGCTGCGTTTTTCTTCTGATTTGATTGGCCATCCCGATACCTTCTAGTTTTAGCAGTTTTCTTCCCGGGTTCTGTTTGGCTCGTTCCCAGTTTCTGTTGCGCTGTAGTTTGACTTCGTTGAGCCTGATTGGCTGGCTGCGCTCCCCGGTCTTTTTCCCATAGCGACTGATATCTGCATTTGACCGGTTAGTCAGATGGCTTTTTGTGTTCGCTTCGGTCCTTTGATTTATTGATCAGAAGCACATTCCAGCCCAATCGAATTAACCGCTAGATTCGGGTACCGAGGTTACCAACCATGTAAAAGAAAGACGAGTCAAAACGGAGCACAGCTAGTGGACGGAACAATCGGAACAGCAGTGAATTTCAGCAAAGGGAAGCTATTGAACGATGCAATCGAATACAGGGTATCCGGACCACAACGCAGCACAAATCGCAAACCGACCAATGAAATTATGATAAAGCTGTTCCTCACACAGCTATTTCTTATAAACTATATGAACGCCAGCAGGTAATGGGGAGGTACACACTCAACAATACACTGATAGTGCCCCCAGATTGAAGACGAAACGTTGTCAAGCGAATTGCCCAGCTCCGTAAAGATCCAGAAATTCCCGGACCCATAAGAATGGGAAGTACTCCCACTTTATCATCCCCTTCCAGATGGTCCTAGCCCGTGGGTATCACGTTTAATTGGCCTTGGGTACAAAGAGTACGGTAATGAGATTCACAAAATATAAACTGCGCAAAAAATGTTCTGATAAGGCATCATACAACTTACCTTCATTTGCAGAAGGCAAAGTAGTTTCTGCTTTCCTTGGACCCTGAAGAGCACGACAGAGAATAAAGTGTAACTGAAGCAGTAAGACAGTGCACGTGGTGGAGCCACTCGTTACTCATGGTGACTCTGGTGGGACGGTTTTTCTTCGAAACAAACGCAAAATCAATCAATCAGTCGTTCAGTTGTGACACCTTTTTGGGTGCCTAGCTACCATGCCACCCTAAGGAAGCACGAGGGCTGGGATACTGCCAGGTTGTCCAAGCCTAGACAAGGGAAGTAGAGATGCAGAGGTCGGGTTCAGAAATAGAGAAATCTACCGATGCGAAATTCCAAGCTGTCGGTATACAGCCCAGAATGCTGTTGGGCTACGTTCAATTGCCCGTTCCATATCACATACATCTCTGCCTTCAACAAATCTGATGGTGTGAAAAAATGTGGGAGACGACGCTAGAATGTTCAGCATTGCCACCAACAGGTCTGACCTGGGCGGAAGATTGTGGTCTCACCGTCACTAAGTGCCTAGACACAAAGGGCACTGTTTCCAAATGTTCGCGATGGTTCCTCGCTGAAGCAGTGGCGGGTTCTACTTTGTAGATCCTAATCTGGTAAACACAGGCTTAGTTTGGCACCATGTTGGTTTGATTCAAACCATGGATACATTAATCCACCATATGTTTCACAGACACCCGCATTTCCGTTCGTAGTTAAAATAAACTCACAACTATCATAGGCACCAAACGTTAGAGTTCTGCCTTGCAAACACAAGCACACAGCGAAATCCAGTCCAGTTAGTTCACTGTCGTGAGAATAGGCAATAACTCAACACCAAACTGATGAATATGGGGTCAGTTTGGAGGATGAACAATGTTCAGTCGGTGCCGCTAGGTTACCAATATTCTGTCCTTATCCTCATTTCAATCATGAATAAATAATAACACCAGCTGGAACCAGTGCACCATTCGGGCATGTCTTGTGGATGATGTACTTGGAAATCATCCACCCGTAAGTTCTAGGGTCACGGGAAACTGGGAGTGATATTATCAGTGTGTCGAAACATTGGTGGCTTAGGTGCGTTTACTGGTGGTTGATCAGATAGCCGTTGATCTGTTCGCCGAGCTTGATAATTATCTTTCAAATGCTTCGTCCCCAGTCGAGGAGACATCTTTAGGGCGCAGTTGAGTGGGCAATTCTTGCTTACCTGCCTGCGATTATAGTTTTCGAAGTATGCGATTGACTAGTTGGTACATACCCTTCTGATGATCTTATTAGCCTGTTCGCGATTTGCGCTGCGTTGTGGTTTGTATACCTCCTATTCCATTGGTTTGTTGGCTAGCTCCTTTCGGGTTTTTAAGTACGCTTTCCGACTGCTCCGTTCGTGTGTTGCGTTGTGTTCTTCCTCGACTTTGGCTGGTTGCTATGTCGAGTTCTATTTTTGGTAGTTTTTTTCTTCGGTCTGATTGGGCCGTTGTACTTTCTCGCTGGACGTGGCTTTTAATTTCTAGTGTTGAGCAACTCAGTTGCGCTTGAATGGTCAATTTGGTACCTCCCTTTATTGAGTCGCTCCTTTTTCGGTTTATCGGTTTAATACTAGTCCACGAAAGCGGGTTAATCCACTAGATTTTTTGTTTTGGTTTGTCAGCTTCTTCGACACACATCCGACTCGGTTTGTTGAGCGTCTTTGCGTTCTGTAGTTCTGCAGGCGGAAAAAAGCCCATTCCAGGTGTTGGGCAAATCAAGAGCGAGCACATCCGCTCGCTCAGACGTGAGTTATCAGGTGCCTGAGATGGAGTACAGATGTCGGTTTGAACTCACACATAAAATGGCCGAAATTCAAATCCCTGCATTAAGGAATTCGGGTCCACTGATTCCCTGCTTCAGTGTGGGCCAGCCAGATTAATCAGGCCAGGGCAGGAGAACGATTTGGAACACCTATCAAATTAAAAAAACGATGTCCCTAACTTCGACAAATACACCCATTTGCAAATCAATTTGGTTTTCACGGGAGACTCCAGTGAGTTTCTCGGTTATGATGTTCTTCAACTGAATGTGCTGCACACAGGCCGCCTCATGTTTCAGTTGGTACGATATTCGAGATATCGCAGTATATTTTCATGAAGGAAACTACTCACAAGGTTGCTGAAAACTC
>SJOL01001364.1:17047-29303 GCA_004794785.1 Opisthorchis felineus | reverse complement strand
ACTACTCATAAGGTTGCTGAAAATTCTTCGACAGCCCACGACCGGTTTCGCCCTTCTTGGGGCTCATCAGGTAGGCGCAGTCCCCGAGTTTCCGTCAACCTTATGTTCTACTTGAAACCAAATTGCACGAAATTGGCGAAATACACTCATCTGCAAACAAATTTGGTTTTGCGAGAGACTCACCTGGAACCCAGCTGAATCTCTCGTTTATAATGTTTTTAAGCAACTGAATGTGCTGCACCAGCCCGCCTCACGTTTCCGTTGGTACGATATTCAAGATATCGCGATACATGTATAGACGTAAAAACATCATAAACGAGAGATTCAGCTGGGTTCCAAGTGAGTCTCTCGAAAAACCAAATTTGTTTGCAGATGAGTGTATTTCGCTAATTTCGTGCAATTTGGGTTCAAGCAGAACATAAAGTTGACGGAAACTCAGGGACTGCGCCTACCTGATGGGCCCCATAGAAGGGCGAAACCGGTCGTGGGTTGTCGAAGAATTTTCAGATATTTTTGTTGTTTAACGATCACAGAATGGCGATGATACATCCTTCCTTTTCTATTTGTTAAATATTTACTGTGAATAAACTCAAACTGCAGCCCAAACGTACCGCAGGAGTTTGATTTCTAAACGACTTTAACGTCCCCAATAGTAGGCGGATCGCGCTCCTTTTCTCCATGGACCGTGTGGCCGAGTTATTTTCCAGCATCAGCTCTTCTATCCAACTTTTCTGTTTCCCAGCCTGAGTTTCTGATCGCGACAGCGATACCCCTCCAAACCTGGATCTCTTTTGAACTTTCCATTCAATTTATTACGGTGTGCTCCTTTTGGTTCTTAAGATCACTGACTTATCGATTTTCCCCACTCCCTTCCACTCGGTAAGTACAGTTTCCCCTCTTGTCCTATGTTCTGGCGATACTTCTCTGCTGACTGGGATGGCATTTTAAATTAATTTCACATTTAATTAATTCATAATTGTTTATCTCAACAATTATGCTTGGGTGTGTATTCCTTCAGAGGATCCCTATGTTCTGTCTGACGGCATGATGCAATCCACCCTTCATTTTTCAAACCAAGGGAACAATCGAATGGTTTAACCATGCGTACCCGAGGAGGGGTAATGAGGAGAAGCGTTGGTGGATATATTCATGTCCATCGCAACGCTCCAACTACCTTCCCGTATTTAATACTTGCTCATCTATGATCAACAGGGTCACAGATAATGTTACTGAACGAAAGTCGATCTTTTTGGAGGCTGATTCGATCATACAGTTGACAAATTTGGAAGCCCTAAATCTCCCCCATCAAAAAAGTAAATATCTTTGCTCGACAATTGCCCCCTATTCCTCTCTCCCATAGCTCTGTACAGGTATGCGTTGCCCTTCCGACTGAATTACGTTGGTCTGTCATCGTCACAAAGGTGTTTGCTTGTAGCTGTCACTTCCTTGTTCATTCAACCAACTTCGCTTAATTTGTCTAGTACATCTGTGCTCACTAGATCACGCGACTCCCTTGATCCGCAAACGCATAAATCACGTGACAAAACTCTGTCCCGCTCGCAACCTAAACCGACAAGTCGGTTCCCGTCTTGTACGATCCCATGTAGTATACACAAGTCAAACCTTCCTATATATAGTAAGACACAACACAGTCATCACACATATTCGCGCGCGCGTAGGGGGCAGGGAGTCAACCAAACTCTTCAAGTCCACGGACAATTATGGAACACGTGTAGCAGCTATACTGCGGAGAAAACACGTTCCCCCGGCCGAACTTTCACTCAGGAACTCTCACAAGTTATCCACAAACGATAAGTCACCTTTTGACTTATTCCATTGTTCGCACTGTATTTATTTTATCATGAGGCAACTAGTAACTGTAAGCTACTGTCTACCATAGTAAAAACTGTTATTAGCGCATATACTTTCTGAGTTATATTATAGTTATCATAACCTGTGCACTAATGATTGGTAAGCTCGACGTGACTAACAACCGACATAACCGACGTGACAGTTGGCCATTTCTATTACGTTTATCTGTACTTCATTCACACTGTGGTTACGCGCACATATCTCACCATGTCAACTTCTCCAGTACCAGAGAAATCTCCAACTTCCATTGCATCAACACGCAACACAATTGTCGCGTCTGTCCATCTTCCATCATTTTGGCACCACTTCATGCATCTGTTCGCCGACCGATCGCTCCATCAGCAATGTGCTGCCAAGTTTTTTCATGATCTACATAACGTTTCAAACCCCGGCGTACACTCAACTCTCAAACTCATTATCCAACTTTTTCGTATGGTCGAATATGAACAAAGACATACGTTCATGGACAAAAAATTGTCTAGCATGTCAACTAATACGCCATCTCCTGTCACCAAACAAATCCTCCACCATCCAGAAGGCAACGTCTCCCTGAGTAACCATCAATACGGATTCACGAATCATCGTTCCACAGCTGATATGTTGGCTTACGTGTAACACTGTCGCCGAACTCTTTCGATGAAGCGGATGCGGTTACCCTTGATGGATCCAACCGTTTGACCTGATTTGGCAAGTTTCTAATACATGGCTGCATACAGACCCAATCACTTAGATTCGGTGTCTCCTGCTAAACTGTCCTATGCAAGTATGATTGGACAGTGTTATCCATCAGACTCAGAAAACCGGTAATGGAGTCCCCATGAGTGCTATTCCTTTATGTGAACGGTCTCTTGTCTACCGTTACCTCCCCTATCCGTGCCTTTGCGGACGACGCCACTCTGTATTCTCCTTCGTCCGACTGCTCCCAGAGCTCGGGGCACAATCCATTACTGCCCTAAATACCCACCCTGTCAGTATCCTCAGATGGGGCGCGTCGAACTTAGCCATAACGTTCAATCCTTCCAAATCTACCCCCACTCCCAACCTAAATCTGTTAATCGGATCCACTACCACCCTCCACTCTTCGTCGTTCATCACTGTTGGTTTATTCTGTATTCACAACTTATCCGGCTCCTCACATTTCAAGATCGCCGCAACGTGAGCATCTATAGTGGTTGATTCCCTCTATTGAACAGGTGAGCACCACACATCTGCCCAAATTCCTCTCGTTTATGAATTGCGAATCCGCCCGTATGCGTAGTGGGGCTCCTTCTTGCGAGTACTTCCTCATCGTCGGACCTTAGTTCTCCCGTTACTACCACGGAAAATGTTCATCAGAGATCGCTTTTCTGTCCATTTAACCAAATCTTTCAATCGAATAACACCTCTTTGTTCTTTCGGTCACCGATGTAGGGTTACCACTGGACTGATCTCTTCTGGATTTCGTTTTTTCGAAGAACAGTCCGTCTTTGGAACTCTTTCCCGATCCCTGTTTTCTTCAGCTCTCATAAAACCTTGACTATTCTAAAGCCGAGTTGACGTCTACATCAACCCAACTTGAGGTCTGCATTGTGTGTGAGGGTTGCTATTTACATCTAGGTAGTGAAAAATTCAACGATTACTCCTTTGGACAGAAAACAAACAAACCACTTCTACACACAGAATTAATCAATGACTTTATTCACCTATCTATGTGCGACAGGCAGATGAGATGAAAAGTACTCAACAGAAGGCTAGTATGCCAGTGTTGCGAACAATAGTCGGCAAAAGAAACTACACGTAATGCTCAAGAGAACGGTTCTTAACTCAAGGAGACGCGAGACTTTAGGTTATGGTGTTCAGAAGCACCCATAGACAAGATCGCATCAGCAAGATACTCACATCGTAATCATCGTAGACAGTAAAATCAGTGTTGATAGTGGTGCTTCACCAGCGTACAACTACACAGTTTGTTTAATTATACTTAAAGCCTTAAAGTGAAAAGAGTGAGCAAGAGAGGGACCTAGTGCTGGGCTGCAGCAAGCACTTTGAGGTGCCTACACCTCCAATCGCTCAATCAGACAATCTAGAAAGAAACTGACAGTACGAACGCCACTGATATTGATTAGCCGCCATTTCTTACAATGTCTCCAGCTCAGTGCAGGGAGGTCACGGGGATCCCGTCCTGGAAGGCGAACCGCACGAACAACACCCAAAGTCTTCGTAACCTCTTCCACACCGTCCACCTCGCAGTTTGCGCCATTCCGAAGGAGGCACGGAGAACAACCGTCGTCTCGGTAGACGACGTTTCGGCATGCGTTGGCACATAGTCGAGGCACCGCAGATGGTGTTGGTGGGTGCCTTCCGCAAATGGAGTACCGACTGCACAACCAAATGCCCGTTTTCTAATGGTCTGGGTACGTATCCGTTGATGCCATCCGGCACCAGCAACGCTTCTGAAACATCCGTGGTCACACGAGCTGCTCTTAACTCAATACGACCGACCGAATAGCAACTGAGCATACAGTCGGTCATGCGCACAGAACCAACACAGCTGTATTCATCGCGCACAAATCGGTTGTTGCAAACAATGAAGGTGAAAGATAGGAATCTAAAAAAATCGCTCAGCTGTAACACCTTTTCGGTGCCTAGCTGTCATGCCACCCGAAGGAAGCATGAGGGCTGGGATACTGCCAGGTTGCCCAAGCCTAGACAGGGGAAGTCGAGAGGCAGAAATCGGGTTCAAACTACGGACCTTCCAGTCAGTAAATTCGCACTCTA
This sequence comes from Opisthorchis felineus, assembly GCA_004794785.1. Classification (NCBI taxonomy): domain Eukaryota; kingdom Metazoa; phylum Platyhelminthes; class Trematoda; order Opisthorchiida; family Opisthorchiidae; genus Opisthorchis; species Opisthorchis felineus. The sequence goes on along the minus strand of SJOL01001364.1, from coordinate 24,674 downwards.
ACCACTGAGCCATCTCGCCCAGGACAGGAATCTAGGAACCAAATGTGCACGAATAACTGCAGGTTGGATAACCGCCCAACACACCATCCAAAACTCGTTGGGGTACTGAGCAGGACGGTTTGCACCCCATACTCCTAAATACACTTCGATTCCTCTTTCCAGGTCGAGTTTCGCATTCCCCGTTTGTCCAAGGCGTTAAGTGCAAAGTCACTTGAATTTCTTGAGTCAATTGAGGAGATACTCTTGCTTCAGGTAGCCTGAACTGTTGCACAATCCAGACAGTAACTGCCCATGACCGCCAGTCATCGGGTTTGTCCAGAGACAAAACGGTCTTGACGAATCAACAGCATCCCACATGGCTGTCTCGCCTAAGTGATCTTGCTTAATTGTATCAAAACTGAATTTCAACATTGAAGAATGTAGTGACAATCCGTAGGATGGATGGTCTCATGTTCCTCTAGGTTAACATCCGAACGAATGTCTCTTTCATGTAGAAGAAGTAGAGATTTCAGCGAAACGATCTTCAAAAGTGTTGCACGCACCCACAGAAGACGACAAAACTCTCCTCTCAGTTCGATCTGATATTCATGACATTCAGACTAGGAAGTTGTTTACAAAAATACACCGTACTGCGAGCAACTGACGCGTTTTTATTGGTCCACACTGTGCAACTCATGTGGCTAGCAGGTGACAAATTTGCACACAGAATTTTCCAGACTACCGTAGATCAGTGAGTCAAGACCGTTCTTAGATTAGGTAATATTACCTTCACAAATCTCAGACCTTACACACTCACATTCTCGCGCGATTGCATGAGAAGACTCATGAGAAATGCGAGAGGAACATCGATCAATAACGCAACCATCGTATGTTGAATTGCTTGAACGATTCATTCTGACTCGGATTCCTAAGCAGCTAAAGAACTACACTCAACGTCTTTGAAGAGATGTGCCGCGCTATCCTGCTGTCGTTCGTCGGCATAGTGCAGCCTAATCGCATCGGTTTTCTGTAAGATGGGTTTGGAACCCTTTAGGTTTGCAAAAACGTTAGCTTCCACTGAACTGAGCAGAACAAACAGCAACCAAACAAAGGTGAAACGAAGTCGGCCACTGGTATGTTCTTGCAGAAAATCAAACAAGTATGGCGTAGATTTTGCAGATGATTTGGAAAAACAATACGTCATTATGGAAGAAGACACTGGTTTGAATGGGATTTTTACTGCTACGAATTCTGTACAAAGGTTTTGGAGATCAACATTATAAGAAGTGAATTCCCGATGACGAGGACACTGATTCAGGTATGTGCTGTGGGTTGAAGTGCTATCGCAGAAACGCTTTCGGAAGGTGGTAGGAGGTAACGGCTCATTTGCAAACGCGAAGACCTTCACAAGAGAACTGCCACCAGCTGTGTGAACATCGTAGACACATACTTTGTGGGTCACACGTCAAGCTCGTGCCCAAAATACGGTTGTTGTTGTTGTTGCCTAGACGTAACACGCTATTCATAAGGTTGCTAAAAACTAGTCGGCAGCCCACAACCGGCTTTACCCTTCTTGGGGCTCATCAGGTAGGCACAGTCCCCGAGATTTCGCCAACCTTATGTTCTACTTGAACCCAAATTGGGCAGATTTCGACAAATACACTCATTTGCACACCAATTTGGTTTGGACGGGAGACTCACCTGGAACCCAACTGGATCTCTCGATGATGACGTTATTCTTCAACTGAATGTGTTGAAGGACATCATAAACGAAAGATTCAGCTCGAGTATTGTACCAACTGAAACATGAGGTGCAGCACACTCATTTGAAGCGGACCACCATAAACGGGAGATTCAGCTGGGTTTCAGGTGAGTTCCCCGTGAAAACCAAATTGGTATGCAGATGAGTGTATCACTACGCTCAACGTAGTTCACAAAAGATGGCTGTGATCAAATTACCTAGATGTGGAAACCTGTACAAACCAACCGGATTTGTGAATTTGGGAGAACCACCCAGAAAATCCATCGTAATATGTACTTATTGCATGACTTCTAAAACGAAATGGTAAAACTTGTCCTCGATTTTCTGTATGAGAAATGCGAAGTACTTTGCAGGGTTCCGGTTTATGGAGATTGGGCCACCTCAATTTTCCAAACTTACTCGGTTTTACGGTTTGATAGACTCGTGCGATGCATTCAAGTGTGCGATCACATTCGACCGTTTCATCGAGGGTTGGGGAGGATTTATTTCGGCCAACAGTGTGTTTAGAAGTATTTTCTCGACATCGAAATACTTCACTCTTTTTCACCGGATATTTTCCGTCTCAACTGTGCTAACTGCATAGATGATGGGGACGATGTTTTATCCCACCTTGCCTACCTGGTTTGCTCAACACGGCATCAGTATATTACTGAAATGTGAAGTCACATAGAACCGAGAGAAAAATGCGCATGCTTTGTCGCATTTCAGCGCTGACAACAAACAAGGCGGTTGAAGTTGAGGGAGGATGAAGCAAACAGTGACCGTCTGTTCTTACTTTGCTCTTCTACAGATGGGTTCACAGGTTCGTTGGCAGTGACGATGTCGGGTGTTTTTCCTTGATCACACTTGGGGGGAACGTCCAGGCTTTCAGATGCATTGTCCGGCACTACATCAACATTCTGATGAGTAGGAACGACTGACTGGTCAGCTACCTGGGATGGTTCCGAATGCTCATTGGCCGTCTGAATTCGAAATCAACATAAAGGGAATGGATTTTGAAGTAGATCGCTTCCAATCACAAAGAGAGGTGAGTCCCTAAAATGGTCTACTAATGAAGGATACTAGGGTTAGTCCTACAGTTTAGCGCGCTATATTCAAGAGGAATTCCACAGAACATGGAAGATACACTTTTCTAAGTGAATAGTTGAGAGGGCATCCAAGATAGTGCTGTCGCAGTATGGACTGAAACGTGTAATTAGTTGGATACATATGATAATAAAAACAACAAGGTTTTTAACGTATGAGATCGTTCAGCTGTAGCATCTTTTCGGTGCCTAGCTGCCATGCCACCAGAAGGAAGCATGAGGGCTGGGATACTGTCAGCTTGCCCAAGCCTAGACAGGGGAAGTCGAGAGACAGAGGTCGGTTTCGAACCACGGACCTTCCGGTCAATAAATCTGCGCTCTAACCACTTGAGCCATCTCGCCCAACGTTTGAGATAGTGGGCAAACTCAGAACAACTGTCCTCCTGTCCTGGCTCAATCATTCTGGTGAGTCCACACCAAAGGCGGGGGGAAGCACTGGACACGAGTTTCGCTCTTATCAGAGCTCATCAGCCGCGCCGGGATTTGGACATGTGAGGCGAGCGTGTTACCATTACTTCACCAGCTTATGGTGGACGCATCTGAATTTTTACGTCTGACCAGGTGAACATGTTCGCGCTTGAGTGATGTGAGCGGAAAGCCCGACGCCTCGAACGACGACCCAGTAACATATATTGGTTGTATCGATCGACTGGCCCACCTGTCAGGACTTCCCAGGCAGGTAGCGCCGCAGACGCTTGAAACCTGCTGGATATATGTTTGTCTTAGTTGTTGGTGGTTGCCGGATTTGTGGAATGCACACTTACATGACTCTCGTTTGAACAGTCGTCATCCTGTCCTGGCGCAATCCCTGCTGATAAGCTCTAATAAGAGCGAAACTCGAGTCTAGTGCTTCACCCCGCCTTTGGTGTGGACTCAGCAGAATGATTTCGCCAAGACAGGAGGACGTTTGTTCAAACGAGAGTCATGTGAGTGTGTATTTTACAAACCCCGCAACCACCAACAACTAAAACTTAGAATGGGCAAGATAATGGATGTATATCATTCGGAGATCTCAGTTGGCGAGCTGCAACCGTTCATAAGCAGCATCATAACCTCGATACATCATGCAGGAGTTCTCTGGTCCACGAGTACATAGCAGTATTCGTCCAGTAATCGATACTGGTAACCAATAAGTTGACGGTCGAGGATTCGGGCAAGCACCAACGAGTACTATTCAAAAATTGCAAGAGTTTTCATGCGATTTGACATATTAATCAACCAACAGAAGACGAATTGAATCATAATACATGTAAAACAATAAGGAACGAGTAACGTACCACCCATTGCTTCTGGGACGACCAGAGGATTGAAGGAAGACGGCTGAAGAACAGTTGGACAATCGAAGCCAAACACAGCTCGGCTGTGCGGCGTAACAATTCAGACAGTTTGGATTCAAAGCATATGCGGAAACAACTTTGGAGAATTTCCCGCACCGCACGATCGGATACGAAAGCACCAGCGGGAACAAGCAAAAGAGTTCGTAGGAGATGAAGAACCTTCATGAGGACGACCTGCAAAATTTCAGAAAGTTTGTAATAGTTCGTGGAAAGTGTGACGCACAAGTTGCATGCGTTTAGAGTAACTCTAACTCATCTAAATACCCTTGGAAAATGAGCAAGCCTCATGAACAAATCTAGCAATGCGCCTCCAAGATACACAGCGGGAACACTGGTCTTCAACATTCAACAGTACCAGGAATATAAACCAGGAGCGTGTCTCCGTAATGAAAGAAATAGCATTTTGAAGTGGTCTGTTCACCGCGACAGGAGGGTGAAAAGAGTATTCACAGAAGGACTGATGCTTCCGTCTCCGGAGAAAGCTTTGGAAATGTCTGCCTTGAAAGACCGCACACACCGACATCGCAAGAGTTGACCATGACTAATTGCATAGCGTTCAGTACGGTCAAAATACGGGCGAGATGGCTCAGTGGTTAGAGTGCGAATTTACTGACCGGAAGGTCCCTGGTTCGAACCCGACCTCTGCCTCTCGACTTCCCCTGTCTAGGCTTGGGCAACCAGGCAGTATCTCAGCCCTCATGCTTCCTTCGGGTGGCAAGGCAGCTAGGCACCGAAAGGGTGCTACAGCTGAACGAGTATTTAACGACGGTAAAAACACGTATAAAAATCGAAAGTCAGGTGGAGCACCTGCTGTGTGTGAAGTACCACTAAGAGTTAGACTTCAGTACCTTAGTCTGTGAATCCCCAAGTTGGTTTAAATCCCCCCCCCCGTCATGTGGGCCAGGCCCTGAGGTAGGGAGTTCGAAATACAGTAGCTATTTCAAATCTTCGTAATCGAAAATCCCGACCATTCTGCATGTGAATAGATAGGCTTAAAATGTGAGAACTCCCCTGAATGAGGATGGGGGAAGATAGGCCAGAAAGGCAAACTGTCCGCATCGCAAAAGAAATCAAGCGCTAAAACAAGGACCTAGCTGCACTCAATGAAACCTGGATGGTTAACCAGGAAGAGGTGATTGGTTTCGGTCATAGTTTCTCCCGGAGTGGGGCAGGTCGATGTAACCGTGGTGTGTTGGATTTGTGGCTGCGGATTTCATGAACCAAACTGCACAAACGGCCATCCGATTCCAAAGATTGAGGACAAGGGTTGACATAGTTATCAGCACCTATGCTACCAAAATGTCATATGCAGACGACGGAAAGAACAAATTCCGCTGGCACATGTCGGACCTGATCAGATCTTTGTCTTCAAGTGACTACCACTCCTTATCGAGTAATTTCAATGCTGGAGTTGGCAAGAACTCGGAAAAGTAGAAAATACTGGGACCCTAGAATGGCGGACAAAGGAACGATACTGATGAAATGGGCGGTAGTGGAACTTTCAATAACAAACATTTCGTCCGAAATGGCGCGAACAATAACTGCTGCGTGGATTCATCCAAAAAGTGGGCAGGTTCAGTGAACCGTATTCGCAGGCAGAATGGTTCAGACCGTCACAGCTTGTGGCAGAGGACAGTGTAGGAGGGCGGGGAACGGCGGGTGCGGAAAACGATAATACAGCAATGAGTTACAGACTGACAATAAGAGAATAGACAGAACGGCGCCAATGACAGTGTGAGATCGCCATGCCATTGAGTACTTTCAACCATTGATGTGGCGGACCTCTGATACCTCAACCTCGCGGACAGCATGCACCAGTGTAGCTTGCATCCATTTTTGTTTTCCGCGCTCCATCTCTAGGTCACGCGTTGCCCACTCTGTGCTGCCTTCCAGTCGGAATGTGCTTCAGCAAACAGAGCAGGGTGTACGAAGCTGTAGTCAAGCAGACAGCTGAGTTGTTGCTAGAATCGATTCCTCACACTTCAGCATTGCTCATCCGATGTTCCCATGATACCTGTGAAACGTCTCGAAGGTGAAAGACAAGCAATGCACTTGAAGACCGTAAAGCAACACCGGGTGCGCTGCCGTGTTGTATACCTTGCCTTTCAGTGACGGCCCAATATCATGTCAACCCTAGGGGGTGCTTAACTAAGGGGAAATGAAACTGAAATGGGCCATTCTAGCCTTCACTTCGTCAGCAGTGCTGTCGCCTGACTGCACGCATCTATCCAGATATGTAACCCGTTTTTGGGTGATGAATCCAAAAGAAAAACCTCGGTAGGACTTTAAGGCTAGTAATTGCATAGGTGTATGGTAAAATGCTCGAACCACTTCGGAAAAACAGATGACACCGCAAAGCAGCACAACCGACCGAACCAAACGCTGCTGTCGGATCTAAGAATTGTTGGGTTTTTTTAGTGTGGCACTCGAGAAGTTGTAGAGACGTAAAGATGTGGTCAATGAGTCCACGATCCGGACGGAAACCTGCTAGATTTTCAAAAATCTGGTTTTAACGAAAGTTGGTTAGCTGTATAGGCAATCTAGAAGAAACAGTGGCTAAGTTGTTACACTGATGGTCTGATAGATTTTTTCAAGATTGGAAGTGTCATTCCCCTGACTTCGCCTTCCAAAGGCTCCGTAGAGGTTTTATCAAACTCCGAGAGTTCTTCCCCCCTCATCCCTAAACAAGACGGAGGAAAGACAGTCAGCATCGGGTGCTTTGTTTCGCTGCAAAAGATCCACTTCGCTTTCAACTTCATTTTTTGTTGGCACCGAGCAGTCCACATCCCATGATGGAGCTGACGGTGCACCATGCTGGACACGTCAGATCAGTTGTCATTCTTGGAAGTGTTCCGCCCACCGAGACAGATGACAGGAGTTAGAATGAGTGTGACTATAATCAACCAATCGATCGTTCAGCGTAAACCGAGCTCAAGATAGCTGTGTTTATTGCGCGAACTTACCAGAAGGTACGTGGTTCGAAGCCCAACCTCTGCATCTCGACTTCCCCTACCTAGGCTTGGGCAACCTGACAGTATCCCAGCCTTGCTTCGGGTGGCATGGCAGGTAGGCATCGAATAACAAATACATAATCGTTCAGCTGTAACACTCGGTGTCTAGGTGCCATGCTAACCGAAGGAAGCATAAGGCATTAGATGGTGCCAGGTTGCCCCATCCGAAACAGGAGCAGTCGGGTTGCTGAGGTTGGGTTCGAACCACGGGCCTTCCGGTTAGTAAGTTCGGGCATCAACCACTGAGCTAAATCGGGTGTGATAACAACACTGTCGGGCAGTTTGGTTGGCTTTCCCTAGCCACCATTTTTACCGACCATAATCTTACAATGAGTCAAGGGTGGCATTGCTGGGACAAGTGAGATCGCCTTGCTTGCCTCAGGGACATGGATCGACCCAACTTGAATTGGGCCGATGGTTTGTTTTAGAACGCCCACAGTCAAACACCGAATT
>SJOL01001357.1:74016-101359 GCA_004794785.1 Opisthorchis felineus | reverse complement strand
CTTCTGCAACACAGCCTCTGAAGATAGCGCATACAGGCGAAGGGAATGCAAACCTCAGTTGTCAGAAAGAAAAATAAATAAAATATGAGATATCCTCACTGAAGTGCGAAAAGACACCAGTATTAGACGGTCCATGTCCAGCCCTGTTCAAAGAAGGCGGAGAACCCTGGTGATCCATCTAACAAAGCTTATTGGTGCAATATGGAGTGGAGAAAGTGTCTGGAGAATGGGTCATGTCGAAAGTTATTCCTATCTTCAAAAAAGGTACGCGAGCGCTGTGCTGAAACCACGGTGGCATCAACCCAGTGGCTGTGACGTCGAAGGTGCTTTCTGGTCTGTGGACCGTCAGGCACTATGGCAGTGTCTGAAGCAAAGGTGCCCCCATATATTCCTAACCCTTCTTAACGCACTGACGCCAACTCCCTCGGATATGTGAACGTGTACGGGAAGCTCTCACCACATCAAGTGGTGTCAGGCAAGGCTATCCTTTTTCACCTTTCCTCTTCAACTTCGTCATTGATACGATCATGGAAGACTTACTATCAGCCTCTAATGCTTGTGGAGTTGAAGTTCTCCTGGGTTGTCCGCTCACAGATATGGAGTACGCAGAAGACATAGCTCTTCTTGGATCTGATGCCGTGGTAATGTAAACAATATTAAGTAATCTAAATAATTTCGCCCCACAGTTTGGCCTGCGCTTCACACCTGCAAAGTGTAAAGTGCTACTGCAAGACTGGGTGGACTGAAACCCTAACCTCATGCTTGGGAATGAGCCGATTGAGGTAATAGATAAGTTTGTCTACCTTGGCAGCTGTATCAGTCCCGGTGGTCTCGCGAAAGATGATATTTCCATCCGGATTGGGAAGGCTCCGACCTAAAGCTGTCACCTTGTCGTGCTGATCGGGCTGGTGGTAGCTATGACCACTGTACGGCAAGTACGCAGTCTTTACAGCTGCTGCTGACGCTCGAATAATATGAACAACTGCGGCTGTGATGCAAGTGAATTTCATTTAATGATACAGGAAATGTGGAATATTATCAGGCAACCTAGTAGCTTTTCTGTCGTTCAGCTGAATTGCGTAGCCGCTGTGAAACCTAAGAAGCTTCGAGGGCTCAATATTCTCCAGGGTTGTCCGAGTATAGACAGTTGCACTCGGAAGGCCAGGGTTCGAACCACAGACCTCGTCAAGAGAGCCGCGTCCAACCCGGACTCTTCCTACGTGTGCGTGCATGAATGCTTGGTCCGAAGTTGGTTGGCCAGTGCTGAGCTTTTTTCTCATTGAATTTGACGCGAGAAACGTATTTTTCTTTTCAAGCGGCCAACTCACTCCATATCCGTCTTCTTCAATCTAGATTGGTCATGAGCAGCGTGCCTCGTGAACATCCCGACCAACAAGGAACTGAACCACATAGTAGGAGCAAATGCTTGCCTCTTGCCACTGCCAACGGTTTCCAGTCTAGCCGTAAAATGTCAACTTGTCCTATCAGAGAAGTGGGTCAGTGTACCATCCAAAAACTACGTCAAGCTCGAACACCTACACGATTTAATGACAAGAGGAACGATACTTACCAGAAGACCAACCTCACAATGGGTGTGGAGAATGTAATAGAAGGTGGAAAACACTTGTCGGTAGGTAGGTTTTGTATTTTGGTTTTGTTACGTTTGATGACAGTAGAGTGTTCGTCGTGATTAGTCGGAGCCCCCCTTTGTTATGACAGTGGTGAAAATGGGAGTAGTCGTTACTTTCAACGACAATGTGACTATTTAGTTTTGATAATGATAACAATTGATAGCTTGAGCATGCGAATCACAATTTTTCACTACGCAGTGCTTAATCCGTGTCTTTCACATTTTAACACGGAATGATAGGTCGTCAGATAGCACAAAAGTGTCACTAACTGGGAACTAATTCTGAATTTATTTTGGTGGGGCTGCTGTTGCGCTAGATACCGGGTTCTCCGTTTACTGATGAGCTAACGGGTGAGATAGTTCAGTGCTGAAGGTGCCGGCTTACGAACCGAAAGGTCCGTGGTTCGAACCCGACCTCTGCCTCTCGACTTCTCCTGTCTAGGCTTGGGCAACCTGGCAGTATCCCAGCCCTCGTGCTTCCTTCGGGTGGCATGGCAGCTAGGTACCGAAAGGGTGTTGCAGCTGAACGATTTTTTTAACGGTCTTCCTTGAGAAGTGGAATCGAAACAACCAGGCAGACTTGGTATATTATTCGATGGTGACCTGAAGGACAGACCGTGGTTTCAACTGAACAGGTGGGGCTTTGAAACGTTTCGTAGGGTCAGCCAGGCATGAGAATATATACACAGATTAGCTGGCCAATATGACCAGTTGGTAACTGAAGACATCTCTTGTCAAATTTTCTTGTACTATGTTCCATTCATCACCATTTCATTGCACCAAACTGTTAATCATTCATGACCGTCATCACTTGAGTCTGGTGGATTCCGCGTAGCTCCTCCTGATCGGATGTCTCCGGATGACAGCCATCCTATCCAGTGTACCTTTTTGGCCGTCGCCGATTGTTTTGTAACTTACCGGACAGCGGTCTGTCACGCACGTATTTGGACACTGGTACTTTTTTTTGAAGTGCAGGGGACAGTAGGTTTTCTCTGTAAATTTCACGTAAACATGCAAAGCTCTTCTTGTGCCACCATAGCAGGGTTATATGGTCTTCCATATCACAACTCCGCGGTGCCCTATCGTTCACATTCCGTGGCGTGAAGGCTATGGGTAAATCGTCTACCATAGGCGTACCTCATGTGAAAATTTCGGTTAGTGGTCAATTTAGGGGCCTGCACACGTTCTGTTTCATCTGAAAAACCACATGGTTTGCATATAAGATAAGAATGTTACAGAAGACTTAGCCAGATTCTTCACTAGACAACGTAAGGATCACATCTGCTAGCAGATGTTGATGATGTAGTCGGTTCTGTTCAGTTGGTTGATTTTTGTTTCGGCATCACGACGTGCCGTTGGGTATAGACAGAATGAGCTAAGCTGTCCAACGATCATCTCCACACCCGAACTTTTTTCTGTCACTGCTCTCATATTTGCATCTAATCGTGTCTACTTTTCAACAATTAGTAGTCAAACTTGTGGCCTATGTTTCTAACCAGCTCGTCCCCTCCGATTTCCTCATTTTGAAAAATTCTCTCATTTTCCAGTTCGAAGAAGAGACTATCTCAATGTACCGTGCACGAATTTCAAGGTTGGAAGCTGAAGTAAATCACTATAGGTACGTTTGAGCTAAGTCTGCTGTACCTGGAATGACGCGTATTGTTCCATATTGGAGCATACTTCACTGCGATGATATTGGACCCCCAGAAAGGTGTCAGTTCATCAGCGTTGTAGAGTTAGTTTCAGTTGTTTCGAAAATTAGGCACCTTCAATCATTTTTTCATACTTCTAGTTGGACACTGATTAACTAATTCTACTCACCGAATGACCGGAAAGAGAGGCCTCCGTTTAAGTGACGTCGTTACCTTTCGTTGGTGCACTCCGTATAGTGCATGAGGCCATTGTAAAAATGCCCTGGTAACTCACTCGTGAACCTTTTCATGAGCTCAAAGCTTATCACTAATTCGGAATACTTTAGAAGTAGTAGTCTGGTTGTGGTCTGTGGTTGTGGAATTCTTCGATAATCTGGCGGTGAGATGGCTCAGTGGTTAGAGCACGAATTTACTAACCGGAAGGTCCGTGGTTCGAATCCGACCTCTTCATCTCGACTTCCCCTAGGCTCGGGCAACTTGGCAGTATCCCAGCCCTCGTGTCTCCTTCTGGTGGCATGACAGTTAGGCACCGATATGGTGCTATAGCTGGACGATTAAAAAAGTGGTTCAGCTGTAGCACCCTTTCGGTGCCTAACTGCCATGCCACCAGAAGGAGGCACGAGGGCTGGGATACTGCCAGGTTGCCCAAACCTAGACAGGGGAAGTCGAGAGGCAGAGGTGGGGTTCGAACCACGGACCTTCTGGTAAGTAAATTCGTGCTCTAACAACTGAGCCATCTCGCTCACCACGCAAAACATACTGAACTGATTGTGACTGGTTAGGATTACTGCGAAAGGTATGCGTGAATGTAAAAGTATCCTTGGGGTTCGAATGCCATATTTTTGCAGGGTTGTTTTATCGTTTGCTTCTCATCCGATAGGTTTCCAAATACAATTTAACAATTGTTCAGCCGTAGTGCCCTTTCAGCGCCTAGCTGCCGTGCCGCCTGACGGAAGCACGAGGGCTGAGGTACTACCTGGTTGTCCACGTCTAGACAGGACCATTCGAGATACTGTTCGAACCGCAGACCTTCCGAGCAGTAATTTCGTGCCCTAACCACTGAGTTATCTCGAGCTCTCTCGACGGGTTTCCAATCAGGGTCGATTTCAAACGAATAAGTTCCTAAATAACTGGTGTTAAATTAGGAACTAAGGCTGATGGAACCTCGGGACTACGGTTATCTTATGAACCCCAAGAAAGACTAAATAGGTTTCAGACTGTCGAATAGTTTTCACCAACCTCGTAAGTAGTTCTGCATTGAATAAGTTCTGGTTTTCACACACGATCCATCTGTTTCCACTTGGCGTCGAAATAATTGGTTTCTCTTTCAGGTTGAGCTTAACGAAATAGTGTCAAGTAATGGACCATTGAAAATGCCTTTGATTCTTAATTATCAGGGCAAAACTTCAACAAACGACCAACGAAGTCGCACGCCTCCGGGCTCTGATTACGAATACGACCGCGAGTGGGGCGCATGAAGTTGGCACCGAAACCACCCTCACAGAAAATCATGTAGCCATTTTGAAAAGGTGAGCCTAATTCATACGTCGAGCTCCCTTTTTTGTTCGCTGTTAGAATTTCCACTTCACCCGTTGAAGTAGACCTTAAACTGTGTTTGAAAAAAGGGTTGGAATTTCCTAAATGTGGCTCCGAGATTTGCTTAGTATGATCACCGAGGCGCCCACTAATAGCGTCTAAAATACCCGACTATTAAGTGTAATCTCCGTGCGATGTGTGTTGTCCACCTGTCACCCATTATATATTGTTTGGATGAACAACTGCAGCCACTTCCCGGTTTATGGACGTACATTAACCCAGGTTAAGAAACAGGAACTAATCACTCACCTTTCAGATACAGAATTTACCGCAAGAGACCCGTCAGCCACAACCTGGCGTGCGGGCTCCCCTCTTCAAGAGAAGCCCAGTACCAATCAATTGAAAAATGTTTCAGACCGATTGGGTAGTCATCGTTTCAGAGAGGTTTGGTAAACAATCGGTACATTTATTGCTGGGCAACGTTTCGCTTTTGACACAAAAGCTTCGTCAGGTCCAGTGAGTAAGTAACCAGGTTGTTCGGATTTTAAGGCAGTCTGGGAACCCATTCGTGAGATTTCCTATGACTAGCCGACTTGATCAGTGCTGCGTGTCGGTCTGGGTTTCCCGTTTGTTGGTTAGTGTGGATGACTAACATTTACGATAGATTAGTTAGGGGGGAGTTGTGTTCATGTTTACCCCGGATTTTGCGGCCTTGATTTTTCTGTCTAGGACACCTTAATGGAATATTCCTCTTGGGGTCGTTCACAGAATTTGTTCGCCTGTGTTCGTCGAGGGGTGTCGGGACAATTGGTTTGGGGTTGGGGGTGTGTGGTTAATTGGATCTTACACTGCTTGGATTTTGTACTTTTAGACCCAGACCATTTTGCTGATAACTGCGCACCACCTCATGTCATCTCGGCTGATCTAAAACCGCTCTCCACACGCTTGCCAGTTCTACGCCCTCTGTTCTATTCACGCTGAGATGCTTGGCGATTTCCACCGCCTCGGTCACTGGTCGTGGATGGATATGTTTGCGAAATTCTGCCCACAGGATGAATGCGGCTAACTGAATGACTGACTGACTGACTGCGGCACCGTGGCTTGGCTGAATTCACTACCGAAACGACAATATCTTCCAACCCTTTTCATAAATGAGACTACTCACTAGGTTGCTGTAAACTCTTTGACAGCCCTCGGCCGGTTTCGCGCTTCTTGGGGCTCATCAGGTGAGAATGTCTCTGACAACCGAACCTCCAAATCACTCGGGCAGGAGGATTTTCATGCATTCCACAGAATGCAAACTACCGGTTCCAGTCCCGTCAAAGTTTGCGTTGGGAGACAGTCAAACGGTGCCAGAGGAATTTTCACAAGCAGCAAGTTATCCTGCCTTGTTTGATAAACTGGTTTAGCCTACGGCCGAGTTGTGGAGTTGCGGGTGATCGGCGGAACCGTCAATGAAGAGTTATTCAGAAGTTTCCGACGATGACTGACTCTACCCAGGACTGCACTTGATAACCGTAGAGAGTTCTATCGCTGCACGGATGTGGTCGATAGGGTAGAGTTAGTTGCAGACTTTCGATAGCTAGCCGACGGCTTTGTCAGAAAAGAAATCTGAAGAAATCGCCTACCAATAATTCACATAAGAAGTACGTGACAATCAGCCCTGGGAAATACCCTTCCTACAGTCTCCAAAGTCCTTTTGTGTCAGCCCCTCGAAAAGCCACAGGCCAGTATAACGGTTGATAATTGCCTCGTCGTAACCTCCAGCACGCTTACCTACGACCCCTAAACTGTCTGAATAGCCAACCTCGACTGTGAAGGCCTAACAAACCCCACTTTCATCCGTCCAGGTCTGGGGCTAGACACGGAACTCGGTACTATCACCGTTGGAATACCCGGAACCGATATTACCTTAGTATCTAACTCCCAGCTCGGCCTTCTGACAGAGTTACTGTGGGTATCAGATTGATTTCAGGCCGACTGAACTGTCACGGCTGCCATATAGTAGTCAAAATTCTACCGATATCCGAGAGTCGACCAAAGGGACCGGTGGAACAGGCGAGCTTATGATAAAACTTACAACGGAAACTTTTACCGGGTGAAGATTTCTTTGAGATTTTTGTCCCGGATGGGACACCATCTGCGCTTTCGAGCGTGATTCGCTACGAAACTATCACCAGGGAGACGAATTCCATTCGAATCTCCCCTGCACCTAGCAACAGGAAGTATAGGATATAGTCAAAAAATTGAGGAACAATGTGACTCTTCGAATCTCTATAATCATTACTGGGAATTATGGCCAGGGAACAAGATAGCAAAGTACATCTGACTAGTCGAAGTAACGAAGGCATCTTTTCCTGCATTGCTGGCCTCCTCGAGGTTTCGTATGATTCTGTCTAGTTTACTGTGCTTGGCTCAGCACCCGGAGACTGACACGTGAAGGTGAGGGAGGGAAGACACGTTGCGCCGTGGGTTGTGTGTTTATTTCGGCCAGCACCTTTTTGACGGAAGCAATGCACCATCCATCTTCCAGCACATGAGGAAGCAGACATGATCGGCTGACCTCATTCCGATACTTTGTTGATTCTACCTGGAGAACACATGGAACGTGTGTGGCGAAATACAGACTACTCTAGTGGTTTTACGCCAACCGCTGCCTTGTGGTTAAGCTTTTGAGCCAACGGCTGTGTTTGAGTACTCTAATCGTCATTCTGTCCAGGCCTGGACTCTCTTGTAGTACACAAGCCCATGTACAATCATGAATTTCTCATTTACAATTAATATTATTTCCCATCGGCCGTCTTGCGGTGCCATAATCCGGGTCGCCTTACTGACTGTTGTGAAGAGAATTTACCAACGTCACCTGCTAATCCCATTTAGGACAGTCCATCTTTTGGTGTTGACTCTTACTGGAAGGTACCGTCCGTAACCCTGCGAGATTTTGGGCACTCTGCTTGTGGGACTGCGCAACCAACTAGATCTAAGCACTGGATCTCGAGCAACACTCTAAAGTCGCTCTGAGGCTGGACACGTACTCCCCCTGGTCGAGAGTACAATACCACTTGACGAACTATCAGGCGTCAGGTGAAAAAATGCGTCTGCACGGATCGAGAAGTCTGGTGGGTCCAGAAACCCGAGAAGATGGAGGAAGCAAGAAGCTCTGGGAATGTTAGCAAACCATTTCGGCTGATACGCGCAATAGGCCCAAAAATGTATCTGGTGAGTAGAACAATTAGTGATAAGAACGACTTGCTCATCTATAAAGAAGAACGCCTGAAGTATCGGCCTGAACGCGTTCAACGGCAGTTCAAATGGCACCTGTAATTGTTCAGTGGGATTCTCAACCCGCAACGGCGCTCTGGACAGTGAACGTGAGAACTCCGACGGCTTCGGAAATACGGAATGTCTTTCCTCAAACGTCACGGAGTGGCTGATCCTAATGAACTCCCGGTTCATCAGGATGCAGGTGAAGTCCTCAGTCGATACTTGTCCAGCTTGTTTGCCTCTATCTGGGTGAAAGAGACCGTCCCAACCAACTGGGGTATGTCGATAGTGGTGCTCATAGGGTGCTCACAGTGAGTGGGGCAATCATAGAGGAAGTAGCCTTAGTCCCATTGTAGCCAGACTCTTCGCCTCACTTATTCTACGTCGTCTTACGAATGCACACAAAGACGAGACCCGAGAACAGCAAATAGGATTCCGGCCGGGAAGGAGCTGTGTGGACCACATTTTCACACTCCGTCAGGTGTTGGGGCAACGGCATGCACATTTGTGTTCCTTGTCTTCAAGTATTCATTCAATTCTGTCAGTTGGTTTCTTCAACATGCCTGCGCAACAGGGTATGCCCCAGACGTTCGTGAACATAGCCTTGTCCCTATATTCACATACTTTTGGCGTGTGAGAGTGTATGGAGTACTCTCCAAAAGTTTCCTTACAAAATGTTGTGTCCGTTAAGGATGTCCACTCTTTCCATTCTTGTTCATCTTCGTCATCGATGAAATGATGAGGCGAATGCTTGAAAAATTTCGGTGTTCAACGCTTTGCTGGTGAGAACCTCGTCGATTTGGAGTACGCAGGCGACATCGTCCTCAGTTTTGACGACACAAGCCAAGCACATCAATTGTTGGTTAAACTGACCACCATGATATCACCTTTCGGCTCCTCGTACCCTCAAAGTGCAAAGCCATGCTTCTGAACGTAACCCCTTACAATTCAAGGCGAAGCACTGGAGGTTGCGGAAAATTTTACATACCTCGGTCGTATTATCTGATGGGACGTGTGTCTGATGAAGTCTGCCCAAATCACGATTGCTAATTTGCGATATCACTGGGTCTTAGGTATCGCACGTAGCAGGCTACAGTTAGAGGTGTGTTGTTGTATGTTTGCGAGATATGACCTCTGAGAACAGTTGATGTGAGGCGTCTTCAGGTTTTTGACCACCGATTTTTCAGAATCGCCGCAGTTGTGGGATAGCGTTAATGGATTCGTAACAAGGTCATTAGAAAACGGACATTTAGTTGTGCAGCAGGTACCTCAGTCGTACACAGCGCCATCAGCTGCGATTGCTCGGCCATATGCTACGCATGCCGAAACATTTTTTGCCGAGACGGGTGTTGTTTTCTGCGCCTCCATAATGGCGCAAATTGTAAGGTTGATAGGGTGTGCCTTGGCAGAATGGTATGAAAAAGGTTACGAAGAGTTTGGTTGTTGTTGATGTTCCCCGCGTTCCAGGATCATCATTATTATCAGCTGTTAGAAACCGCCTACTTGTCGTACAGTGGTTGTAGCTGCCACAGTTTCGTTCACCGATGATTTGGAGAGGGTAGATAGCTGCGCATTGAAGGCGGGAGCTGATAAATTGGTGTATAAATACAGGACTGTTAAGTGGGGGGATTGGGAAGGGAGCTATGCATTGAATGCAATAGCTTGGATGCACGAGCGCCATTGAGGGCGCGATTGGGCCATGTCTGACAATGTCTCCAACCATTGATGTGGCCCGCCTCGGGGTCCCCATCCAGGAAGATGGCAATGACCAGCGCAGCTGAGTTTGCTGGTAATGGCTTTCATACTTCGCTGCCAAGTCATTGTTTGACCGCCTCTGGCTCGTTTCCACCTTTCACGTGGTTGTGCGAAAAGGACCCTTCGAGGAATTCGGTCGACTAGCATACGGAGCACGTGACCAAGCCAGCGCAACCTATGCAGTGTGATCAGTTCATCTATCGTCGGTGAGTTATTTCTTCCGAATACCATTCGACGTACTTCAGGATTACTTATCCGGCGTTCCCACCAGACTCGGGCAATGCTCCGAGGACGTCGATGGTCAAATACTGAAAGTCTTTTGACGTCCTCGGTGCGCAGCGGCCAGGTTTCTGATCCATATAGTAATATGGAGCTCACCGCAGCGTTGTAAACTCGACCCTTGACGGTTAAGCTGATGTCACGCCTATGCCACAGGTGACGCAGGTTCACAAAAGCTGCTCTGGCCTTCCCAATCCGGATGGAAATATCATCTTTCGCGAGACCACCGGGACTGATACAGCTGCCAAGGTAGACAAACGTGTCTACTACCTCAATCGGTTCATCCGCAAGCATGGGGTTAGGTTCCGAGCCCACCCAGTCTTGCAGTAACACCTTAAACTTTGCAGGTGTGAAGCGCATGCCAAACCGTGAGGCGGAAGTATTTAGACTAGTTAATATTGTTTGCACTACCACGGGGTCAGGTCCAAGAAGAGCCATGTCGTCTGCGTACTCGATGTCTGTGAGCGGACGGCCCGGGAGCACTTCAACTCCACAAGCATTAGAGGCTGATAGTGAGTCTTCCATGATCGTATCAATGACGAAGGAACAGTTCATGATCAGCACACAACTGAAGGAGTCGATCTCCGTTGTCTGTGTGGCGAGCATCGACCCCGAATCGACCGCCCAAATGTGACTCCAAGGGGCTCAGACGACCTACTTGAGCATTCAAATCGCCTGCAAGGATCACAATGTCAGTGCTTTTTGCTTGGTGAATGAGCCCGGATAGCCCTCGATAGAAAGTATTTTTCTCAGCATCAGAACTGCAGTTCGTTGGGGCATAAGCCGACACTACAGACAGGCACTGCTTTTTATGCCGAGAGGCATTGAGCTTGGTTGAACTGGGCAACCGGACGGCGCAAAGACGACTGTTCACGGTCAGCTCTGGGTCTGAGTGCAACTCCCACGCCATATATTCCACGAGTCATCGCTTCTGGGTCACCGGACGCACGGAGGGAGAAATGTGAGAGAGCTGAATTCATCCTTGGCGTTCTGAGATTCATAACCACGCTTGGGTCTTGTATGCGTGTTTCGGAGACACAGCATACATCAATTTTAAGGGAATATAAGGTTTCAGCAAGCATTACCTGTTTGCCAACTTGATATAGATTACGGACGTTAAAAGCTCCTATATAGAAAAGATCTCGTGGATTTGTTTATTGTTAATAGGCAGCGAGGAGCATAAGGCCCATTGGTCAGAGAACCGACAGTCAAATGACCCAGCGACTTTTGCTTGTGTGATGGGAAGAGGTTGGGGATGGGCATCGGTGGACACCGAACTACGCGGGCAAATGATACTTCCAGGTTACCCAGGCCGAGGAAGGGGGTTTGGTTGAGGTACCCCACCTTGAGCCCTTGACTCAAAAACCTGACCCACAAGGCAGTGGGAGGATGTAGGGTTTTGTTCGGGAACCCTGCCCCTAGCCTCTGACTCAAAAGTCTGACCCACGAGGCAGCGGACAGTCGGGTTTTCTTTGGGGACCCTGCCCGGAGCCGATGACTCAGTAGTCTGACCTGCTCGGCTGCAAGGGGTTGGCCTAACCCGAGGGCGCAGGGAATAAGGCATTACTGTCTCATTCCTGATGCGGCTGCGCACAGCAGGTGTCTTTTGAGCAGCACTGGACTCTGGTTTTAAAAGTATTTCGGCCGTATTGCATAATGCGCCGGCGGTCACGGTCAACCGTTGAGCGATCGGAGTGTGCGGTTTTTAGGGCCGACCTTTTCTAAGCCGTCGTTCCTCGGGGGAAGGTATCATCGCTGCTTCCATAAATATGGACATGCTGGTCGCCTGGGGGAAACACCTTACTGCCTTCACACTCCTATCGCAGAGGACAGTACGACTTTACCTCCACACCGCCTCGTAATACGATTACTCGCAGTACGGGGTCTCGCTGCTCTTGGTCTGACTGCTCCCCTTTGGCCTTCCTGGCATGGTTGCACCTTGTGGAACGACGTTTCAGCCAGTATGGCGCTCGGGATCATTGCAGCACTCAAGCCCGACCACCACGTCAAGGTGATAGCTTAAGGTCGGAGCGTTCCAGGATGGGGTCAATGTGACCGTCCCCATGCTCCCCGTTGGAGACGTTGCAAGAAATGACGGCTGATCGATGTCGGTGTCATCTTTGTACGTGTACACAGATGAACGGAGCCCTCCTACAGCCGACCAACTCCTGGTATACAAACAATTCATAGGTTTGGACTTCATCTGTCGCATCCCGAAACCCCAGTGAGAGACGTGCTTTTTGTCTACTCCACGAAATGGTGGGGCGATTTTCTTACAATGCGTAGATGCCTTGACAATGGCTGACTCGATCAGTGGGTATGCCGCTCCTAAATAATTACACTCGGATCGTGGAGCCAATTTTGAGTTCCATCTTGCACGCACTGTGCCGGGTCGGTGAATTAGACAAGACATACACAACGACAAAGCATTTTCAAGGAAATTACCAAGTAGGAAAGACCAGCCATACCATCAGATCACTGCTGAACGCTTTTACAGACAAGAACGCTAACGACTGCGATCGGATACCCCCAGACTGCTGCTGGCCTACAGGAGTGATATACGTTTAACGTACAAACCGAACAACTCTGCTGAAGGAAAAGCAAACCCGAACCCGAAGCGATTTTAGGGTATCCCGTATCCAGCAGCGGAGAAATTCAGGCATGGAGTACGTGTTTCATACGCGTGAAAACGTGCAATCTATAGGACACTGCTGTGCGTTGCAGCGTAGGCAGACAGGGCTTTTTGCGATGAATGTTGATCATTGATTTCCCGTTTAATCACAGATATTCTTAGCAGGAGACCCACTGCGAAAGTCCCCTGATCAATTACTTTAGGTATCACCGTTTTAGGTAGTCGTTCAGCCGTAAAACCGTTTCGGTGACTAGCTGTCATGCTACCTGAACGAAGCACGAGGGCTGAGATACTGCCAGGTTGCCCAAGCTTAGATCGGAGCAGTCGAGATGCACAATTTGGGTTCGAACCACAGTCAGTAAGTTCGCGCCTCAACCACTGAGCTATCCCGAGCTCCACGACCCTATGTAACGCTAGATAAACGCAACGCAAGTTTGGGACACCGTAGAGAATTATACTGAGGTATGACGTGCTTTCCTTATGCGTAGTTGACATGCTTCTGAGTACCGTTCAGTTGATCAAAGCTGTTAAATGAGATCATTTTTCGAAAGCAGACTTACAGCTAGACTAAGTTGGCAGATAACATGCTGCGTCAAATTCCCCTATCATTTCATAACCTCTTTTCGAGGGTTTGGTGACAATGTCATTTACTCAGCTTTGTCATGTTCTGACAGGGAAAGAGATGACTTGCTGGCACTGGTTTCTCAGCTGCGACAGCGGTCCACATTACTCCTGAACCACAATCGCGAGCTGGTCGATCAGGTTAGTTCTTCAGTCAAACTCATGGGGATCTTCAAGGAAGAAAAACAGCGTGTGAGTTCAATAATCCTTTTGCCACAAAACACCCGATTTTTTTAACTCCTTCCCCTCTCACCGTTTCCATATTTGATATGGTCCTTTTGGGCTCAAAAGACCTATTGGAACGTACGTCTTGTTAGTTCATGCCAAACATGTACTTCATCTCTTTCACTCCTGTCATCCGAGAAATAAGGACACAGTTGAGGTGGTCTTAAGAGAACTGCAGAGACCTTACCGGATGATATCGCTTCATTCAGTCATTTATGATGATGATCTTGCTTATGCACGAGTCACTGAATGACTGGTGATTCATTGCAATGCAGTGCTCCCTCTAGACGTGGTTTAGTCCCCCCCCCCACGGAAGACAGATAATCACCTCTAGTATCATCCCTTCTGGAGGTTTCTCGGGAGAAAACACGTTTCGATGTGTTGCATCGTGTGTTCGGGGACACCTCAAAGGTTAAGGCGCGGGACCATTGACCGAAATGTTCGTGTTTCTAACCCAACCCTAACCTTGTGAGTACTTTTCTCTAGACTAAGCCATCCCGGTAGTATATCAGCCCTTGTACTTCCTTCAGATTGCACGGAAGCTATATGCCCATTGAGTGCCACAGCCTAATGATTGCGTGGCTGTTTCACTCTGAAAAAGCAAGGTTGTATCGAGTGCCAGCTTCACGATAATCTTTGACTCTGGAAGAAATAAGACATCTGTTTTGTGCCTTAGCAAGACTTTTCCAGCATCATTTCCTACGTGCATTTAACCCAATTTTGTACAGCTACATGGATCCTAAGGGGTTGCGTGTACTGAATCAAGAGTTACCAAGTGAATGATATGTCGATGATTTGAGCCTCCGAATGCATTCCACTTTCAGTTGTCTGAACATGCAGCTCGACTGGAAAAGGGACTCGCTACCCTCCGAGGTCAGTTGTCGAAAACGATTGAAGACAAAACTCAAGAGTACCACGACCAAATGGCACAACTGGCGGTGTCTAGCGCAAGTGAGTTGGACCAGTTACAATTGCGCCTGCTCCAGTCCGAGACTGAACTGGTGAGTGCCAAAACGCAGTTGGGTCACCTGGAAAGCCGAGTGCAGGAAATGGAACGGCAACTTGTGAAGACGAAACAAGAGGCACAGGATGTGCATGACGAAAGTCAAAGGAAACTAGAGGAAGCCTCTGTGTCCGTCACGAAAGCCAACTCACAAAGGTAGGATTGGTTGACCACACTGAGTTACAAGAAAATTTTTCAGCCAGATGACCGTCCTTTTTCAGCTACTGAGACGTCAGGTCCGCGGCGAATAATTCAGTCAATGCTGAAAAGCCGAGAAGCAGCGCGCAGTTTTTTATATTTTAGGTAGTTTGAGGAGATTTGGGGATTTCCATTTGGGATCTTATTCTGTAAGTGAAGCCAATCTACTCTGAAAAAGCTGTTTCATCTTTCAAGAAATACACTCATTTGCAAATCAATTTGGTTTTGCGAGAGACTCACCTGGAATTCAGCTGAATCTCTCGTTTGTGGTGTTTCATCTTTGTTTGGAACCGCCATCAATGCGCGTCTCACGAAACTCCAGCGAGTTTCGCACCCACAACCTCCCGCCCAGTAGTTTGTACACCGTTCGACCACAAGCACCTGGTCAGCAGAGTCATTAGCTTTCACTTAGCGGCACTCATCCTTGAATCACGTGGTCACGTGTTGACTAACTTCTCGAGTGACGACTTCTCAGATGGAAGTGTAGATATGAAACCAAAATCTTCGAATGCCGTTTAAAGTTTTTTCTGATATCGCATTAAAGATGCCAGGGCTTTTTCAAATGAGAAGATATCCAACCATGGCTTTATACACAATAATTCGGTGGGATACCTTTCACGGAAGTCCATTCAAGTTTTTTTTCTTCCATCGCCAACTAAACAAAATGAATTATTCTGTTCCAGACATCCAGCTCCCACTAGAGGATCACTTTTCCTTCACGCAGTTTTGGAGCAACTACTGCTCTGGTTACTTAAGGGAATATCGAACCCGCGATCTCCCACCTTGTAGTTTGTAAACTTAACCGTTCGGCCACCAGCAGCTGATCAGCCACGTGGTTCGCTCGCATTTAGACAGGACGTAGCGCCAATCATCCTTCAGTCATGGAAACCACTTCACCTGGTCACGTATTGACTGGCTCCTCGAGTGATGAATTTCACTCATCTTGTGAATTCATTCTTCCTCTGTGTTACTTATAGATTGATGGTTATGATAAAGATGTGGTTTACTACTGTAGTTTTGTTATCTGGAGCCCGATAACAATTCGGTTATTGTACGTGCATTAAACAGCTGTTTTTTGCTATCATTATCTTCGCTCCTTATCGCTTCAGACTGCTTTCGTGGTAAACTGTCGATCAAGCTCACTCCAATCGATCAACAAGTGGTAGTTTTGCGGGATATCGTGTGGCAACCATGTTTGTGGCACCAGTCGTTTGACTTACATATTACCGTCAATAAAAATATCGTGGTTGTTTGGGGTTTCCTCTTGATCGTAAATGAGCCATGTTGAAAATAAGCAATTTCCTCTCGTTCGGTTCCTAAAGGCGTTTTCTCTGAGAGCATAGTGTGCTTTCGACTCCTCCGTAGAACGACAGAAGTCCGGTATTTACGCGACAAATACTCAGATGATACCCGATACGGGCGAAGCAGTTAGATTTTCCATGCAGATTCAGTTATTCCTCGTTTCCCTGTGTTTTAAAACAATGCTAAGCAGTGTTACTAGTTGCCCTGTCTCTTTATGTCTAGACCAAATCGTCAATACAAATAACCATATCCAGTGCATGGGACAATGTTTGTATGTCGAATTTCAGCTGGTGACCCTCAACATGTAGTCTTCACTTTTCACACATATCCTCATACTTTCTTGACGGAATACTACTCATGAGGTTGCTGAAAAACCTTTGATACCTGAAATAGCTTACTAAATAAAACATGAGGCGGCCTTTGTGCAGCACATTCTGTTGAAGAATATCATAAACATGAGATTCAGTTGAGTCTCCCGTTAAAACCAAAGTATTTTTCATTTTAGTGCATTTCGCGAATCTCTCCACATTCGTTTGATAAACACTCAGACATGTTGCCTATGCTCACCATCGAATCCGCATGGGAGTCAGTTTTTCTCCTTTCCAGACTCCGGGGATGCATAGACCGTATGTTTACCTTGAGACGAATTATTGAACAGCGCCACTCTTTCAGATGTCACACGTTGGTCGTTTTCCTGGAGCTGAAAGCTGCTTTTGTATCTGTCGATCGTCAGAACTTTGGCGGTGTCCGGTGATCAAGGTGTCCATCCCAAATTTTTTATCTCTTGTGAGGGCTCTGTATGCGAACTCGTCTTTCCTCCAATGCTTGGCTGTATCTCCCATACCCTCCCACTTTGCTGTGGTCAAAACTGTAGCAGCTGGAACAAGTATACCCACGGTACTGCTGATAAACTGTACTGAATTGGGTTTCCATACTCCGTTTCAGAACAAATAATGTCTATTCAAAGTCAATGGGATGTCCACAGAATAGTATTGCTTCACCTGAGGACAAAAGTGTTTCAACTAGGGGCGAAATGGCTCAGTGGTTAGAGCGCGAATTTGCTGACCAGAAGGTCCGTGGTTCGAACGCGACCTCTGCCTTTCGACTTTCCCTTTCTAGGCTTGGGCAACCTGGCAGTATCCCAGCCCTCGTGCTTACTTCGGGCGGCATGGCAACGAGCCACCTAAAGGGTGTTACAGCTGAACGACTAGACCTTATTACCGTAACCTCTATAATATGAAGATACCAACTTTCGAGATTGCTACTCTACCTGTCTACACGATGTGGTTTCATGTAAGACCAGTTTTCCTTGGACTTTTCAGTTTCTTTTTCAATCTCACCAATCTTGCCCCCCTCCCTAGAAATGACGCCCTGGTCGAGCTAGAACAGTTGCGCAAGCGTTTACTGGATCTACAAACGACACATTCGAAAAAGCTTGAACATGTGGATGAACTGTACAAGAATGCGAAAAATAGAGAAGCGCAACTGGATTGTGAACTCATTGCAATTGATGAAGAACGGCATCGTCTCGCATCCAAAGCGGCGGCGGCAGTGAATGAAGTGAGCGAGGGTCTTTTCATCAATGTTCGAACGTCAGTTTACTCTGATTTTGTTTCCTGTCTGTTTTGGTTAGCATCTTGGAAGGTATTAACCCCTACCGACCGCGGGATATTCTTGGGATTCTCATGGAGAAGGGATTTCTAACCGTCAACAAGATTGAATTTGAGGCTGTGGTTACAGTCTGTTGTTGGTTAAAGATTGGATCTCAGGAATGTTGGAGGGGGTGGGCATCGGTGGTGGCTCTTTGAATTCGAGCACCCTCTGGTAGAAACAGACCGGAAACTAGTTACTGTTTGGTCCCGCTGTGGAAATCTATAGAGTGGGAACTCAATGGAACATATACTTTCAACATTACAATATTCTGGCTGGCAGTGTTGACTGGAAGAACGAGTCAGCTCGTACTTCAGCACATCACTGTTGATGTCGATAAGCTAGTCTGCACCACATCTACGACGCATGCCGACGGACTAAACGATTTGACTTTTTCAGATGTCCGCTCTTGTACTGCGGCGGTCCGAAATAGCAGCAGAGGCGATTCATCCAAAAACTGTCATAAAATGAGTAAACGTTATTTTTTGGCAGATGGAGTGAAATAAGGGCTTATTTCACCAGCCTACGGTATCTTTCCACGTCAATAAAACCAAGTCTCTTATGAGAAAATAGTCAGCAGGACTTCCGTAAATTCAGCCGAAGACCCTCAAGGCTGTGTAGTTTTCCCGGCATTCCCGGATTCAGTCAGTTAACCGATGTTTTAAAGCCCTTTTCTTCCGAACAACTCTTTGACAGCCCACCACCGTTTTCAGCTTTCTTGGGCCTTATCAACTAGGCACAGTCTCCGTGTTTTCGTTAACCTTATTTTCTACTTGAACACCAGACTGTGTGCAGTTAGTGAAATAAAACCACTGTTGCGTTTTCCAACTGTAATTTCACCGAGTACCTTGGTCGGTGGAACGCGAATGCAGTTAAAAACGGTCTTCCTACAACGAACCATTTGGTGCGCATGATTCAAGTAATCCAATAGTTTGACTAGACGATTAGTTTTACTCTGTCAAAGCGCTGCATGGGAACTGTGATGAACTGTCTCGTGTGAAAATGTCTACAGTCAACTGGATATTCAAGTAATCCACAGTTGCACCCAAGTGAAACTAAATGTTTCTTACTCAATCAGCATCACTTCCTGGTTGACCGTGGTTCTATTTGACGCCTAGCCGACAGCATCAGTAACTACAGATGTGGAAATCGATCTTGGTGCGCTCCCCAGTGAGAGAACATAATGGTGATGAGCACCCCTAGGGTTAGACTCTCTTCGAGCGTATTACAAACTAGACTGTGAGTAGTAAGGGGTGACCTATTTTCACAGAGGTTTGAGTGCTGTAGCTGCGGCACAGCGAAGAGCTGTGTCTCATAGATTAACATTTCTGTTTCAGGCATCGACCATACGCCAAGAGCTGAATCAGCTTGCTGCGAAACATTCACTGGAAATGAAAAAAATTGAGTCAGCTGCCAGGGTCAATGAAAGAAGGCTAGTCAACCAGCTGAATGAAACGAAAACCAATTACGAACGAAGGTTACGCGAAACGACTTCCTTGATGGAGCAATATCGAAGGTCGATGGAGCAATTGAAGGATATGTATTCAGCTGGAGTTCAGGTTAGTTGTAGCTGTTTTGATCCTGCCGTCGAAAGCTTTTGTAGTGGTGTATCACCGACTCCTCCATGTCTTTGTATAAGAAGTGGAGGGATTTTCAAGCGTTTCGTATAGATTTCATCACACACACACACACACACACAGGTGAAGCCCAACCTATGTTGGGAACGGAAAAGCGTTGTGTAGCTCTTTTATGCTTGTTTTGGGAGTAATTAGCATTGTGCATTTGCTAATTGCCAGAGAGAGACTTGAACTTGTAACCTTCCGAATGGGAACCGAAACACAAGTAGGTGATCACAAGTGAGATTGAGTCAAACCTTTCCAGAGTATAGACTCACTTGTTTTTCAACCACACACAGTCCATGGTACGTGACCTGATGTTGACGGGCTGTTCTGTTTTCCCTCCCCAAACACCCAATGATTCCCTTGAACGCATTCAGGACACTTTGAGTATGATTAGTTGTGGTACTTTGGTGTTCTATATGACACGAATGACCTTGCAATATTTCAGCTTTTCTGCTACTTCCGGGTTCCATGGCATCTAAGAAGCAAAAGGACTCCACAAATAAACGGTCACCCGCTTCAAATTCATCAAAAAATTACCGATGCTGATAAACCAGATGTGCTACAAACAGTGGCCGGGAAATTTACACTTTAACGGAGATTTCGTTCTGTAAGTGAAGCCAGTTTATGCTGAAAAGCTGACGAGCACTGTACAGCTGTTTCACTCTTATTGGGAAGTATCAGCCCTGTGCATCTCGTGAAACTCAGAGATTTTCGTCCGGTCACCGGTTGAACACTTAACCGTTCAGCCAAAAGTGGCCGATCAGCAGTGTGATTAGCTGTCACTAAGACAAGACAAAGCGCCACTCATCCTTCAATAACGGAAAACCACGCCACGTGGTTACTATTGACTGGCTCCTTGGCTCCTCGAGTGACCTTCTCAGAAGGAATTTTCACAATTAAGCGTAATCATCTTTCTCTGAGCTGCTTATTGTTTCATAGTAATATGAGGATATTTGGTCATATTCGGTACAGATTTCATCCTGTCACTGAAGCCGGTTTATGCTGACAAGCCGAAAAGCATTGTACAGCTGTTTCATCCTTATTGGGAATCATCAGCCGTACGCATCTCACGAAACTCTGGCAGGTAGTCTTGAACCCGTGACCTAGTAGTTTAAACAATTAACTGTTCCGAGCCATTGAAAATCCTCAGATCTCTTCAACGTACTTACTTGGAAGGACTCTGAAAAGGCACTGGGAATGCTAACCCCATTGTACTTGAGTGGTTGTTGGACTACTTTCTTCTTCGGAGCCCCGTATTCATTATCACATCCTAAATTTATTTTCATTCCTTTCAATTTTTTGCATGCAGCAATTCGGTGTTGACACAAAGCGCCTGACGGCTCAACAAGCAACCGTTTGGAAGTTTCATAAAAAATGCAAGAGAATTATCCAGTCAAAGGCACGACTTGAACAAGAGATGGCGAGACAGCTGTTGCAGATGCAACATTCTCAGGAGCGCATCACTGAATTGGAGAGTCAGCTTGCAGAGAACAACCAAGAGGTAATTCTGATGGCACGCGGAAACAGTCTAGTTTGGTCGATTTTAGTTAGATTACAATGGCCAGCTAACGTTGACATTATAAACTTCTCACTCTGTTCTACGTCTAGGCAGCTATATGCGTTTGATTAGTAATGTCCATTAAGATGAGAGCGTCTTGTATTTTAATGGGTGATGCGCCTTCCAGATGTCAGTTTCTGGCCTGGTTCCAGTGCATATCCACTTGGCAACTACATGGGTATCAGGCCATCATATTGTCTGGCCTCTGCGTCATGTTTGAAGGTCGTCAGTGTATTACTTCAAAGTAGTGGTTAGCACTACATGAAGCAACCTCATCAAAACAGCCAACGGGAGTACGTTTTCGTACGAGCTGTGCATCTAGTGACCCGGAACCCTCAACAGGAAGTGCAGCTATCGCGATCCGATATCCAACCGCAAGGAATTTCTATTCCCATTCCACCTCATTTTTCTATTAGTGGTCGAAGCCATTTCCTCGAGACATGAAGTGTATCCTCTGAACGTTTAGTAATCACCAAATTTTCAGTGAAATTCAGCTATAGGAATAAGTAATGTTGGAATTGGAAACTCGATGATTTAGGTCTGACTTGTTATTCTGTTAACGTGGACTTGAGATCATCTGGTTGACAAGCTTCGTCCGATCGTCCCATGTTCATATGGGACTTGTGTGAACCATCCATCAGTAGTCCTGTTATATTAGTTGTCGTCATGATCTCAGTAGTTTCACGTCTTAACGGCTGAGCTGTCTCGAGATCAGTAAGGAGGGGACGATATTTAGATTAGTGTGTCGCTGGCATATTGGCATGACACTTTCCTTACCGTATGTGGTAGGCTGAATTGAAGTAAATCCAACTTTCATAAAGGAAACTACTCACAAGATTGCTGAAAACTCTTCGACTGCTTTCGCCCTCCTTTGGGGCTCATCAGGTAGGCACAGTCCCCGAGTTTCCGTCAACCTTATGTTCTACTGGAATCCAATTTTAATCTGTCCTGGGATGGCTAGCACGCCCTTTTATCTTTAGTTATCTGAAGGACTTTCCCACTCGTTTTCAAAGTGAGAAGCTTGCTTCGCGAAGACCGTATAGTATTCACTGAATATCTAGATGTTTGTGCCGTTTATTGAAATTTAGGTATGGCTGGATCATATCAGTGCTGAGTGCAACCTGTCACCGGCGTTCAGGGATATGTTGACTCAGTCATCAAAAATTTGTCACTGCATCTTACCCGGAGCATGTACTTTTGCGAAATATTGGTTGCTCGGGATGGATTGATTGAATCTTGGCTCGTTCATCATCGTTTCCTTATTCGATCAGTTTCACCAGAGTGTTGGTATACTTCATCAATCAGCAATCCGTGTTCAGGTCACCTTGCTCCGTTTCAGCTCCATCACCTGAAGGCCAGCGAAGCTAAATTGCTCAAAGACAGACGAATTTTGGCCGGCGAACTTCGTCTGATTCAACAACAGTGGAACTCAGATCCTTGCCCCGAAACAATGGTGCGCCTACTGAACCGGTGGACAGTGAATTTCGAACTTGAAGACGTCTTCGATCGAGTGAATATCAAGACGGGATATGGATCGATTTTCAACGTTGGGTGACTGACTTTCGTATGAGGGTCTCTTTCATCTCCGACTGACTTGCCACGACAAAGTCCACTGGCTACGTCGCGAAAATCCCTGATGGGGGCAGAAAATTCCCTCTCAAATCCACGAAACACTATCAAAGAGCTTTGTGCACTATGGTGTGGAACACCATGGGGCTCGTAAACATATATTCCTGTGAAAAGATTTTGCTTTAAATTTACAATCTCGAGTAATCAGTTACGAGGGAAATTCATGCCTTGGCCATTCCTTGAGCTTTTGAATATCAGTTGATATGATGGATGAGTTGACGTCTTGAATGACAACTCATCCTTGATTGGTCCATTTGTCATCAGTCGATTTTAGAACTTTGCTCCGATTCATTCCTAACCCCTTTGAGATATGTGTTCGTAAAACACCAGTGTTGCCGTAGGTTTGTTGCTACTGACGAAAATCACTGGACACGTCCAGTTGCCAAAAGTCTCACGTCGAACAGCGCGCGATAATCTAGAATCCGAAATCTGTTCGACAAATTCGAGACAGGCGAGGCAGTGATAGAGCCGTGGCTGTGCACATCTCAAACGGTGTGAATCTTCGTTACAACCCACGAAAACGCATATAGATTTTCCATTGAAAGAAAATGCCGATAACATGGTATCGGTCAACCTAAATAAACACATTCATTGGTGGTCCAACTATTGAAATATTTCGCATTCCATACAAAACCGAACAAAATCTCGGCGAATTATATTTGATTGCAATATGCAGTGAAAACGACACTTGAAAATAGCACCGCGAATGCCAAGAGAGCAGACTTATCGGTGATAATGATATTTGTTCACCGAGCTTGGCAACGTTTCGTTGCACTGCGAGGAGACGTCGTCAGTGCGTGGTTGGTTGGTTGATCTCTGCACTCCCGCTTGCGTTTATGTAGTTTCTAATGCGTAGATAGTGTGTGCAACATGATTGGTTGTTCTAGCATTACCTAGCATTTAATTTGATTGATCATTTCAGGATTGAGGTTGCTTTGTGGCCTGTTATCTTGCGTCTGTTCGGTCCATTAAATGACTCCATTTTAGTTCTTCCATTCCGATTGGTCTGTCCTGCTTTTCTTGTGCGCTGGTTTCTAGCCAATCTTCGCGCCATTTGATTGGCCAACTAGGCACCTTCTATTTTCAGCAGTTCTCTTTCTTCGGGTTGATGGGTTTGTTTGACTGAATCCCCATTTGCTATTTTTTGGATTTGACTTCGGTTTAGGTTTGCGTTCCAGTGGTTTTGATTTGTACCCGGCGTTTTGTGTCTTCTTGGTGGCTTCTTGTACGGTTTTAAGCTTGAATGCTTTGCAGTTCTTTCTTCTTGAGTGGTTGATAGATTGAGTCGGTCTCAGTCTGCTTGTTCATGGATTTCTCAGTTCGGTACCAGGGCTCCATAAATTCACGTTCCTACTTGGTTCTTGGGTCGGATAGTATATGGACATTGTCCCAGTTGAATCTCTGTCCTTCCTGGTCTTCGGAAACGAGTGAGAATTGCTCATTGCTCATGATTGTGGCTTTGTCTATCTTGCTGCTTGTGAGCTTAATCTCCTGGGCATAGACTGGATCGATCGCTCGCATGTTTCAACACTGCCGATCGAAAACTTATGTCCATCAACACCGACAGGAGGGAAGCCAACATTCCGGCCTGGAAAACGTGTGCTTTTCAGGGACTATCGCTCCGGGCACCGAAGATGGACTGTTGGAGTCGTCCTCAAAAGAATCGGTCAGGTGATTTACAGCGTCCAGGTGGGATCATTGGTATGGAAACGACATGTCAATCAATTACGGCCGACTGAGTGCCCTATCCCAAAGGCGGAAGAACATTTACTAGACCTCAACCTGCTGCTTGAAACCTTTGATCTCCCAAGACCAGCACCAATGGCCACTGGTCCACATGTACCACCCAAGACAGATCCATTGCTGCAACCGAGACGTCGTACCATTCGCGCTAGAAAACTGGTGGAACCCTTACAACTTGATCCGCGTCGACAGTCTTACGTTGAACGACCAAAAGGGGGAGGTATCAGGAAGGTCAGATTCCTGAAAGCAACCACTGAATGCCCGAAATCTACTGAAACCCTCAGCTCCACTAGATACTGACGTCAGACAACGCCCACTCAATGTGCAGCGCGTCACAGCCTCGTACCAAGGCCAGACAGCGTGCGTCAGCATTGGACCAAGTTCAGACAGTGTCCCTCCAATAAATAGCTTGAGGCCGTTGTACTTTTCGCACTCGCACTCGCTTGTTCGGAATAAAGCTGTTGTGTTCCCTTCTGTGAGTCTTTTTCCGGCACTAGGCACTGGAGCGGGGTCAGCAGCAGATATAACACTTTCCGAAGCGTGTTCGTCGGTTTATGTGCTACTGTCATGTGGTGCTGTTTTAACAATCTTGCAGTCGCTGATATACGGATATTGATTAATCCAACAGTGACCTTGGCGATGCGATATAGACAAAGTTTGTGATGGTGTGAATACTCAATATGTAGTGCGCGTGAAACGTTTGAAAATGGCATAGGATAGAACTCCTAATCTCAATCTGGTCAGTGTAACTAAATCGAGCGTAGCTGCCTAAGAGCCAGACAATTGATTGTATCAAAACAACCGGATTGTTTCATGAACGACCAAGGTGAATAGAGATAGTCTGAGTGAAACTGTTGGGACCAACAAAAAAATCCTGTTGGAAACCGAGTCACAGTGGCGAATCGGTGCAAATCGGTTCATGTTATTTTTGAATAACAGAAAGCACCTGCCCCAAACGGGCGTCTTATCACGATCAATCGACCATTAAGAGACAAAAAGCATTTTGTTTTGTTCTAGAATGTTTTGCGGTTGCTTGGGTTCTGCAAAATTCTGATTGGAATATAACATATTGTGATTCCCTGCCCAGTCTCAGTAAGCCTCTAAGGACGATACTGTTTAGAGGACATCATATACAATAGTTCGATATACCTGTTCGTATTAGAGGGTAATGTACTCCACAGTTTTTTTCTTGAAGCGCTGGTAAAAAAATTAAACCAAGCATTTAATTTTGCGGGTTTTTTGGACTGCCCCGAATAATGAGCACACAATAAATTCAGTCGACTCCTCTGCCTATTGCCAGTTGTAAACAGGACTACAAGCTCCACTCGTAGAATATTTCACAGTGATCAAGTTCAGACAGTGCCCCCTCAATATATAGCGTGAGGCCGTTTTACTTTTCGCACTCACTCGCTTGTTCGCAATAAAGCTATTGTGATCCTTGTCGGCGAGTCTTTTTTCCGGCACTAGGCACTGGAGCGGGAACAGCAGTCAGATATAACAGGCTTGCGTAGGCATTTGCATCCCTCTGAAGTGATTTGCCAGCCAGGAAATTAACGAAATTAACGGAAGCTGATGCAAGCCTAATGCGCCGCTTGATGATGGCAAAGCAATTTTTTGCAGCCCGCTGAAAACGATAGATGAACAATAAAAAATGACAGAAAAGCTGGTCGAAAGTGTAAGATTTCGGATAACCGAATTGGCAATATTCAAGGAAGAAAATTGCCTTATGAAATAACTCACTTCGAAGAATTTCGTGCATATTTAACGTCAAATCAGGGATTTTTGTACACTTTTTTGCACGGATATATATATATGTATAGATATATTTCATACAGGTAGCTTGAAACAGCGGGAAGTCATACAGAGATGAAAGAGACTCAAGAGGGCGCCTCAATGTGAACCCAGTCTCGAGGCAACTGGATGGGTTTATCTGTAGCGCAGTATCTTGTATCCACTAACCTGTGGCTTCAAGGTCCCGTTCGAACCAGTAGGTGTCCGATAGTTTAGAACATGTCCTGCCAACCTCATTATCTTCCTCATATTTTACCACAGTTTTTGTCAGGCTTAAAAAGATTGTGTAGGAAGTGAATAGAAGCGGTGAAAAAAAGCAAGCCCTTAAGGTACAGCAAATTCGCTGCCGCGAATCTTTGACGACTTTCCGCCAATCAGGATGTACTGCTCCCGGCCAACGAAGCGGTCGTCTGTCCCGGAAAGTTTATGAATCAGCAGTATTCGATCAACTGAATCAAAAGCACCACTAGGGTTGATGAAGCAGACTCGGACGCACTTGGAGCCTTCAGAATTATGTCATGTAGAAAGGCTACTGCAAGCGTGTTAGATCTAGGCATCCTGTACACAAATCGATGTACATTAACCGAGGCGCTCAATGAAGGTTTTATAATACCAAGCATTAGTCGTTCTAGCACCTTTAACGAAACAAAATGGCATAAAATTGGACAGAATTATGGTGGATCACCGGGCTGACAGGCTTCGCTTACTGGGATTTCTCCAAAACTGTAATATAGGATGCTTCTGAAACATGACTGAACAATGGGAACGGAGATTTCTCAGTCACAGAACTTTAACACCAACATCGCACCCCGTCCGGCCCACTGGCTTTGTTCGCGTGGATTCGTCAGACGGGAATTGCATTTGCACCGAGACTGAACTTCCCATTCCAGGGCTCATTCAATAGGCAGATTGACGGAGCTCTGCTGCGATCAGCTTTAGCGGATATTTTCGTGGCCATTCAGGAGTTGGAAGCAACAGCCACAAGTCAACAGCAACTTGTGCTCTACTCCTGTTCCGTTACCGAGGCTCACAAAAATGTACAGCATCTCTCCAACCCTCCGACAAACGTTCACCCTGATGTAAATCTGAGTACGCAGTATGAAGTGAAAGATAGCATACCATTTGTAGACATCGAAATGCGTATGTTAGGAAACGGTGTCGTTCGCAGAACCGTCCACTGGATGTACATATGTGCATTTCATACGCTTTGTGCAAATAGGACATAAACACGGTGCATCCCGGGAGAGAACCTG
>SJOL01001357.1:0-72426 GCA_004794785.1 Opisthorchis felineus | reverse complement strand
AAAAAAAGCAAGCCCTTGAGGTACAGCAAATTCGCTGCCGCGAATCTTTGACGACTTTCCGCCAATCAGGATGTACTGCTCCCGGCCAACGAAGCGGTCGTCTGTCCCGGAAAGTTTATGAATCAGCAGTATTCGATCAACTGAATCAAAAGCACCACTAGGGTTGATGAAGCAGACTCGGACGCACTTGGAGCCTTCAGAATTATGTCATGTAGAAAGGCTACTGCAAGCGTGTTAGATCTAGGCATCCTGTACACAAATCGATGTACATTAACCGAGGCGCTCAATGAAGGTTTTATAATACCAAGCATTAGTCGTTCTAGCACCTTTAACGAAACAAAATGGCATAAAATTGGACAGAATTATGGTGGATCACCGGGCTGACAGGCTTCGCTTACTGGGATTTCTCCAAAACAGTAATATAGGATGCTTCTGAAACAAGACTGAACAATGGGAACGGAGATTTCTCAGTCACAGAACTTTAACACCAACATCGCACCCCGTCCGGCCCACTGGCTTTGTTCGCGTGGATTCGTCAGACGGGAATTGCATTTGCACCGAGACTGAACTTCCCATTCCAGGGCTCATTCAATAGGCAGATTGACGGAGCTCTGCTGCGATCAGCTTTAGCGGATATTTTCGTGGCCATTCAGGAGTTGGAAGCAACAGCCACAAGTCAACAGCAACTTGTGCTCTACTCCTGTTCCGTTACCGAGGCTCACAAAAATGTACAGCATCTCTCCAACCCTCCGACAAACGTTCACCCTGATGTAAATCTGAGTACGCAGTATGAAGTGAAAGATAGCATACCATTTGTAGACATCGAAATGCGTATGTTAGGAAACGGTGTCGTTCGCAGAACCGTCCACTGGATGTACATATGTGCATTTCATACGCTTTGTGCAAATAGGACATAAACACGGTGCATCCCGGGAGAGAACCTGGCCTTGTGCCACCATAAAGCGTGTGCTAGCTTATCAAGATGAAAAATTTCGCTGAAATACCTATCCACAATCACTCATGACAGAAGTACGCTCAATACTCAAAAGCAGTCTCCAAAGTGAACGTAGCTGCAAGCCTACTATTCAGAGGTTGTGTTGGCGCATGGAGCGCCGACTAACCTCTCGGCGCATGTCTTTCAACGCGTTCATATCGATTCCCTTCTAAACGTGCAAGCAGCATCTAAACCCACTATTCAAAGCGTCTTTACCGCAGCCCATCAAACTTGGCATTTACAGTCAACAGTTGATGTGGATGGACTACGTGACTGAAAGATAATTGGTGCTATATCCTGCCTAAATGCGAGTTAATCACAGTGCTGATCAGTCGCTCGTAGCCTATCGGTTTAGTGCTCAAACTGCTAGCCTGGAAGGTTCGAAACTTCCTGGAGTTTCGTGAGATGCGCACTGCTGATGATTCCCAATGAGGATGAAACGGCTTTCCAGCATAGACTGGCCTCACTTACACAGCGAAATCTCAACTGAAACCGTAAAATTTCGCTCCTGCGTACTTGGCTGCCTACCTGGGTAGAATGCAGAGGCAACTTCAACTGAGAGCCACCGAACGTATATCGGCGCTCGTGATGAGGCTTTTAAATCGAACAAGCATGGCTGCACGTGAATCGGTTAAAAGTCATCTGCGTCATCTACCACCCACCATATATTAGATAGCAGACATTGTTTCAATACAGACTGAGCAATTGAAACTGTACCACTAGCCGGGCACATCCGTTTTGCTGAGGCTATCGCCATTGTCGAATGGGGAAGGGACTTTTGTGGACAGAAAATATCTATTTTTCTGAAATCGCACTGTCCTGTTAACGTTGAAACAGATGCGAAAATGAAGCAAGCCTCGTAGGCTTTCTTGCCTCAGCTCATTCGTGGTACACATCCGATGGGAGAAAAAGCGATTGGCTCCGGCTAATGGAGTAACAATCGCCGCGACACGGGAGTGATATCAAAATCAAATTCCGGCACCCCGTTTTTCGAGAGAACAGGGTGCAATCGTTAACGTTTGTTTTCCCTGGGTCTAGTCCCACGACACAGCGATGCGATCGGTCGAACAGCTGGCATGTTCGACAGACTCATGTTGTGCAGTGTTTTTGCAACAGGTTGCATGGATGGGGCGGAGCTGAAATGGGGATTTTCTACTACGGTAAATGGGGTGAATTGTAAACCAGCTTGCTAGTGAGCCATTGCACCTCTGAATCCTTCCACTCTTAGTATTACGCCAGTCGTTTTCGTATAACCTTAAGGAGGGGAACTGAACACGTAATTCACGTCACCTAATGAATCATGTCACCTCAGCTAGGGATCACAACAGATGTTGCATTGCCTGAGAGGGAGTTGCTAAGGGGCGGTTCGCCAGGATAACCAAGATTTTCCCAAGTGTGATTTCTGGGTGGATGCAAACTACACATGGGACTACGCAATTCAGTGGCGGCTCGCGATATTTAACACTAGTAGGTAATCGCACATGTCAGAGAAACTGAAGAGAACTGCTCTGACAACATCGTGCGTCTACCATAGATAATAGGTGCTGCGCAGTCTCGGTTCAGCGTCGACAGCACAACATCAGAGTCCAGCAATCATGGATAACTGTCGTAAATCCACAAATTATTTGAAAGCCTTGTTGTGAAGAAACGAATAAAAAGTGGATGAGGGATTAAATTGCTCCCAGGATATCATAGTCATTCCGAGTTACCTACGTCTCCATACACTCAATCGAGCAATGTAGATAGAACGCCATTGTTATATCACTGCCGTCCCCGCTCCAGTGCCTAGTGCCGAAAAAAAGACTCGTCGACAAGGAACACAACAGTTTTATTGCAAACAAGCGAGCGCGAAAGTACAACGACCTCCCGTTATATATTGAAGGGTACTGTCTGACTTTGATTCAGAGCTGTCCGATCAGCGTTTAGTGGAGTAGAGGGTTTCAGTAGGTTTCCGGTGTTCTAGGAATCTGACCTTCCTGGCAGTCATCAAAATCAATTAACAGTCACATCTTGCAGCACCTCCAATGATGCACAGAGATCTCGTAGAACTCAACATGAAGGACCAGGCGCACTGACAGTACCCAAACTTTTTGTAGTCACTATCGTAACACTTCCAAGTTTGAACATCTACATGCTTGTGGCACTGTGAGGTGGACTCGGAAAACAGTGAGCTTTTCTTCAAATGATGATGCGGAATGCGCCATACATGACCAAAGGACAACAGCTTTCGGTATTGGGCACATTCTTTGATTGAAGTCCCTGGTGCACAACCGAAGACGTAAACACAGTCCTCAAGCTGCACCTTGCCTACATTTCATGACGAGGAGCATAGATAAGCCTGGTGGTGCCGTGAAAAACTAGCAGACGTTTGGAATAACGTTTGACTGCTCTCAAGTAATCGAATTTTCCGACAAACTTCATCTCAACCTCTGTGACAAGAAACGACTTCTAATCCTAGTCGGATTGCACGCAATCTTTGCTTCTGACCGCGTTACACGCTGAAAACTATAATCTGAGGAACGGGTGACCAGCCCTTAGATGATGTTCGACAATTGCTGCCCTTCGTTATGTTCCGGATCAATTTCACCCCAAAAGAAATAACGTCAGTAAGCTTCCGTCATTTGTCGTAGTGTCGCAGCAGACATAATTTTCTACTAAAAATAAACTAAGTTCCATCTACTGACTTATTCTCTTTTTCGTTCAACTGCTCACGTTTAAGGACAACTGTCACCACATGCTCTCAACTTACTCTCGAACAAAGCATAGACTGCAACATTTCCCCATCCGGATGAAAAAAAAGTCGAAACAAGACATGTGAACCTAATTCTGGTTGATTGCTGGTTTTCGCAGTGTGAGAAAACGAACCGAAACATGGGCATGCAAACTAAAAGTAACCAGGCAGCTATGTTCGTCACCTTCACAGGAAGGCTTCCTATCTGATCACTAAATGAAAGATATAGGCCTGGGATAATCCCAATCGGTGTCATTTACCATCAACGAGAGTAAACCTGAGAACCAAGTGTCACACGCACAATCATGATTAAACTGACGCGAATAACAGTGGGCACCGGAAAGACTCATCGTTATTTCAGTCGCCGGTTTTCAAAGAACTGACAAACTGCTTTTTTGAAGTGACAGTTTAACGAAAAACAGTCTACCCGCTTCTATATCCCACCAGAGACAAGGAAACTATGGTAAACATTACTATGCATGGGTGTAAGTTTGTAAGGTCGGCCGTCGTCCCAAAAAAACACCTCGTTTCTAGTTTTGATGCATCAAGTATACTCGTCAATCGGGGTGGTGTAATGAGCGAAGTAATTGTCGATTCAACATCCCTTACCCGTGGATTTTGGTGTTTCTGGGATCAAGGTGACAAACTTTTCCTTCTTCATTCTACTTTGGACATAAGAATGCAAAAAAATTGACAGGTTTTGTTCTTCGTTCGTTCCGCTTCGCTGACACCGATTTTCGCTTTTGCGCTTCGAGTGCGAGTCGGCATCGAAAGCGCAATGCAGTTATGCGACAGCCTGTGTATTGCGGATGATGCCTGCACGATTACTTCAAGGTCGGACAGTCATTACCTTTGCTTCGTCTGGTGGCCCAGCTCTGCTTTTTTTCTGCGCGTTAACGCTTCAAAAATGAGTTGGCTATGTGGACAATTCTAGCACGACATCAAGCGTGGTGAAACTGCCTTTATCGACCGATGACCGATGAAACCCCTAAAGCCGTTGTAAACCATGGAAAAGAGCTTTTAAGTTTTACTACCTTTGTTGTAATGTATTGGCGATTATGTACAGAGCCACGAAACTCTGGGAAGTTGCTAATTTCCATAGTAATGTGGTGTGTTCTTGTTGTGTCTGTGTAGGTGATTTAGGAGCTTGATGGAAGTTATTCTATCACGTTTGGCAGTCTAGTACTTGACTGGAGAACCTCAAGGAAGAAGACAAAGGACACCGGATGAAGATCGTCGATATTGGAGATGAATCAGTGGAAGAAAGAGCGCTGCGGCTCAGTTGGCTACAACAGAAAGAAATTGAAATCTCAGTGAAATATTACGAAGGGTAGAATTGTTCGTCAGGACCTGACCGTCCTAGGAGGTCTCACCGTTCCGCTAACGTCATTTGATGGATTTAGGGAGGATTTCGATGAATAGTTCTCGTCAAGTCGCGTCCAAGCATCAGACGGTCAGCTAATTTTCACAGGACAGAAACGCTGTAATATAGTAAGGAAGCGAGGATGCTCCTCCGCCGCAGACTAAAGTTCCTCGGCTAATGAGCAGTGGGTTTTGGAGGCATCGGAAACTGTGTTGTGTGACTTCGGAAGCCGACGCCTGAGAAGATTATAATCCTATATGCTTCTCCCCACGCTTAGGTCGCTGCACATTAGAAAGGCGATTTTTTGTGATATAAGTTCAATCCCGCCTTATAAAACGTGGTATCTCATGAATTATATTCCGACTACTCTGGATCAGCTTTTATGCTCGGCACCACAATTACAGTGTGTTGGCAAAATGGCAACAGGTATGTCTTTGTAATTCATGTCGTTTTCGTAGGGCTGCGTTCCCAGTTCCCCATTCTTCTTGGTGAGGCCTATCCCTAACTTCAAACAGGGAACTAATGACATCTCGTGCTCAAACCTACACATCTCACACTGAGATACCATTCAGCCGTCTTGCAACAGCTTGCTGATTAGTGACGCAATGCTAAATGACTACAAATTCTCAAACAACTCTACAAGTGTGGGGTGTGGCTGCCTGTGACTGCTGGTGTGCTGTCGTTACGGTTCGCACACTAAAAGCTTACAAATGTCATCAAAAAACAGACAAGCAATCCAGTCGTTCCCGGACGAGTTCGTCATACCCAATGTTTGCACTCTCATGTAAAGGAAAATTTGTGGGACTTTCTTCCATCAGCTCGCACGACAAGAATGTTAAAAAATTCAGTCACACAACATTAAAGTCAACTACTCTCATTTGCACACGAATTTATGGTGGTCCACCATAAACGAGAGATTCAGCTGGATACATTTGTTTCCTGTCGAAGCTAAATTCGTGTGCAAACAAGAGCATTCATCTAAATCTGTCCAATTTGGGTTCAAGTAGAACATAAGGTTGACGGAAACTCGGGGACTGCGCCTACCTGATGAGCCCCAAGAAGGGCGAAACCGGTCGTGGGCTGTCGAAGAGTTTTCAGCAACCTTGTGAGTAGTTTCCTTCATGAAAATATACTGCGATATCTCGAATATCGTACCAACTGAAACATGAGGCGGCCTGTGTGCAGCACATTCAGTTGAAGAACATCATAAACGAGAGACTCACTTGAGTCTCCCGTGAAAACCAAATTGATTTGCAAATGAGTGTATTTGTCGAAATCAGTCCAATTTGGGTTCAAGTAGAACATAAGGTTGACGGAAACTCGGGGACTGCGCCTACCTGATGAGCCCCAAGAAGGGCGAAACCGGTCGTGGGCTGTCGAAGAGTTTTCAGCAACCTTGTGAGTAGTTTCCTTCATGAAAATATACTGCGATATCTCGAATATCGTACCAACTGAAACATGAGGCGGCCTGTGTGCAGCACATTCAGTTGAAGAACATCATAAACGAGAGACTCACTTGAGTCTCCCGTGAAAACCAAATTGATTTGCAAATGAGTGTATTTGTCGAAATCAGTCCAATTTGGGTTCAAGTAGAACATAAGGTTGACGGAAACTCGGGGACTGCGCCTACCTGATGAGCCCCAAGAAGGGCGAAACCGGTCGTGGGCTGTCGAAGAGTTTTCAGCAACCTTGTGAGTAGTTTCCTTCATGAAAATATACTGCGATATCTCGAATATCGTACCAACTGAAACATGAGGCGGCCTGTGTGCAGCACATTCAGTTGAAGAACATCATAAACGAGAGACTCACTTGAGTCTCCCGTGAAAACCAAATTGATTTGCAAATGAGTGTATTTGTCGAAATCAGTCCAATTTGGGTTCAAGTAGAACATAAGGTTGACGGAAACTCGGGGACTGCGCCTACCTGATGAGCCCCAAGAAGGGCGAAACCGGTCGTGGGCTGTCGAAGAGTTTTCAGCAACCTTGTGAGTAGTTTCCTTCATGAAAATATACTGCGATATCTCGAATATCGTACCAACTGAAACATGAGGCGGCCTGTGTGCAGCACATTCAGTTGAAGAACATCATAAACGAGAGACTCACTTGAGTCTCCCGTGAAAACCAAATTGATTTGCAAATGAGTGTATTTGTCGAAATCAGTCCAATTTGGGTTCAAGTAGAACATAAGGTTGACGGAAACTCGGGGACTGCGCCTACCTGATGAGCCCCAAGAAGGGCGAAACCGGTCGTGGGCTGTCGAAGAATTTTCAGCAACCTTGTGAGTAGTGCATTCCGCCAATTAAGGTTTATTGAGTCTCCCCCTCCCCGGCAACGATAATTACTCTGAGCAGACAATACCACACGCACTACCGAAAGATACTACTTATCAGGGGAACAACTGAAGTTAGTTTACCCGTAAAGTTTAGACATCCGAAAGTTATAATTGCTGGAGTAATGCCAAAAACCAGCGAGTTGTATATGGCTTGGGGATCGCACTTAGACCATGGTATCGGTTTGTTGGTAGGTGACTTCGTTTATTGGTTGTTTGTCGGCCAACTCGCTTGGAAACGTTTTGCAGCTACACGGCTGCCCAGTTCAACCTAGGACGCCATTCAACACAGTAGAGACCCTTCTTGGTGTTAATATATTTCCCAGCAGATAGTTCCTACGATACCGAAAAGTTTTCTTTCTATCTGCCTGCAATATGGCGTCAGGAGGAAAGTGTTGACACTGCAGTTCTTGAGGGTAATATGTATGCTCAAGACGACCAAGTGCCTCCTGCGGAAGCGCACGTAGCGGTCACTTCCTTGTTCCTTCAACCACATTCGCTTAATTCGTCTGGTACATCCGTGCTCACTAGATCACGTGACTCCTTTGTTCCGCAAACGCACAAATCACCTGACAAAACCCTGTCCCGCTCGCACCCTAGACCAACAGGTCAGTTCCCGTCTTGTACGCGTCGGAACGATTCTCTGTATTATACACACGTCAAACCGTCCTACATATAGGAAAATACAATACAGTCACCATGCACATACTCGCGCGCGCAGGCGGCAGGGAGTCAACCAAAACCTACAAGACCACAGACAATTACGAAACACGTGTAGCAGCTATACTGCGGAGAAAACACGTTCCTCCCTCCGGACTTTCACCCAGGAACTCACAAACGATAGGTTCCCCTTTTGACTTACTCAACCTTTCACATTGCATTTATTTTATAAGTGGTGCAACTCGCCACTGTAAACTACTGTCAACCATAGTAAAAACTGTTATTAGTGCATATACCTTCTGAGTTATCTTATGGCTATCATCATCTGTGCACTAATAATTGGTGAGCCCGATGTGACTATCACCCGACGTGACTAACAACAGACGTAACCGACGTATCCGACGTGGCAACTGGCCGTTTCTGTTACGTTTATCTGTGCTTCAGTCACACTATGGTTACGCGCACACTTTTCGCCATGCCAATTTCTCCAGTACGAGAGAAACCTCCAACTTCCATGGCATCAACACGCAACACCAATGCCGCGTCTGTCTACCTTCCATCATTTTGGCACCACTTCATGCATCCGTTCGCCGACCGGTCGCTCCATCAGCAATGCACTGACAAGTTTTTTCATGGCCTACATAACGTTTCAAACCCCGACGTACACTCATCTCTCAAACTCATTATCCAACGTTTCGTATAGTCGAATATGAAGAAAGACGTACGTTCATGGACAAAACTTTGTCTACAATGTCAATGTTCAAAGATACCTCGCCATACTCACTCACACATCGGTACCGGACTACCGATTCGACTATGTTCACCTCGACGTTGTTGGATTTCTCCTACATCTACTTTTCTCTTTCACTAGAGGGGGGAGTACGCATCTCGGTGATCGATTTGGAACCGATATTCGCCGCACAGGTAATGGAAAGTGACAATTCCAACTGTGTGTCGACCCTCGGGGGCTTCTAACCCACACGAATTTCTCAAACGAACTTGGTTTTGACCAAACATGAGTAAGCCCTGCGTAATGCCACAGAATCCAAGCCAGCAGACATTTAATGGTGTGTGAGGATACAAGCAAACATTCTATGG
Organism: Opisthorchis felineus; assembly: GCA_004794785.1. Classification (NCBI taxonomy): domain Eukaryota; kingdom Metazoa; phylum Platyhelminthes; class Trematoda; order Opisthorchiida; family Opisthorchiidae; genus Opisthorchis; species Opisthorchis felineus. The sequence continues at coordinate 63,252 of SJOL01001357.1, read as the reverse complement.
CACTTAGAAAATGCAAAATCAATCAATGACGAACTATTTCAGATAGCTTCGCATTTAAAAATCAATAAACTTCGGTCTTGGAGATCACACACTGTTGAACAACAATCACTCTTATCAAGGAATGGGTATCGATAAAACATGATGATGATTGGGTTTTTTATGATGAGAAGCAAAAATCTACTAGACCTGTTTCTTTTAAAACTCTTTCCAGACTTATCTCAACCTTTGTGGTTGCGATGCGTGTTGTATTCATTTGGCTGTGTCAACAGGATCTAACATGGCATCTGTTCCTCGGACCTTAAGTGAACAGTTAAGATTCAATCATGTTTTCCTAGAAGGAAACCAGGGTCTGAAGAGCGTCCCAGCACCAGAAGAATACAAAAATGGGTAACTTTCAGGAAATCGAGAGGCTGTCATGTAAGTGGTAGAGACTTCTTCGGCTGGAATGAGAATCGTGACCAATTAGTTCATGGTTTAATCCCTTTATTTCCGGCGTAACTGACGTTCAACAAATGAACTGCCTTTGTTGGGGTGACAGTTCTTGGAAATCATTGCGGCCCGTCTAACGTAATCGATTTAACTCACTGGCAGGGGCATTCATTATCAGTTAGAAATCTAGCGAATCGGGCCTGCTACTATCCTCAAGCCAGTTGTACCAGAAACGAAGCATTTATCCACAATTCTGTTCATAAACACTCATCTTACTCAAGTTCCATAGTAAGCTGTGAGGACCACTGCCAAAAGGCACGTCTTTGTTAATTAGAACATGTGGTTTGTCACCGAATCGGCTAATAGTGAACTTATTTGAACAGTTTGTAATGAAATTAACGAAATACACTCATTTGCAAACAAATTTGGTTCTGCGAGAGACTCACCTGGAACCTAGCTGAATCTCTCGTTTGTGATGTTTCCAGTAGAACATAAAGCTGACGGAGACTCGGTGACTGCGCCCACCTGATGAGCCCCAAGAAGGGCGAAACCGGTCGTGGGCTGTCGAAGAATTTTCAGCAACCTTATGAGTAGTGCAGTTTGTAATGAAATTACACGCTTAAAGGCGACATAAGTGAACGGTGTCAGGAGGCATTTGCCCGGGTTCCATGTATTTCTCGTGGATGTAAGTCGTCACAGAATCACCTACGTTGGACAGGCGTCAGGTTCAGCGACACCGCCGGATAAGCATGGAAATCCTCCGTCAAACGTCACGACTGCAATTAAACCCTTCTGAAGTGGAGTCACGCGGTGCGATGGATATCCACCTCCCCTCAGAGGTGGACGGAATCAATGTCACAGTTGCATCCGCCTTGAACTACGGCAGGAGGGAGAAGCCCTTCCATCTGCGTAACTGTTCACTGGTAAGCATGAATCAAGCGGTTACACGAAAGGGGCACGAAAGCAAAAACCTTATTTGCACAGAGTTTTTCAAAATGCCAACATCTTCATGCGTCTTCCTAAGCTTTCCTGGAAGCTGAGTTTAACACAAAACAATAACAGGCCAACAGTGTGAAATGATTGCATAATTTCCGAGCCAACCTTCAATAACATGCGGGAAAGGCGCTTAAACGACTTGGCCACGACTTGCATGCTTCATCAGCGGTATACGCCTCCGCATCGGAGTGGGGTTGTGCGCTGGATAACGTCATAGAAACCAAGCCAATGGGATAATATGGATGAACGTTGAAAAGCGGAGACTGGTCGGAGATCAAGCACTTTGATATCTCATCTTCGGGGTACTAATGAGGAAAAAAAATTTAAAGCGGTAGAGACCTAGTGCAGCCTCCCTTATGATGTCAACAAGGATTTAGCACAGTTGGGCTCATTGGCCTTCCGCCTTCGTTATTAATATTGCATGAATAGTATATTCACCCCCCAAAGGTAGTTCCGAATGAAAGCCGCCCATTCCTAAGGACCTTTCCCCCCTTTTTCTCTGTTTCCTCTCCATTTAAGCGGGTAGGTACTATGAATAAGCACTACTTTCTAACTGCTCGTTTCAGTAAGCCGGGAGGTCAGGGTTTAGTGCAATGCACCCTCGTGTCGTCTCCAAACAAGGACGAGAGAATTGTGTAGCTCTTCACGGCTTTTTGCCCTAGACGGACTTCGGTTGCAGAAGGAAATTGTGGTTAGAAGTTCAAAATCTTCTCATTAGGATTGATCGCCTATGTAGGATGCTCTGTCCAGGGTATGGAAGCTGTATATCTCCAAAAACCAAATATATTATATGTGATGTCTGTTTCTCCCCTTTATTCGGTAATTAATTGCAATCTCTAGTGGTGAATCACATCCCAGTTATGTATTAAGCCTGAATTTGCACATATACCGAGACAGCTGTGTTCATATTCAACTCCTCATTTAGTAAAAAGGACGGACAGCTGTACTAAGGAACCTGAAAGACAGCCCAAAATAGTCTTTCTAATGCTATTATTCAACCGCAAACAAGTGAAAATATTCCCAAAAAGTCTCAGCAAATCAAAACCTCTTAACAAGGGATCCTGGTGCCTGTTGAGAGGAAGTTAGTTTACTGAAGGCTGTTACGCCCATTGACAGAACCTATTTAGCCGCGCCAATAGAAACCACTTTCCCCGCAATAACAGTAGTATACAACAGGTCAAATAATAATGCTAATAACGTTTTGTTCCGAAGACTGAGCAATTCATCATAGCACAAATGCTGGTCACACGAGAGCTGATCAGCTGTACCCACTTCCCCACGCTAGCTTTTTCCCCATCGCGTAAAGTGATATAGTTGTTGAAACCTAGCTAGTTTCAAGTGTTCTACTTGTGGTGGGTATCGGAGTGAGGAGCTCTGTAAACTATACCTCCTAAGATCTCTAACCCTCTCATAGTTTCTCAAAAGTCGACAGGGTTTCTAAAAGGCATATTTCAAGGCTATTGTTGCCCACTGTAAATCAAGGCTGACAACGTGATTGAGCTGATCTAAGTGTCTAGTGGAACAGCATGCTTGGAAGAGCAATAATTGGAACGTAGAAGGTGAGTACAATATCTCATGAGAGGGGGCACACTGGCAAGTAATACAACTCCAACATGATACTCATTGAAATTAAAGCACCTGAATTCATCTAACTGCCTAATACTGACTTTTGGAACAAGAAATACCCTCTGAATTCCTACGTTCCCCGGCCCAAATTTGCATTTTACTAGCCCATTTTAGGGAAGCATATGCATGTGCGCGCACCAATAAAATTAAGGTCTGGAACAAGGACAAATGCGAACACTCGACACTCTTCGCCTGCTTGCAAGGCAGATAAATCAAAACAGGTGTGTTCTCCATGTGACACACACGGTAGGGGAAACAAAGCGTCCAAACTTAGATGTTCGGGCCTAGATTGATCCATTGAGTGGACGTCCTAGTGTGTGATCTGGACAGGGTTTTTGATAGCCTGGCACATACGCAGGTGGACGTCTCGCACTTTACAAAGGGGCTTGTAGGTGTGCGATGGCCACTACAAAGCAATACGGTGCTTCCTGTGTCAAATTCAAACAGCCAGCATACCCCCCTGTCTGATCGTAAACGGTCGAGGTTGTGCAGACAGCGTGTTTTATCTACCCCTCGTGCATGGTCCGGGGCTGTAGTAAGATCAAGTGGTTGAGTCGCATCTAGCGGCGAAAGCAGGCAAGCCTGATCGTCATTAGAAGTCAGCGAGGTGCTATATTGGCTGGCATAAGTGCTGCGCAAAATAACCCCACGTCACAGAAGCTGTTGAATAGAATCCCGCACGCAGTGACGCATTTACTCATCACACCTATATCCTGTTCGCGTTTCGCCTCGGGGGTATAAATGCAGTAAAAACGTGCTGCTTTCAAATCACTACCTTGAGCTCCCCGTCAGCTACCGCTTCGTGTTTCAGTTAGTACGGTAGTCGAGATACCACGTACAATTTGTGTCCAGGCAGAACATAGAGTTGATGGAGGCTTGGGGAGTGCACCCACCCGATGAGCCACCACAAGGGTGAAACCGGTCGTGGGTAGTCGAAAATGTTTCAGCAATCTGATGAATAGTGTTCCGTCAAGCTAAAGCCAGTTGTGGGATGGCATGTGCATTAACGTTACTTTTCAACAAAATTGTTCAGGCTTATCTCTTCCCTCTCTCTCTCTCTCTGTCTCTGATAGCGTGAAGATTTGGAGTTGTTCCAATTCACGATTTTTATGGAGTCACAGTCTTCTCTCAAGTGCACCATTCCTGTTTGAGAAATCGGTCTCTGGAGGATTTTTCTATGTCGACCGCGGATATTATCCTGCTCCATTACTTGTTACATGACAGTAGGAGCGCTGTTCTCACCGAGGAAAACTCAGGAATGAACAAATAACATAACCTCATTTCAATTCCGTACAAATTTCGAACCAAGATTTGCATCTAGGATTTCATCCAAGAGTGACATGGTTGACGGACCTATGTAAGACAATCTAGAGTAACTGTATCGAAAGCTTGGGTGAAGTCCGCAAAAATCCCCGTGGATCAGCTGAGTACGTTCTCCCCTTCAGTGCGATCTCGTTTTGGGTTTAATCGTCATCATGGGCGTTCAGTTGTAACACTCTTTCGGTGCAAAGATTGCATGCCATCGGGAGAAACCTCGACGGCTATGTTGTTCAAGCCATCAAACAACTAGGCAAAAAGATGGACCAACCAGAACAGGAAACAATGGAAAACAAGGACAGAATGTAGCGAAGCAAGCGAACTCAACGCAGACCACAATGCAACACAGATCACGAGCTGATCAATCGGACTCCAAGATGGTTATCTGTGTCCAATCAGGTTTTTTCCTAAAGCTGCTCTTTGAAAGCTATACAAATCCATACGCGAAGAGAGGAATTCCGCACCCAACAGCGCACTGATGCTGCCTCATGGAATGGTGGAAAGACGTCTGTAAGTCAATTGCCAAGCTCTGCACACAGACTAAAGCAACCTGATGAACTACCAATAAACAGGAGCAGACGGGATGCCGTGGTTGGGTTCGAACCACTGGCCTTCCGATCGGAAGTTTGGCGCCTTAACATCTGAGCTAGAAGCGGATAGAAGCGAATAGTTCTTAACCGTCCATCTGCTCTCTGTATCCACTGAGGATTAAACAGAGGTAGTCAAGCATTCGGATGAATGTTTAGAGAAACCGCAAGCCAGCATGAGGTTCCTGCATGCTTGTCACCGGATATCTTTTCCTTGGGTCTACATTAGTATCAGATGTGTTGATGTAACGTCAAACCAACCACACTACACTGGGTGTTTTCAGACTAGGAAGTGCCTTTAACACAAAAACGATGGAAATTCTCCCAATCTGGAATGGTCAAACCACCTTATAATCCGTTACTCGACGCAGTCGGACATTACTGACCCATTTTCGGAATGCATGCGGGGAGGCTTTTATTGATTAACAAGGTATCAGTTTGAACCCGCTGGTCGTTATCAGTGAAACGGTGCTAAAACTGTCCATATCATGTAGTAGGTAGGCAAAACCAATCTAGTGAACTGTTTTTGAAAATGCCCAATTCCCCTATGACATGTTGTCAGTAACTATTGGAATGCATCTAAGTAGCACCAGCGTTATTGTGCAACCGTATATCTGATTGGTATGAGTACTATGACAAAGGCGCTACAGTAACTCACTTTGACGTCTTAAGAGCACCCCGTGTCACCCGGTAATGTGGGGTGCCTTAAAGTTTATAGAGTTCCTTCGCGAGATTCCTGACCATGCGCAGACTACTACTTTGTGCAGCTTGTCGAAGAAGGTCAATATTATATGAGAACGATAATTTGACGATCTCCTGCCGAAATAATGTACGATAAATCAATTCAGCGTATTGCCAACTGGATTCACGGTAGGCGGTCGGGTAACTGGAAGTCAATCGGTTTGCCGATAACATTCACCACAGGAGCCGTTCAGCGTCAGTACGTTATGCTGACCATGCACAGAATGTACGCGCTGCAAACCATCTGTCACAGAGAGGCCTCATCTTTTGGACATCTTATTGGGTATTTCCAGAGATGAAACAGAAGTTATGTAGTTCAACCGACCTTGACGGAACAGATGGTCTTGCAAGTAAAATCAAACACCCACAGGCCCGTCTTCACACTGATCTCTACACCGTCATAACCGTCGACACTAATCAGACACCAGTAAGCCCGACGGTACTGGTAACCTATCAAAAGCACTGTCTGAATCACACCTTCAAGGCTTAACTTGTCTCGCAACAAAATGGCTGGCATTGACTGGCAATTATTTTCAGTGATCTCCAACGTCTGATGGTTGATGTTGTGACAAGATCATTGGTTGGGTGTTTTATGGCGGGGCCAGCTTGTGATAAAAAGCAACTGGAAGCGAACTCGAGCGCCAGCAACAGCGTGATCCGAATCCGGGCGGTTGTTTCAGGTCGAGCGAAAGCATCAGGCACCACCGCCATCTGTAGATAGTTGCCATGTAGTCTGTTCATATCAATGGCTGGTGGTCTCTGCGTGATATAAAACAATGAAGATCCAGGCGGTAGGCAGCGCCATCGTACAAGCACACTGAACGTCCCGTCCTGTCAATTTTACTCTGAAAAATGCCAACCAGGTTTTATCTTCTAATCCACGGCTAAAACTGACGAGTGCGCATACACTGCTTGGAGATCCTGTTGGAAGATCCAACAGGTCATCTTAAAAGGCGGCTTTGACGGAATCTAAGTTTCCATCTAATCCTTGGCTAGTTGTTTGGAATTTGTAGCTTGGGGTCATTGAAAATAGACAACAAACTGGCGTTGCTTAGATGTCTAGCATCACTCGCTTCGATTGAAGCTTCTTTACGTCAGGAAAAGGTTTGAAACTAATACCTTACCTTGTAGGCCAGGTGCAACTGACAGGAAACGAAGAATGATATTTCTGTCATGTAGACAGAAATCATATACACTCAATTTTTTAACCTCGTATGTTGTTCAATGTCAGTTGAGTTCACGTCTCATGACAACTCGGATCACCTATGTATCACACGGTGAAACGCATGCTCCAGGCAGATATACACTGGCACGATGTACCACGTTGTTTACCTATATGGGGATACAAGTCGCGTCAGTCATTATCTGGTTTACCGCGGCAGCCACACTGCTCATCTGAGTTTCAACAATTTGAGACCTTTATGTCAGCACTGGATCAGATGCTCCGCGGGCAATGCTGACACACGAACACATAATTGCCAGCCACCTGCTGGGTAAATTCAAGGAAAACCCGCAGAACAAACCACTGATGAATAGTCGTGTCTCCATCCAGTGGTGAACGTAGCTCGGCACTCATTCAGTTTGAAGAACGTAAATTATTTCTATCCATCAATTTTCCACTTATTAAAGTGTGGATTAAGGTTCCGAAGACATGCAACTCAAGTTTGTGTCTTTTGATCTGATGGGCATACTTTTTTGGCCAATCCACAGCCAATCCACTCCAAAGCTACCTATTATTATCATTCAAAACAAAGCCGGCTACAACACTACTACAAATAAGGTCGAGAAAACTGCCGACAGTCCACTACCAGGCTCGCCTCCTCCTCGAGTCATCAAGTTATCTGATCTGAGGTGAATTAGTTACATTCATGTGCAGCCATGTGACAGAAGTAAATGGCTAGCGTTTACAATGAAATTACGACGTATAACTTGAGCTTATGGTAAGTTCGGGACCCGAAATCTGAACTGCAGCAATACGAATTGGCCCGTTTGTGGTATTGGTATATTTTGTGCGGAAATTCCTTTCGCCTGATGTCTATTTCTCTGTCTCCTCACAGAAAACCCTTTATCGTGAAACTATTCTATTCTTCCAAAGATAGACCTCTTCACCTGGAGGTAAATTGTGAAGCCCTACTACAGTGTGACATTGTTTTTGGGGCTAATATTTCTAAGCAGGATTCCTTACCGATATAGGACACTGATTGGACGACTGCTACAGCCCGTCAGACCTTCAGTGTTGATGAACATCATGTGATCAGCCACTCCAATTCAAAATCAATAATTCAGTTCGATTGACTGATAGACACAGCACTCTTGTGATAGTATGGAAGACACCATGGTTTGTGAGACAATTCATCCTTTGGATCCGGATTTTGTGCCCGATATAGAGCGCCATACTAGATTCACTGAGACTCAAGCAGGAGCGCTACTCTGTCACGACTACCAGCGCCAACAGTATTTCCGAAACTATCAATCAGAGGTTGATTTGGATATTATTCGACGATTTGTGGGGAGGAATTTTTGCTCCGAATATCCCAACTTGACGGTGCGATATTTTGCACAAAACTGGCCCGAATTGTGCATCATAGTAAGTTGAATGCGGGATCCGGAAATTTTGCATAGTCATAGGTGAAACGTACGGTTTATGACGAGGTGAATGAGCAGGTTGCATTAAGTATCAGAAAGGATAATGCACAATGAGTTTAAACCCTGCTTGAAATTCGACTGAAGAGGGTTAGGGAGGATGACGTGCCTCTAGAGGTGAATAAAAGGTGCTTTACAACAGTTCATCAGATCGCCATCCAGAATATCAGCAATATCAGTCTACAGCCTCCCCCCCCGCAGTAGACGTGTAGTTGAAGTGTGTAAGGTTAAAAATTAAAGGTCGTCAGGAAAACCATCCAAACTTGCTGTATCCCATATATGATTCTGGTAAGGCAAAATTCCCAATATAGGATAATTTTAACAAACAAATCTCCCACTCAGAACACAAAAAAGGAGTGCATAAATGAAGCATTTACTCTCCTTTTGAATTAAAAATGCTGAAAACTGATGTTACGCTGTCGATGATGATGAAAAATTGACTTTGGCTTCTTATTCAAGAAGGTTACGACAAACGGTTGCAATTAAGTGGAGGATGAAACTAAAAGGTACTAAAAAGTCCTGTAGAAAAAAGCAGAAGTGTGTAGACTGGGTGAATTTCTTTGTGAATATTTGTCTACCCATGAAGTAAGCAAAGTAGACCTACCACAGTTACAAGTGCAACCTTATCGAGTGGACTAGATCGGTATGCTCGGGTTCAAGTAAAAGGTGCTCATTCGACCTTCAGCGCAACGCTTGACTTAAATGGTGAGTTGATTGTGCCATCAGTACTCTACTGGAGTGTATAGAAAGTGATTTCACTGGCTAGCTCCTGTAATGTGAGTGCTCTGTGTTCGGTTTACCTGTTGGGATAGGGTTGCTGGCTTGGTTCGTGAGCCAAGCCTGATCCCGGACCTTTGCTTCGCTTGGTAAAATGTGCATATTCCGCGATACACCTATATTACATATGTATCATTGAACGGGTTAGCTGGATGCGTCCAGGCCGAGCAGGAGTTTGCTTTCTACGCTCCATTTCGCCCACAGTCTTATTCGGGATACAATGATTGGTTAAGAGTGTTTGGTGAAACTGTACTAGGTTCGGGCAACCTCGTAGAGATCCTATTTCACTGGGAATAGACAACAACGTTTTTCATTTGACAATTCCAATGTCAGCCAGTTTCTCTGTGGCTAAAAGTGATGCGGGAATTTCTTGCGACCCGAAGAGGCACAAACAGAAACTCCATCTTACATATGCTTGATCAGGGCCAACATGGATGTTCTATAAAAAACCGAAATTGGGAACTAATCCACCCCAGTGATAGCTGAGGGGTATGAGATCGAGTCTAGTAGCAGGATGTCTCGCCATACGAACAAGCGATTTCAACTACTCCAGAATTTTCTGAAGCATAGAAACAAGTTGCAAGTGATAGAGAGCTGCAGCAGATCTTCATGATATTGTCTGCTGCAAAAGAGCGTCATGAAGTGGGGGAAAAGATATAAATGGAAGTGCAAGAAAAGAGGCCGGAACGGCAACATCATTTACGTGAACTGCTGCACGTAATGAGGCAAATCAGCTGACTGCACCAAGCAGTGGTCGACGACAATATCTTTGGATGCGTTATCCGTAGTTGTGAGTGAGCTGGAATGCAGTTATGGCTCCCAGACCTGGACAGGAGAACAACTACGTTAGTCAGCCAAAGCCTGATCGAAAGAAAGCGGTGGTTGACGTAAGATTACCTCAGTTGTCCATTAGTAAGGAACATGTCATCACAGCTGTCCTAAATGCAAATCTGGAAGATCAGAACATTGTATGTGTCGAACCCCTATCCACTGACCAACACGGTCTCCAAGTCTTCACGAGTGTTACTGAGTGCCGTCCAGTAAAGTTCAATAGGTCACTGAGGTACACTAACCGTCGGACAACCACAACAGCTGGGTGCTAGCAACCTTGTACAATAGAATAAATGACCGAGCGGATGCTTCATAAGCTGTGAAGGCAAACAGCTGTGTTGAAAACTACCGGTTCACTGCTGGCCAACAATGCCATCTCATGGGAAGTTAACATGGCAGTGTAAAGTTGAACACTGGTAGCGGATGAATATCATTTCCAGTACTGTTGGGATTTGAGTTGAAATTTGGAGTAGCATTGGTTAGCGAAGCGATTCACAAACCTCGCAGCTTCTGTTGCCCGAAGACATCGGTCTTTTAGTGAAAGCCCTACTACCACAAGGCGTTCATCCCACAGCAAATCCAAATACCATCTTGTCAAACAATGACTTGCATCGGAAAAGAAGGAGACCTCCAATGTGGAAAGTGCACAGTCAGTTTCGATAAATGGACTGGGGTATTTTGACCACAGGGACGTTTCTCCCCTTTATACGGTTTTGGAAACACGCCGAGTAAAAACTTGCTCTGTTGCACACTCCCGAAGGGCCTCACTTTTACATCTACTGAGTAGGTCTCAGTGCCTTCAACTGGACACGGATCAGCCGTTTTTGACGATTGCATATAACAAACGTGGTCAGTTATTGTTGTCTGGAATTATCGGGGCATACTCAACCGCCACCTCATCAACAGCCAATTAAAGCACCCGAGTTAACAATAGTTTGACACACTGTCCACATTATCGTACAAGTCGTGATGATTATCTGGATCTCTTAAGTATGAGAACTCGAACAGGTTTTTTGATAAATGGAACAACCATGTGAATTGATCAAGAGTACTCACGATAGTAAACATACCCTCACAACCCCCAGTCTATTGGATACATCTTAGAACAGACTAAAGGTCAACGGTTGGCAGGTAGTAAATCCACCGATTGTTTCCAAATCCTTCTAGAAAGGGACATATCTAGAAAAATGGATGGGTTGTCAATCCGTCCACACTTCATGGATGGAGAGCTTGTTGAATAGTATCAGCTTCCCTAAACACTCCATCCACACCAAATTAACTTCTCAGGTGCAACCTAAGTAGTCCCAGAATCAAGAATAATAAAGTTGCACTAATAAAATTAATCATTTGGCTGTAATACCCCTTCGGTACCTAGTTGCCATGTTAGCCGAAGGAAGCACGAGAGCTACTACGAGAGATACCGTTAAGTTGACCAAGCCTAGACAGGAGCAGCCAGGATGCAGAGGGTGGGTTCGAACCACGGACCATCCGGTCGGTAAGTTCATGCCTTGAGCACTCAGACGTCTGGAGAGATAATAATCAGTACTAACCACTTTTCAATGGCTCAGTGTTTGTGACCGCAAGCGGGTTACAACCAGCGTACTAGCGATAAATTATTTGGTTATTTCAGCATATAATCGGCAACCTACATGTTTATTCTTATTTGAGGACGAGTTGTTATCTTTTACTTTATTTACTATACTTATATGCTTTATGTGGGCTATGTCTGAGCTCACGATGAATGCTCACAATGCAGTCGAACTCGACTTCACTGCATGAAACCCGTACCAATATCAAAGACATATAATCCCAGGAAGCTCCTTTCAGGATTGGATCCCCGACTGCTACCGTCCAATTGGGGGAACACAACATAAACTTGTATTGACGTAACATGCTACTCATAAGGTCGCTGAAAACTCGTCGGCAGAACATGATCCGTTTCACTCTTGTGGGGACTGGGATTCTTGTGATTCTCCCGTGAAAACCATATTGGTATGCAAATGAGTGTATTAGTCGGATTTCGGGTGACTTGGGTTCAAGTAGAACATAAGGTTGACGGAAACTTAGGGACTGCGCCTACATGGTGAGCCCCAGCAAGTGCGAAACCGGACGTGGGTCATCGGAGAGCTTTCAGTAAGCTTATGAGTAGTATGTTACGTTTGGACAATGTATTGCGATACTCGCGCAACCTGCCAACTGAAAAATTAGGCGGCCTGATGCAGTGCATTAAATTGAGTAAGAAAACCATGAGCGAGGGATTCTGCTGGGATTCAGATGAGTCTCCCGTGAGAACCAAATTGTTACGCAAGTGAGTGTAGTTGGACAATATAAACTTCTTCAATGTTTTATAAACCATTGGTGAGGTCTCAGTTTTGCTTTGATCGGACTCAGCTGGAACGAAAGTCACTAGCCAATATTCTGCTGTCAACGTTGTCAGTAGTCTTAGCATAGGCTGATTTGGACTTCCACAATTTACCGTATTTCGATGAAACATAAACTCTGATATTTTGAACGAGTGCCCGGAAGTTGATGAGGTAGCTAAAGTGGAATTAAGTTGTCGCGTTTGTCCAACACGTACTTCAAGATTTTCCTATCTAAAATACAGGGAGATGAGACAAGCCTAATCGCTGACTACAGTGCGCACGTAGTACGGCGTCGAGTAAGAGCAGAGGAAACCACACTTGAGGTCTCACCAGTTTGGCAGCTGAATCAAAGCTATACCAAAAACGCTACCAATTGTTGACTATATCATGATTATATCGTGACGTCCGTTCATGTTTGCATTTGGTTGAGACCGGATTTGATGGTGATTTCTGAGTTTTCTGCGAATGACTGCTTTGGGCGACGCGTGGGAATGGCGAGGTGGCTCGGATGCATTCATTGCTAATTGGTCAGGTGGCTGTTGGTCTGTTCGCCGAACTTGGCAGTTGACTTGGAGACGTTTCGTCACCTTTTGAGGAGACATCGGTGCACACCGATGATGCTTCCTCAAAAGGTGACGAAATGTCTCCAAGTCAATCGCCAAGCCTGGCGAGCAGATCAACAGCCACCTGATCAATTAGCAATCAAGTAGATATCTGTGAGACGGTTAAGCATGCTGCCATATCACTAATGACAAGTGGCAATAACGGATCACCATCATCATTGACGGCAATAATGTGAATAGTATGACTAAAAGCTTAGTTGTGTACTGCATCTAACCACGTGGTGCTTTCAGTCCAAAATTCGTATCACACCAAATGAGGACCTAAAAACATTACCAGTGTCACAAAAACAAACTCAGCAACTGCCAAGTTTCTCACCGTAATGCACTCGCCTGCTACAAGTTGCCGGAAGTGAAAATACCTGCTGACTGCAAGACTGGCGAATTGAACTTTGATCCGGATGAAGTGGTGGGTCCAACGATTTTCAAGGCAACTCAGTTCACGAGACACTCATCTGGAACTCATTCCTACACCGTTCTATAGAGCGTAAAAATAACAATTGTTCGGCCATAACCCCATTTGGGTGCCCACCAGAAAGAAGCACGAGGGCTCATAAATTGCCGCAAGCCTAGGCAGGAACAGTCGAGGTACCGGGGTTGGGTCCGAACCACGGACTATCCGGTTCGTGCATTAATCACTGGGCTATCTCGAGCATGAATGGTAGCTGGTCGGGTGGCTGTTGGAGTGTTTGCTGAGATTGACAACTGACCTGTAAACGTTTCATCATTCTGAGATATATCATCGGTGCGCGGCCGAGTGGATACTTTTTCTCTTCGTGCTTGCGCTTATATAATCTGTAAAGAGTGTCTTTATGCCCTAAGGTGGTTGGGTGACCGCCATTATAGACAAATCGACCATGAAAACAGAGCAAAGACTACTCAAAGACACTACCGCGTGTCGGCGTTTACAGGACGAGCAAACCAAAAAAAACCTGTAAACAAAATCGGTAGGGACCCGAAGCAACTCAAAAACCTCCAAAAGACTACATTCGAGGAACAGTGGAGAACGAGAGTCCAAGATTCGAATATTCAACGCCCCTACGGGCTTCCAAGAGTGTACAAGGAAACGACAGCACGTCCAGGCACATCAGTCTGCAACCTTTTAAAGAAACCATTGGAGGGAGTTCAGATATCTCAGCAGTGAATCGCAGCACTCAATCAACAGCCCACTAAAAGTCTTGGACAAATTGAAAGACTTGACAGTAGAAGAGGACGAAATCATGGTGTGATTCAATGTGGGCCCATTGTTCACATCTGTTGGCCTCTATTCCACCAAGACACCGGCTGCTGAACTGTCCCAGTCATGGGATACCCAACCGACTCTTGGGATAAGAAAACTACAACAAATGGAGGGTGAAAAACCCGCCTATCAAACAACAGGAAGACAGACCATCAAGCAGTGCAAGCCACAAACAGACCAATCAAAACAGGAATCTCCAAAGAGGATGGTATATAAAGAACCAAACAAACACAGGGAAGACAGGCCACGACTCGAGACCAGTCACAAACGGGCCAGTCGGACTTTGGGTAAGATTAGCTATGAACAGTCAATCACGTTAGAACTTTCTTTATAAACTATATGAGCGCAAGCAAGAAAAAGAGACTATCAGATGATATCTCCTCAAATGTAACGCAACGTTTGCAGGTGAACTGCCAAGCTCGGAGACCAGATAAAGAGCCTCATGATCAAGAACCAATAAATGCACCCAAGCTACTAATAGTCAAAAATAGGGTGTGACTATGAGGCAATCTTAGGATGATGGTTTTAACTCGACTTCTGCATCCCGACTGCTTGTGTCTAAGCTTGGGCAACCTGGCAGTATCAAGCAGACATTCCCGTAGCTTTTACTTCCATACTTATTCAACTTGTACAAGTTGTTCAGATCAGGGCAACTCAAGGATATTGAACTGGAGGACTCATCGTCACGGGATGCAAACACCAGCCAAGCGAGGAGTCCTTATATTGACTAGAAACAGAGCCAAAACTTAAGGGTGATTTCAATACCTCGGGTAGGACAAAGTTTTTGTCATACCTTTACAGTTTCTTAGCATGGTGTATTTATGCGACTCGAGGGGCGAAAAAAGGTCCGTCTAGCGATATCCTAGCGGTCCAAACAACTTTTGAGGCTAGCATATCCGCGAGAGATGATATACGTTTACATGCAATGCATGGTGGTAGGAACGTGACGCTGAACATAACTCGGGAATGTAGGTCTTCAGTGTATGCATAACCGTCCAGTCCAAGAATCAATAAAATATCTCATATATACCCGTCTTTTATCGCACAAAGTAGACTTTGACCGAACCATGGGATAGGTATTCACAAAACTTCCGCATTAAGGCACACCATGTACTATGAGGGAACATCATAAACAAGAGATTCAGTTAGGTTGCAAGTGAGTCTCGCCGTGAAAACCAAATTTGTATGCAAATGGGTGCATTTGTCGAACCTGGTTCCTCTTCATATGTGTTTACCGCAGTAACGGGAATTTGACTTCACAGGGTCTGTTGGGGAAGAACACTGCACTGTAAACGAACAGTTCAGAAGATAGGTAGAAAATGAATAAAACGCACAATTTGGCATCAGAATGCCTTGGAGCAGAGCTTTCAAAAATATACGTACACGACTGTAGCGATAAGTCCCAGTTAGGACATTCCTCGTCGCGGTGTGGGATAGTTACTTAAAGAAGGACCAACGACAAAAAAATAGTTCTCAATCGGAAGACAGCTGTCTGAAAGGGTAGGTTCTTTTGCGGGGGTACAGAACTAAAGGTAGCATGGTATCCAATGCCACAAAATGGAATGTCAATGTAATGACCACTGACATCTGATAGACGACAACGCACACCTCCAACTAACTCATTTCTCCTCTTATCCCAAAGGCGTTCACGGATACTCATATTCCAATTGGTTTGATAATCGGACAACAGACCGAACCACACGTTGGGAGGATAGCATTCTTTGCTGTAGAAAAAAGAGTGGAAGCCCACTTGGTTTGTAAGTCAGGGTCGGTTGTAACTGGTCCAATATTTAGATAAACGATTGTTGGAATTAGAAGTGGATAGAATGCGGGCAATTGGAATCCGAAAGGTGAGTGTTACTCAACTACTGACATAATTTCAGGTTCTACTCAAACCATTGAGTGAGCATACCAAAAACAAACTTCTGCGTTACATCGGAAATCAACCCCTGCGCTATATGAACCCGGATAACGAATTCCAATTCTATATTTGAGTACACAACTGGTGTTGGCAGTCGGATTGCTTATTTACTCTGCCTCAGCCACTATTCTTTTGTTAAATAAATTTCCGTTTTAAGTAGAACTTATCATGTTCTTCTGGAATGAACAGTATATGTACAAATGGGTCGCGGATAAGTTGCGACATAAGCGAATGATGATGAAGTCAAAACTGTACAAGGAGGTAAACACAAGTCACCAAATGGTAACCATCATCGTTTGGTATGTAGAAAAGGACACGCGGAACCATTGCGACAGCTACCCTGCTGGAAAAATTTACAAAGTTGGCTTCCTCGTCCCCCACCCCTTGAATAGGGTGCGGGACGGTGGGGAGGTTGGGATCCGCCATGCATCGGTCCAGGGGCACGGGAATAATGGGGCGGGGGACCACCGGAGAGGAAGGGTGGGGGTCGATTCTGCACTGGGGGTGGCACAGGGCGGAACCCGCCGGGTGGCGGACCAGGGTGGGGATGAGCCGGCAAAAAATCCGGTCGTGGAAACAGAGACATCAACTGAGGAGGTCGAGGGCCGGGATAACCTGGCCGAATGCCGTAGGAAGAATGCGGTCGTGGAGGAGGTGAGAGTTGCGGTGGCGGAAACAAAACGGGGTACTTTTCCGCATATGGTAGCTGGAAAATGCCTCGAGCAACGAGCTGGTCCCGAAGGGGTTCCAGCAAGTCGCGAATACGATCTGCGCTCAATTCACGGACGTTCAGATCCGGGTAGTTTTCCTCTAACACATCCCATAGTTCACGCTGCAAACTCTGATCGGAAGCAGTCCCGGATTCAGCAACATGGTTTGGCTCTTTCCAGGGCACTGTTGAATCTATCGGTTTGGGTGCAAACACAGGTTGTGAGTTTTCTGGGGTCCCACTAGAGGAGGCCGTAATCACAGACGGTGTAGCCGACAGATTGGCAGCAAGAGATTTGACTAAATCAGCTACTTCTGGATTTAGAGACATCTGTGCGAAGGACGAAAGAAGAAAAACGGGTAAAGAATGATGAGTGAAAATAATCAGAACATTACGAAATATTGCAAGATAAATATATTCTTTTCGACGCAGGGTGGGGGCGTGAAAAATCCCTGAAGAATGGGACGTGGATGATCACCAGCTACAAACTACGTATACAGCACACGGAGGAAAACGTAGGGGTGCAATTGTATTTTTGGGGCAGTTGATCAACCGCAGTGACTTGCGAGACCAGGATGTCTTATCCAGAAAAACGGACATATATCTCTTAACGTGAGTTGCAGTCTGGTAGCAGAACCAACGGCGTTGAATCTCCGTGTTCTGCTTCGGTTAATTCGTATGAACTTATTTGAAAAAAAGACTTCTAGATGAATAGAGTCAAAAAGCCATCATACCTTCATTAAGGAAGATATCCAAAACGACTGTTCCAACCAGCCTCGCACCTGCCATAACACGGCTGCTAGCCTCCTTGATGTTGCGACGCCTAACTTCGGCATGTGAGATGCGAATTCGAAAGCATCAAACAGGATTTCGACCATTTACATTACGCTAAATGCTTGAGTACCGTTAGGTACACCTCCGACCAACAATCACAGTCTTTGACTTTGTAGACGGAACA
This sequence comes from Opisthorchis felineus, assembly GCA_004794785.1. Taxonomy (NCBI): domain Eukaryota; kingdom Metazoa; phylum Platyhelminthes; class Trematoda; order Opisthorchiida; family Opisthorchiidae; genus Opisthorchis; species Opisthorchis felineus. Next base: position 45,494 of record SJOL01001357.1, on the reverse strand, counting down.
GCACTTCTAAGTATACTGGGGTATAGAGCAATGCCCTCAACGTTTGACAGTATATTTTGTGTCTCCTATTCTAATACCTCTGATCGTGTTACAGGTTAGAAGGAACTGTTTTAAAATTGTCTCATAACTATCAGAATTCGCCAAGTTAATCACTTATGAGATGCAGACTCTAAAGAACCCAAAATCGAGGTGCGATGGAGAATGCACCTCGATAAAGATGAGTGGAATTGGATTATGCGGACAACGATGAGGTTCGCACGACCCATTCTAAATTGACTGTCGGAAACGGTGCCTTCGAGGTGAAAATTCTTGGTCATGGATTTTTAATCCCCTTGAACCCGTTTAAAACTCCAGGAGGAAGAGCTTGAGGCTATTGATTTTGGTAGCCGCCGTTGTATTGTGACAGGAAAGCTCAAGCGGTATTTGGCAACCAGCTTCGTTTAAGTTGTCCAATATCACTGAAGTGGAAAGACCGTAGGAGCAGGCTAACTTTGTGGAACTGGTGTCATTCGACATAACCTTAAACGTCTCCAGATATTTGATCACCGGTGCCTTCGTTGCATAATGGGAATCAGCTAGTTGCAACGTGTCGCAACGGCGGGTTAGCACGTGAATAGTTGGTGGTTAAGCGGAATCACTAGATTAGCAAGTAAGGATGAGGTGGTTAAGATATGCATTACGCATAACCAACCATCGTCTACCAAAGAAGGCACTGCTTTTCATTCCGGAATCACACTCCGAAAAACTCAAGGACAGGCAGGAGACGGCGGCGCGAAATGAAGTCTGCCGTGAGCGGTTTTCGACCCCACCTGGCAGGGTACATACAGGTGATTGGACACCCTACAGGACATAGCACTCAACCGAGCACAGCGACGTTTATGCAGTCACTTTCAAGTTCCACCGTCTGGCTGACATTTGTCCGTCGCTGTGTGTTGACTCTTGCTGGATGAGACATTGGGGCAATCCCACTGATAGAATATTACTCCGACACAGTGTTTAGGAGTGTTTATATTACTGCTGCCGCAAGGCACAGAGACCGTGCTCTTGATCGGTTTTCTGAAGAATGAAGTGCTTTCTTCACCACGTTCTCAGCGCCTTGTTAGGGCAGTCATTCTTCACGGGAGTATGACAGTTTAGCACCAGTATCTACTAGTGGTGTCAGTGATGGCCAGTCTTTCATGAACTCAACATCCAACTTGCCAAAAAGCTGCACCATGCACACGATCTCAGTAGTGCGAAATTCGGTGTTCAAATGTCAGATGTGGTTGGATCACATGGCTGCTACAAAGCAAAATTCAAGCTACTACAATGACGTGCTGCTTCAGTCAATTACCAAGCGTTGAAACGCGGGCACTGGCATAGACACAACTGGTAACGATGTTACCTGGAAAAAAATCGTTCAGCTGTAGTAACCTTTCGGTGCCTAACTGCTATGCCACCAGAAGGAAGCACGAGAGCTGGGATACTGCCAGGTTGCCCAAGCCTAGACAGGAGAAGTCGAGGGGCAGAGGTCGGGTTCGAACCACGGACCTTCCAGTCAGTAAATTACCTTGACGAGAGGGAACACACACATTACATCAATAATACGAGCGCGAAGACTGGGACGGGATCGAGGCAACTCAGTGGTTAAGGCGCCAGCTTACAGACCGGTAGGTCCGTGGTTCGAAACCAACCTCAGCATCTCGACTGCTCCTGTCTAGGCTTGGGCAACCTGGCAGTAGCCCAGCCCTCGTGCTTCCTTCTGATGGCATGGCAGAGAGGCACCAAAATGGTGCTACAGTCGAATGATTTTTTTATTTAAAGATCGGGACAGAGTGTGGGACACTATACACAAACGAGACTTTCCGAGTTAGAGCATAGACCCGTATAGATAACTCAAGAAAAACTTATTTCCACCAACGACCTCTTCCGATACAGCTGTATATCCCAGTATCTCTTGGTTGTCACTACTCCAAATTTGGTCGCACAACGGAGAAAGTTACACACTGCACTGATGGAAGTTACTGGTTGTCGTTGTCTATCCGTATATTATCTGACCCTTACGGACAAACAGGAAAACTCAGAACTGTGTTAGGACATCGGCGAAAAAGGTCAGTGGGTGCTCGTCCCATTATAGAGAGGTCTATCATCACGGTAGTTTGGCTACTCGAGTAGTCTGACGCCAACCATAGCTGTCTTGCGGTCAGGATTTTGAGCCAAAAGCTTTCGCTGAGGACCCTAATCGCCCATTTGTCTAGGGCACCCTGACAGCATCTTAGACCATATAAAACTATGAACTTCATAAATAAAAGCACCTTAATGCTACATGGGCCATCGTGTGGTGACATCAGCCGGGTGGATAAGCGAAAACATGCAACTGCCGAGGCCTTCCATTTTATTCATTATCTCTCAACTGTCGTCCTGTCCCACTTTACAGTCACTCCCATGTAGATACCAGCTGTAAACTCTTCAGTCAGGCACCTATGGAATTGACATACCGCTGGCATCTGCCGCTCCGCGTCCGCTATTAAGCCCCCTGTCCTCCCGTTTTTATTACAGCCTTTAACATGAGAACTCTTAAGCAGATCGGTCAACAGGGTGATCTTGCACGTGCTCTAGATAGTCTGTCGGTTGACACCTGTATCATCTCTGAAATTCGAATACAGAAACCAAGTATAGTTGTGAAACTTATGGCACCCATGACAGGCTACTAATTTCGGGTGATCCCTCAGCTGCCTCAGAAGGTTGCACCGGTGTTGGTATAGCCCTAAGTTTGTCAGCTGAGGCTTCATAGCTCGACTGGATATCTGTAAACAGTTGATTCTGTGCTGTTTGACCTTCCACTTTGAACTGGCCGAAATACCAAACGCGCTTTGTTGTCGTGTCCATTTATGCACGAAGGAACCGTAGCTTTCATTCATTAAAAGATGCTTTCTATTGAGAACTGACGACCCTCTTGTACAGCACTGCGAAGAGCTCGGACTTAGTCATAATAGCAGGAGGTTGCAACGGAGAGTTAGGACGTCATAGCTTGTCAGAAGCACGCATTGGTGGGTGATCCAAGTTAGGCATGGGTGAACTGGTGGTATTTACGCCATTCGTGATTTTTGGGAAAGTAAAGTCAATGTTTGGACGGATATTAACGGACATTGGACTGATTTTGTCGCCGATGCCCGTGAAACTCAACAGGTTCAGTTTTGCTAATCAGCACAATGCTAGTTTGTTTGCCTAACTAGATGAATTTGTACTTAGCTCAGCAGCACCAGACAGTGTGACATCACTCGTACGTTAGAGTTGAGTGCTATGCATACTATATACTGTACTTATTAGGATTTTCTAGCTTACGCTTGTTCAAGCGCATCTAACTCAGCATAGAATCGACTTAATTTGCGACAGCCAGTAAGAAGATTTGAAAGTCATGAGGGTTCGGATTAACTCCCAGATAGATCACGAAAACGAGTAACCTGAAGGATCCTCAAAAGTGCAGTTAATCAAAGAAAAAAAGCTATCGCGCTGAAGCAAACACGATGGGGTAACCCATAGTACAACCATAGAACAACCAGGTTGGCTGCACGCGCAAGTTTGGTTTGGTGGACAAGTAACAAACCTGAGTAATCTTATCTCAACAAACTGCCCAAAAAGCGCAAAGCATAAGCGAAAAAGGACAGGCGAACTGGAAGCTAACCTGACCACAAGAGATGTTATGCGTGAAATTGACACCTCGCCTGAACCCAGACATAACGATACAAACGATGACAGTGACGTGTAAGCCACGCACAGGTTACAGAATATACCATCGCACATACGTGGAAGGCCGTCCATATAAAGTTTAGACTAGATGACTGCACGAACTCCTACTGTCCAGGTGATGTTGTGGCGAAGTCTAATTGTGCTGAGTCATGTTTGAGATTAGTCACGCCATGAAAAACATAAAGTGTCTGGAATACATACTTGAGTGCTACCCATGGCATCCTTGACCACAAGCAGTGGGTCCGCGGCGGAACCTGGATCCGAAATTGTCAGCTGCGGGGGAGAAAAGATACATAACATATGAAAAGGCTGAGGAAGGAGTAAAACCGACATTGTACAAGCAAAAAATAGTATACAAAATATGATGAATTCCTGACGGAGTGCCCCCAACCCTCTCCCTGTTATGAGTCACAATCATACTAAAAAACAACTTAGTTAAACCATGTTCTACAGAAACTAACGGTTGGCCAAGACGAGTACCGACAGCGCACAAAGAATTAACTGCAGGAACTGCGAATATTACCAATTGGGATACCATCAATATTTAAGCCAGAGCGGGTATGAGAATTAGCGTATCATCATGTACGAGTCAACGAAGCAGCCATAAGATAGACCAATCAGAACTTTCACTGTTGCGCGCGATTGGTCAGCTAGGTGCACATCAGAGCGCAGCGACTCGCTGATTGGTCCATGGGCAGTGTTCACAGCTTCGGCAAAAGGACTCACTCGAATGCGGATACGTCCAAAAACGACTGGACTACATTTATAAACCAGGCTGTGAAACGCAGGTGAAAAAACCTTTTAGAAGACACGCATCTCATTACCTCAGGTGAAATGCGAATCACAAGCAGCTAGCTGGTAGTTGGAGTAATCAAATGTCGATTAACTTCGACGCTGACGGCTTCAAACTGATCAGTGCAAAACGAGTTGAACGTCCACATCAAAACAAATGTCGAATTCAGGTGCTTCACCGCTGTTCAACTACAAGTTAATGAACGCCCGATCACGACAGAAGATGGAGAGAGGAAGTTAGCTGGTGTAAGTCCTGCATAAGCACTTTAAGTGCCCACATCCATATTGATATAAGCTGAAAGTGAGATGGCGTCAGTTAGCAGCCCTTCTCAGATGCCTCAATATGGGAAGCGAGGTGCATCATCAGCACCGGATTTTCGCGAATACCCGGTACCTAGTGTCTACACATAAAACCTTTTGCACGTCTTTTACGGCTACGCTGAGCTCATACTGATGCAAAACTTCATCTATGAATGAACACGTAGTTCCAAAGGGTTCATATAAAACCGCTGTCACTGGCAACACACTGAGAACCGGCCACAAACCCCTGCATGTCCGGCTGTGTCCAGTAAGGTGGCGAGGTTGCATGGCCGCCGGTGACAAGTAAAATATTTGAATGTCATTCACAATATGAGACTGTCAAGGTCCACTATCACCACGAACGTCAGGAATCAAAACTGATGCGATCAGTCCTGTCCTGTTTTCTATCGGTATTTCCGGATGGTCTCTCATTTAGTCTTCGTACCTCTAACAACCGAGATCCCCGACACACTTTACTTACGAAGCAGTGTGTCCAGGTACAATTGTTGCTGAACATAAGCCGAAGCTAGCTGCCACACTTGAAGGGAGTACACCGAACAGAAATTCAACCTCGTTCTCGAGATTGCAGGTATCCGCAGTTCCCAGCACAAGTTTGGTAAAAGGCGAGTGACCACTATTAGCGCGCTAAAAAGAATTGCCAATTTCAGGAAACCTGGAGGTGGGTTCGCATGAAAATGGAACAGCACTCTCGAACCATCCTCAGGTTTTGACCATCGGCAGAACGAGGACATCCACCCAACCAAATCATTCATTTCCGCTTAATTAATGGCAAGTTGGGTAACGGAGAACGACTATGAGGTCTCGAGCTGACTGCAGCTATGGCCATTTCACACAACTGCTCCAGCATCCACATCCATTTTGTATTCAATGGTTTTCGCGGTGTTTAATTGAAACAAACGGAGGGTAGTGAGTTGGCTACAACCATGATAACCACGACACTCATGCAAGAAAATTGGTCACATCCTTTAAGTAAACGAGACCGATAGACGAAGCGCCACGACCCAATTTTGTCCCTAATGTAGTTCATCAATAGTGGATGTAGCCGGTCGCACCAATTAATTAGAGTCCGTTTTACCGCAACTGCAAAACCACACACCTGACATCAAAATTATCACGTCCAAACAGACCAACACCTGGCAAGTCAAAACGTAACCCAGTAAGTATCCTGGTTGTGAAGACCGATGAACCACCAGTGACCGATCTACAGGCCCACAAAATGAACCAGTGATCGACAGAATCCGGAACTACAGGATCATCGGTCGAGGAATTTATTCGTGTGCATCCAGCGTGTGTTGGTGGAGTAATAGCAACACGCTGATCTGGCCTGCTAAAGAGTGGAAGTTATTCGCCACTGATCTTCAGTAAGAGAGAGATCCACAGTGCAGTGGTTCTCTTCTGATGTGAAATCCAGAATAAATGCGCCAGGATGGGTGCCAAATAAGGAAGCCGTGAATGTGAATTCAGCAAATGAGTGATCTGCGAGTGAAACCACAATAGAATCACTCCTCTACAATATCCACTTTCAGTAGCTCCCATCCACTTCCTTGTCTGACAGCACCATCTAGGTCAAATGTTTCCACAGGTTGGCAGCTATTATTCGTCCTCTAAAATCAATGAAGTGTATGTTTTGTTAAAATAGATGAACTCACGGACAGCGACCGCCGAACTATGTAATTCGGTGATTAACCGCAATATTTCGGCAAAGCCCGTGACCGCCTCTGAGACATTTCAAAGAAACGTGGGATGTGGCCACACTATACCGAATACAATCAATAACACGTGGCCGAATAATCGCTTGGAAAAGAAAGTGAGGCTTTCATCAGGTGCACCCCGGCCGGATACTATGAGGTGCAGCTATTTACGCACAACGGCCAATTGGGGGCTGCGTCGAGAAAAAAAGGCGCGTGCTAACCCTACCAAACATTAAAACCAGAATATGAAGATACACACTGGAGTGGAAAGTCTGAGTGATGCGGAAGCTATTGTCGCTTTCCAGTCACAAACTTGAAACACGGCTTAAGTACCAATAAGAGAAGTTTCTTTAGACGGTAACTCATTGGTTGAGTTCTGCAAGACATCTGGTCACTACTGTGGTGATCAAGTTGTCAGGATCAGCGCGATTTGTTCAGCATAGCTGTATTCATCGATAACTCCTGCAGAGTCGGCGCGCAACAGATTCTGAGGATCATTGGTCGAATACCATTAACCCCGACTAGGTGCATAAAAACTGTTGAAACACACCGACCAAGTAACATAGGGGAATCAGTCAAGTGGCTGCACATAAATAAAAAAGATAATCGTTCAGCCGCAACACCCTTTCGGTGCCTAGCTGCCACGCTACCCGAAGGAAGCACAAGGACTGGGATACTGCCAGGTTGCCCAAGCCTAGACAGAAGTCGAGAGGCCGAGTTCGGGTTCGAACCACGGACTTTCCGGTTAGTAAATTCACGCTCCAACCACTAAGCTATCTCGCCCCCGTAAAACACACTGAACACTAGAACCTCGTAAATTGTAATAGGACGGTTAAGAAGATAGTCCCAGATCATGGTGAGCTTCGGAGTGACAGCTCGATTGATTCAAAAGCACCTTTAGACCCCCGACAAGCCCCAATGTATCACCTATTTTGCGGAAGACTGTCACCAGATGAGCTTGTTAACACACCAACAGCTGCAGACCATATCTAAATTGGTAACCTCTGGGTGTAAATCAATGAAACTGGTCCTTAGCAGACATTGGACAGCTGTCGCGCAAGCAGGAACTATCAATGAAGCTGGAAAACAGTTCCGTCCACTTCAGCGTAAGCCTCAGCGCGCCATCTAGCGGTTACACAAATACGGAGGGTTTGTATGTTTACCGCAGAATAGCCGGCCATCTGGGGAAGGAAGTACATTGATTTTACGGCCATCGACAATCAGCAACCGAACGGCGATTCAGAAATAAATTTCATGATCCACCTGTAAGATGGACCAGAAGGGGAAGTGACGTTAAATAAAGATATTTAGTAGTTCCGGATCAAACCCGGCTCAGATTTTAAGAAGCTTTAGCGCCATTCGGTGCATAATATGGACACAGTCAAAACAAGGGGTATTGGAATAAGATGTTACGAACACGTCTCGTGCCGTGGACAACCTTCCTCAGATTTCTACAGTTAAATCATTGAAATCCTTGAAAAAGGTTGCCCACGGCAAACGAACGTCGGACTATAACATATTATTCCACTACAGTGTTGACTTGAAAAAAATGAACTCACTAATAAGACTGGTGACGGCGTAGTTCATCAGGCCATGTGACGAAATCTGATGTCAAGTCGTTCAACTCTGGCGGGCGTTCGATGGAAACAATCGCCACCCCACCAATTATGCTATCGAGAAGCGTTCTCACGACCCAGTCATTCAACGCAACCTGAGACGCCCTTCGAAAACGGAGGATTCCATTTGGATTTCAATAGGTGAGCATACCTCTAGGGGCCAGGAGTCAACTTCGACGTGCTCACAACTGCGGATCAAACGGGTTTAGTCAAGTCGCCCCTCTGGTCTAAGCACCGAAAAGAGTGAAAGATCAAAACCACGAACTCCTTCGTCGTCCACTTTATGCAAGTCTGCATCTAGCGAGGTATACGAGAGATCCACCGCGACAAATAACTGGTTGCACGCCCCGAGGTCAGATATAACCCGCATCTTGCAAACCTGACATGTTCAGCAACAAATACCAGCGCCAAGAAGTAGTATGTAAGTCATCATGTAGGTCACACAATAGAGACTCGCTTATGCGCAACGAGTCCCACTGTTCACCCGGGAGTATTCTCTTTCGTAAGGAAATCAGTGACAAAGCGGAAACGTTGAACTGCTTTCAGTTCATATGAAACTCTTTCTACTTGGTGACATTTAACCGACGACCGTTTCCCTTAGGTACTGGAATGCATTCATCCTGTAGGAAGATCGGGATGGGCCAGAATCTCCCTAGTATGACATTTTTAATATGGGACCTTAAATTAAATCCAAGGGTGCAAAACAGCGAAACACCCGTACTAGTCGGTGCCGATCGATTTACCTTCAGAGTAACGGTTAGATAAGGCAATGCTCCGCATGGAAGACTGGCAAGCCGGCGCCTGGAAAAGTACAGTATCGGACTGCGTGTCACCTATCACATTATAAGTGAGCCCGCAAATAACGGGAACTTCCTGTTTAGTCATTTGCCAGTATTGCTATACTGACCATGAACTCTGACATTTTCAACCTCATTTAGGTTGAGATCTAAGTTTACAGAATTTACCTCGATCTGGATGTCTAAGCTGCACATGACTGATAGAGACTGACAGGCCTGCTCGGATGTAACAGTACGACAGACAGGCGTCCAAGGCTGGTGCGGCAAAGAGAGCAAAATAGACTTCCAGATCTTTTATCATCAACAGACCGATCTGCTCACACCAAGTACGCCGGTGCGTACAAACAGTAAAGGTCTGGCACAAACAAAGGAAATCACTGCCAAACGGCAGTTAGACGTGAAATAGTCATGGAGTCAAACGGTCTGAAGGTTTTGCCCAACCATACACTCATTTGACGAGGAAAACAACCGGCTTAGCTATCAACAAAGTGCCACGTGTAAACCATTTCGACAAAGAAAGTCAAAAGCTTGTAGTGGTAGTCTAAACATACAGTTATCCTACTTCGAAGTGGACTACGGCGCAAAAAAAACATTCAGAACAGAGTAGCTACCGATGCAAAGGCTCATCAATTTAAACTGGGTGCAAAGCGTTTGAGACAGTTTACCCGACAAATCCCTTTAAATTATTCATATACGGACAGTTGTGCTATCATTAAACTGGACGCCCGAAGACAACATTGTGATATACCATTAGGTACGGTCGGTTGTGGACCCAATGGTGGAGAAAACACATGAAATTGAAGATCGCGACACTTCAGTAGCACGGGGGCAAAGAGTAGGTCAATCATAGAAGCATACCTGGAATGGAACTACACATGCTATATTCTCACCAGTTGACACAGGTCTCATACACAGTAAGTACGGTACGAAGATCGAGTGACTATGTTCGGACTACCCAATCATGGATAGCCTGAGTGAACCAGCGAAACTTCATGTGAGCACCAACATCACCACTTTTGAATTCCATACTTCTGGTTAATAACCATCTGAGACAAAATAATCCCCATTTGCTTGTGATGGCGTCTCGGCAAGGAGAACCTTCTTAACCACAACTTGAGAATAAAACTTTTTTGTCGGCGCATCCGGAACAATTCACGACTGCGGGATGGGGCACTACATAGGCTATCAAGTTGCTTTAAGCTAGGGTTGAACGGTAAACTAAGAAACAGGATTGCTCACATCACTAGGTGACAGGCGTTCGCTATCCCGATCAACGCATTTAGAAACTTGTGAAAATGGCTAACCAACTAAGAGCGCGATTGACGATAATTAAAGCGCTGGTCTGAATTCTGGAGCATTTCAGTGGGTCGCAGTAGCCTGACAACTAATAACAAGTATAGTGGCAAAATGCACCATGAACGGGAGGCAAAAAAATCCCGCTCAATAAGCGTTCCGCCCCGATTCAACGACAGAATGTAGCGGCCGAGAAAGACGGATCGGAAAGGCAACAAACTGCAGTGAATGTACTGAGTATGTATATAGCACGATTCACCACAGGTGCTGTTGCGCTCCACAAAGTCGAGATTAGATACAAGAAGAAAGTGAAGTTCGAAGATTCAAAATTCAGATGTACACTAACATCTTCAAGTGGGATATCCAGAGGGACACTTGGCTCAACAATCTCAGAATCAGGTTCTTCAGCGCTTGGTGGTATGCTTTCTCGAGTAAAATAGATTGCCTGGAGTACATAGCGTTCTCGTTCTGTTTGAATTTGGCGCTCAGAGGATTTGTATCCGGGCTCCACCAGGAATATCCTCTCCAAAGGCAAAGGGGTGTGCCACTGTAATTCGGTAAAAATTAAAAAAACGAGATCACAGTCAGAATTGCGAACGGATGGAGCAGTGATCAGTTAGTAATAACGAACTACAGCGGGGCAATTGTTGGCAAATCGGTCTGAAAACGTTTGCTGAGTAGCGTAACAGTGTGAGTAGCCTCAGGCGAATACCTAGTGGGGATATGATCTTCTGGATCAAGGATACACGACTAGGTATTGGGGGTTTATCTCAGTGTTCAACAATTTACAAAATTCAGGAAACCCGTTTCATTTAATTAAATGAGAACTCCACAAAATGGATTTAGCACAAACACCAGTAATATAATAGTCGTTCGGTGTCTGGCTGCCAGACTGCGCAAGTTTAGACAGAGGCAGTCGAGATGCCGCGGTCGAATTCGAACCACAAACATTCAGTTCAGTTTATCAGCTATAAGGCATGTACCAAGGGTACGCTGCTTCCAGCTGCTACAGTTCCGGTCATTGAATTACAAATATTATACATCTTCAGCATAAAATGCATCCAAGAACAATGGTTGGAAAAGTGTACGCAAACATAGCAGACGAGCAGCCCACCGGCAACAATATGGGGGGACGCACTGTATGCTTCCTCCCGTTGAGCCAGTCTACCCGGTGGTATCTCCTACTTTGTCTCAATAAGGGACATGGATCGCCACCATATCCAACTCTAACAAGGTCGTAATACGCACAATGTGAGGCTTTGAGATTGGAATCAATCTTCATTTGTCCGACCGGTTTCCGACGTTCGTTATTTTTCTAGACGGCTGGTGCTCCGGGGAACGAACCTTGCATCCAGTGAATATCATAGTGGGGAATGGTTTTCTTCTTGGTCGCTGAGAAGCAAGCTGTAACACCGACACAAACCAGAACACAACCTGATGTCTTCACAAGGAGCAACAAGCTGTGGCCAATTTGAGTCCTCGATTGGTTACTCTTGGGAGGGCGCCTGGTAAGGCAATTCTGATCGATGCAGCCAGTTTGACTGTCGGCTGTTTATAGCATTGTAGTTAAGCAGATCTTCAGCTATGCTACTCAACGCAACATCTACCTAATTTTAATAGCGGGGTGCCCGTTCTGAACGACACTTAGAGTAAACAGTGCAAATAACTGAGCTGCCTTGGACCGTGTTCAGACGCAATACCGATGCGTGCTACGGAGGCCGTACACAACAATTTGCAAGGATATGGGCAGAGATGTGTTCACGTGTCCGACAAACGGCAGACACATTATACGCTGAATCAGTTCCTTGGTGTAAACAAGACGTTTATTTTTCCTTGTAACAGGAAGGGGAAAGGCGCTAAATCTAGGGACCATCGCTAACCAGAAAACTTAACCCATAACGATGCGGCTAATGAAAGAGCGACCGGCAGGTTGAATTTAGGCCTCACAGGTTACACAGCATGAAACCTAGGTATTAGAAAACTGGTATAAAAACTCCACTGAAGTAACCGGAAGGCGGGGCGTGTGGCACAAAGAAAAAGAGCAGTTTAGGATAGGGAAATGTTGGTCGGTAGTGAGGAAAAACCATGTGGAATGTGCTGCAATCCCATAAGCACTGTTGAGCTGTGCCAGACATGCGTTTTTCAACACAAAATGTCATTCGCAACCCAGTATAAAATATTTTAAACTAAAGTAGACAAACGAATGAACATCACAAACAGCGAACACACGGAGGGATCGAATCAACGCAACTGAATTGAGCCCGGGGAACAAGGATCTTAAGGATGTCGTGGAAATCGAATGGTCTGCGCATCCCCATGCAAACTCGTAAAGGCAAAGTACAACACCAGCATAATTAGAGAAGTTGGGTGCAAAACGGTGTCGCGAACCGATTTCTACTTTCTAAGAAAATCGTAGTTGAATGGGCGGATACCGGATTGTGGCTTTCACATAGCTTATTTGCTGGTAGGTGATTCAGCTTGTAGACTGCACAGTTGTCATAGAAGTTAGCTAATCAATGCATTCGGAACTACCTTTCCAGCCATATAGTAAGCACAAAACAGGATACTTAATCATAGCAACGGACCCCGATTCTTATCTGCCATCACAGCCAGAAATTCAATAATCATCATCAACATGGACAGCACATCAATGCCCAACACTGATGTTTCGCTGCCGTACAACCATAATTTAGTTGAAAGCCTTATTGTGAAGAAAAGAATAAAGGTGACAGGGAAAAGACTTAGTGGTACCTTACTACAATCATTCCGAAGTGCCTACACCTCCACTCACTCAGACAATCTGGATAGAAACTAACAACACGAACGCCATTGATATCGATCAGCAGCCATATCTTGCAGCGTCTCCAACCAGGCACAGTGGGGATCACGCGGTCCCCATCGTCGTAGGCGAGTAGCGCCGGCAATAATGTGCACCAAGAATCTATCGACTAAACTGGAACTTTGTGTAGACCATCCAAATACAGACCAAGTAAATGCTATCGTGTCACATTAGCTGCGAAAAATGAAGATAAGGTAGACAAGATGTGTCGAAAAGCAGTCGAAAGGTAACGCAAGTTCTCCATAGATAACATTACTACATCGCTTTGATGTATTACTGAACTAGTGTCAGAAAAGAGGACCTGCATAGCTAATCGATTAATTTACTCAGAATTTTGGACTTATTTGGCCTGAAGTCGTCGACATATTCATTTAGGGTACAATTCTACACTAATGTCTGGAACACAACAACAGCGCACTGAGGATTTCTTCTCGAATGGTGACGAAACGTCTTCAAATCAATTGGCAAGCTCGGCGAACAGACCAACGGTCACCTGATCAATTACCAAAAATAAAAATGCCAATGCACTTCTAGACATAAACAACCTAATATGCCATGAAACCATTCTTCTTGGGAGTGGGGGGGTTATGAAGAAACATCAAAGCCCGAAAAGGGGAAATCAAGACTCTGATGGTACCCGCTGAAACCTATACCGAATTGGACGTTGCGCCGCGTAACCCAACAAAATATCAAGGCCGTCCGCTTGTATTGTGGTGCCACGTTCAGGGGTATGGCCACGAAGGCGGACCGAAATAGGAGTGGGCTAAGAATGAAACCGATAAATAATGTCGGGAGAGTGCAGAAAACGGAAGCATTCTTAAGGTACAAAGATAGCGCCATTACAGATATAGATGTCAGCGCCAAAAATCAGTGGTTGATTGCCGCAAAAAGACGTGTTACGACAGAAGGACCCATCAAGAAATACGGGTTTCGGGACAGCCAACCAGACATTCCTAAATAATTTCCACGAAACAATCGAAATGCGGATAAGCAAAAAGATCACAGTGACTTGCTCGGATCTGCAGATTCTCAAAACCCACTATTCCCGTAAGATGCATTGTTTGTCGGAAACAGACCGCCACTCTGCAAAAGCTAAACGAACTGCGCGTCCAAACGTTCTCCAAGACTGTACAAGAATGCGACCATCCTTTATTCAGGGAATCAAAGTTCTGAGTGGTCGAAACAACCTATTGGGTTGGACTCTGCACCTTGAGGTTCAAGCAAGGCCACAAGCTAATGGAATAAATGGTAGATGGGGGCTAACAATACGTGCTTCGGAATGACCATCAACAGGTGACCCACCTACACTACCGGCATGTATAGTTCTATCGTGTTTGTTCATGGACAAGTCTGTTGAAGCGTGCCACCCGACTAGTCGGGAAATTTGTACGGCATGCAGGAAGTCCCGAGCTACACCGAAGACTGGCGCACACAATTCACCTTTAATTCCAGCTATAGGCCTAAAAGTGAACGGTTGGCTCGTGCTACGCTTTCTCTGGATAACGAGGGTAACCTCAAACCACCGCACAATCATCATCATCATCATTGACAGCACGACATCAGTGTTCAACACTGATGCTTCGCTGCCTCACAGCCATGAATTTTTGAAAGCCTTATTGTGAAGAAAAGAATAAAGGTGGATGGGGAAGGGACTTAATGCTAGCTTACTAAAATCATTCCCAGGTGCCTACACCTCCACACACTTATTCAGGCAATCTGTATAGAAACTGACAAGATCGCCACTGACATCGGTTGGCAGCCATATCTTGCAGCGTCTCCAACCAGGCGCAGTGAGGATCAGGCGGGCCCCATCCTGGAAGGCGAGTAGCACCGATAGCACACAAGCGTTTCGTAATCTCCCTCATACCCCTCTGCCAGGTCAAGGGTTGACCACCTCTCTGAATTAGGCATGTAAAACAGCACTCTGCGGCAAACGATGATTAGGCATACGCAACACGTGTCCCAACCAACGCAGCTTCTGGTGCTGGACACATTCCTCAATGGAAGTACCCGTTGCACAACCAAAAACTTGCTTTCTAACTGCCTCGTTACGGATTCGCCGACACCAACCCACACGATCTATGGTTCTGAGACAACGATTGTCAAACACCTGAAGCCGTCTCAGTTCCGCTGCTCGAACAGGCCAGGTCTCACAGCCATACAACAAAACAGCCCGCACTGTAGCTTGATACACACGTCGCTTGAGTTTCAGGGATACACCACTTTGACGCCATAGGTGCCACAAATTAGCAAACGCGACCCGTGCCTTGCAGATTCGTGCATTGACCTCGTCTGTCACACCACAATCAGAACTAATACAACTTCCTAGATACGTAAAACGCTCCACAAATTCGAGTGTCACTCTCCGGGATTGTAAGTGGCGTGTTCAGTGGATGCATGTCCAGCATGACCTTACACTTTGTGGGTGCAAAGTGCATACCAAAGGACGGAATGACTTTGGTCAGTTCATCCAAAAACACCTGCGCCTTCTCCTCCTCTTCAAAGATGAGAACGACGTCGTCTGCATATTCCAGATCGACAAGGTTTTCGTCACAGGCTATTTGAACACCTTCCAGCGTCCGTCTCATGATTTCATCAATCACGACTCCGCGGGCCAAAATCCGGTCCTTGAGAATTAGTCATACCAAAGACTAGAGAGGAGTAGCAAAAGTGCAGCAAGCCCTAGAAATTAGAGTAGTCGACTGAGGTTGAGGTCTCCGGGATACGAATGGAAAGATAGTAACGGGTCTTTTCTCATCGAAGAAGCGATTCCGTCTTCGAATGCGGAAAATCGGCCCAAAACACTCAACTTGGCGACCACCCACATGATTGTAGTAAAACTGTCAAATATTGTCAGAAGATACAGCGTTCCAGATGTTCTATTCAGCTCCAGAAGCGTTTCTGGCGTGTGGCATTAGGGATCGATCTTCGACGGGTTGTTTTACGTGGCAGTTAGTCCAGTTCACCCATGAGAACCCTATCAACCAACAGCTAGCGATTGGGGCGCATGAGTAGAGGAAGCACTTTGCGAGCAAAACGAGGCTATGAGAACACCCTGCGGATTACTTGGGAGTAGAAATCACAGCGTGGGCAACTCATCCGATCGAAAGGGCTGGGGAGGATCGCATGCCTTCACAATACTTTATTCCCTCCTAACCCCGTCCCGCCCCACCAGTTCACCTAAGCCGCGCAAGGACATCCCAATCCTGTTGTCCAACGCTCCTTTTCCTACCAGCCGGGCTGTAACTGACAAGTCTTCGAGACGCTTTTTACGGAAAAGACTGCGAAAGCCTCGCTGTGCGACGTTGACCAACATGCAGTGCCCACCGAGAACAACATTCTTTCCCCGGAGTGCGAGCAGAATATGATCACGCAGTTCAAACTCGTGAGGGAGAACCCGACGAGCTAGAAACAATGGCTAGTCGCTTGGGCAGCACACCTACTCTCTTCCCCTGGCTAGGCGCACTTTGCCGAATCGGATCTCAGTAGCCTTTGCGCCACTTAGCTCTCCAGCTCAATCAAGAGTGAGGCCAGTCAAAAAAACCAACGTCTGGTTGTCTGAGTGGACTGCGATTTCGACTGAATGAATTGAGGAAACAAACGCTCATACTGCGTAACCTGGTGACAACGTGAAAGCAATCACAGTAGGTCGTAGCTAAAGATCTCCACCCTTTCCGGAAAAAACTTGATTCAAACCATCCTACATTACCGCAGGAGCCCGTAGGTTAGACATGCCACGTCGATTCGTCTCTGAAAAAGTAGTAAAGGCCAAATGGCAGCAGTCAAATTAAGGGCAGTGGAACTTTGTGCTACCGGGTGGTTGTTAGGTAGAGAAGCACTGTCCAGCACTATTCATGTACGAGCAAGCAAACTACGAACCTCAAATTTTAGTCAATGCGATGACACTTTGAGGCCGCTGCATTAAAATTGAGGGAGTGCTTCATAACTCCAGATAATATCGTCGTAGTATGAATTTAACGTTTAACGCCCACAAACAACACTACCATGATGGAAAAAGCACGTTGAGAAAACTTGCCCAGGCATATACTGAAGCATGTCTGAACAGCGTGGACCGATGTTCTGACAAGTGACGTGAATCAGTTTGTGTCCAGAATACGCTTCTAGTGCATGCTTAACGTCACCTGTACAGAAATCTTCGATGCTGACTTGGGATCGGTGATCAGCTGACTGAAGTGATGCAGCAGTAGTGAAAGGAAACCCAGTTTGACCGCTTATATTATACCAGTGTCCGAAGGCTGCAGCCATGATGCTTTGTTTGGAAGTAATTACAGACGGGAGGGACAATAATATAACCAAAACTATCTTCAAATTCAGTAGCAATATCCGGTTTTTTATATTCTGCAGCCATTATTAGGAAATGTGACCTCCTGATCCAAGCTTTCTTGTTGAATTTCTGGGCCACTGCTGTCGGGCTCTCCCCATCACCAGTATTTCAAAAGTTGCGCTGCAACACAGGAATATCGCTAAGCGCTGTTTCGAAAATACCCAACGATAACAACTGTGCACTTACAGTTGGTATCATGTAGAAGAGTGTTCCATCTATAGCGTATTGAATAGGATTCCGTAATTTGCGGCGCTACAGTGGGGGCTGCTTTGGGATTTCAAGATGTAAAAAATCAAGGTCGCCATTTCGAAAACACCTAGTCGGCATTACCACGAATCAGAAGTACATAGTTCGCGATGTGAGTTATCATCATATCGTTCAGCTGTAACACCCTTTCGGTGCCACGCCACCCGAAGGAAGCACGAGGGCTGGGATACTGCCAGGTTGCCTAAGCCTAGACAGGGAAAGTCGAAAGGCAGAGGTCGGGTTCGAACCACGGACCTTCTGCTCAGTAAATTCGCGCTCTAGCCACTGAGCCATCTCGCCCCCCTATGATCATATACCGCTTCCTCGAAACCGGTATCAGCTAACTGATGAGGCACGCTGGATATATAAGGACAAAGTAGTGGCGTTCTCGACAAGGACCGCACAATAAATGCTGTCCTTTCGGGAGTGATGTATTCTGCATCGAAACGGCCAATGTTCCCAGAGGACATTAGTTTCTAACAAGATAAATCACCGTTTTTAGAATGCCTTTTAACGATCTCAGACCTACTATTCACGTATTATACATAAAATGAGGGTTAATGGTGTCGTACATTAAGAACGTTGAAAAACAACCGGCTTACACAAAAATCCCGCTATTTCGCGATTAGTGGAACGAATGTGTTGGGTCGCCGGTCTACAAATTGCAGCGTTTCCAATGTATGTACATCATCAGGCACGTTCCAGTACGCTCCGAAGATGGACTTTAATCATGGAAGTCGAAGAATGCAAATGAGTCTCTTCAGGATACTAACAACCCGTTGGAGAGGGTACTTGTTCGAGGGACACTTGGAAATTCATACAGTTGAAACCTCAACAACGTTGTGAGCGAATTTATATACACCACGGTCACTTGATCTACCAGTGTAGGAAAATTTTGCATTCTAGTATTAGTTGAGTTCTGGGGGTTAGTCATCCAAGCGACAAAAATTTCGAAAACCATATCTCACGTGACTGGAAAGACGCCTTAAACGTTTTCCTGTTTTCAGGAAACCCTGGTGTTACCAGTAGATTAAATATGGCAACCCAACGATACACAAGACTAGCCGAGTGACGGGGCCTATTCGATGCAGGAACCACTTGACTGCGGACGATTGCACAGGAGCGCGCTTCGTTTGAAGCCACTGGACGATAGCTTTGCGTGGTAACATCGGCGAGCTATATAAGCATGCAGTCAACTGTTACTTGTCCGGATATATTATTACGCTTTAGAATGGCACTAAGGTGCACCTTATAAGAAAATACCAATGCGCAAGTTCTGCTGAGGCCTGAATGGGAGGTTGTTTCGAACCGGTATGCATGGAGGACGACCAGATCGGTAACACTGAAAGGCTTCGTAGCAAGTTATTCCCGCACCCAATTTATCGAAATACCATCACTAAGTAATGGTGGGTCAACCTGATCATCTGCATTTTAATTCCGAAAAATGCGCGATTAGCTGGTGAAGCAGGTTACTCACATGCCCATAACCACACTAAGGCTGGTCAACAATAAACAGGGCGAGCTACCACTGTTGGGAAAATAACCTGGTGAAGGCAAAAGGCCTGTGGAAATAAACGTAACGAGACTTCCGGAACGGAGATCGCTCAACTGATCCAGACAACCCAAATGGTCTAAATTGAAAGTCTTCACTGAATAGAACTTTGAACTTGACTTGCACTTGCTCGAGATGCAACTGGATGCTCCAGTCGAGGAACTCGAGTATCCATCTAGGCAGACTTGCGAAGTATACAGAGCATCACTCGAAAACCAGAGAGCGCATCCGATTCGCGGTCCTCCCACTTAGTAAGCTAAACCACGGAGATGTCTTGGGTCACTGGTACGCCACGAGAACGAATTATTAGCGTGGGTTGGGTTTTCACGGCCCGACGTAAGTATGAAACGACCGAAGGGATCACAAATTCATCTTCCAATCCCGTCATGCTGCAACTAACTGCAGTGCCCGCCGCTTGGTAGTGACGAGGACCCGTCAGTGTCTTGGATCTCAATAACCAAACTTGGCGGCAACTGTATCTAAGGTCTGTACATATCAACGTCGTAACTTTATGAGTCAGATTTGGATAGCACAACCCAATTAGATAACTCAAACAGCGCCACATGGACAAGCACACCTCACTGGTGGAGTGATTAGCCTGCGAACCTTGAAACGTCAAAATGTGCACGTCAAGCGGGCAGAAACATGGAGGAATTCGGTTGCTATTACGTCTAACAAAAAGCGATCTCTGCGAAAATCCCGCAGCGCATATTGAAAGCCATAAAATATTGATCACCATAAGCAAAATAATTGGACCGTATAGTAACCGAGTACTCATGCTAGGGTGCGGGATGGCATTGGGAACAAATATCGATGGATTTTCTAGTTGCGGGGCAGAACCAGCTTCTAACGGCACATTCTAGAAGCTTGTCAGCTACTCCCTGGTTGCGAAATTCATAGCCCACAGTTGAGAGCAACATCTGCCGGGTAAATCCAGTGCATTCGAAGGCGTTACAGGCGCCAGGAGTGATCAGATGTGATCGTGTTGGATGTCCTGCACTCCCCCCAAGTACTTTGTGGACCAACAAGACGCGTATTCGAGTTACATTGGATCCCGGAAACTAAAGTTGCCCAACCTCTCGCCGAAAGCGGATCCTAAGGGAGACAAGAGGACTGGAATACCTTTTGCAAGCGCCAGGTTCCCGCAAAATGAAGCTGTCGTAAACGAGGAACACCCTGAATCCCTGTAAAGTTCATTCCTTGTTTTTGGCAGACCAAGATATCGACTCAGACATGTGGCTACTTAGCGTAGAGCTGGAGGCGGTAACTGCAGTTCATCCCATCCCTTGAATGCTGGCGGCGAAACCGTGTGCATTCTTATTCGCGACCCTTCAAAACACGAATTCCAGCAGAGGGGGAAGCAGTGTTAATATTTTAAGGTGGGAATAGGTAACACCGGAAGTTGCTCTTTTTTTACACATCTATTGGTTGCAATCGGTTACTGCCAGGAACCAATCATTGATAACGAGTCTGAATTGTCACCCCAGAGCAGGTTCACAACCTGCAACGTAAGAGGTCGGTCGAACTCCATGGGTCAGTGGTCTTGGGGATTTTCCTCACAGATCTTAAAAGCTCAGGGGAGTAATGGAGGCCGCGGGGTCCAAATCAGAGTACCTGGAACCCGGATGCCTATTCAATACTAGATGCCTGCGCATAGTAGGAAGTAGAGGTCTTTTGCGTGCAGCCAACCATGGCGTTACATGAGGCGTTTAGTCATCATCATCATCGACAGCATGACATCAGTGTTCAACACTGATGCTTCGCTGTCGTACAACCATGATTTATTTGAAAGCCTTATTGTGAAGAAAAGAATAAAGGTGAATGGGGAAGGAACTTAATGCTAGCTTACTACAATCATTCCCAGGTGCCCACACCTCCAGGCAGTCATTCAGGCAATCTGTATAGAAACTGACAAGATCGCCACTGACATCGGTTGGCAGCCATATCTTGCAGCGTCTCCAACTAGTCGCAGTGAAGATCGCGCGGTCCTCATCCTGGAAGGTGAGTAGCACCGACAGCACACAAGCGTTTCGTAATCTCCTTCATACCCCTCCGCCAAGTCAAGGGTTGGCCACCTCTCTGCTTCCGCCAATGATGAAAAGGAAAGACGTCCAGGTGTAACACCCTCTCGGTGCATAGCTGCCACACCAACCGAAATAAAGCGATAAAGCTGAGATACCATGAGGTTGTCCAAGCCTAGACAGGAGCAGTCGAGGCGCCAA
Source organism: Opisthorchis felineus (assembly GCA_004794785.1). NCBI lineage: Eukaryota > Metazoa > Platyhelminthes > Trematoda > Opisthorchiida > Opisthorchiidae > Opisthorchis > Opisthorchis felineus. The sequence goes on along the minus strand of SJOL01001357.1, from coordinate 24,051 downwards.
GGTTGGGATGGAATCACACCTCCCGGTCAGTAAGTCTTGAGCTCTCATCCCAGCGTAAATACATCGGCACCGTTCAACTACTTCCGGGGAGTCGACCTTTGAGAAACTATCAAAGTAGTGATCGATAATCAGGCGATCTGGTAATCATGCGCCTAAGGAATTTGTCATCTTCGGAATGACAGTCGGATAGATATTGACTAGACAGCAACCACCGGATTCATGCGTTTGAACCGTGAAACCTATTCTCATCTGTGTTTACTGTTGTCCAGATGCGTGACTCCTACCATGTGCAACGGTAAACTGACAGTAGATAGGGACGCTTAGCCACGATACATCCACGGAAAGTAAAAACGGAGCGAAAAGATGCAGGGAGCGCACAGCGAGGGCACGTCGGCAAACATAGCCTCCACTGTGATGATGGGCACACCCACACTACAACCTCAGTCTGGGAAGCGATCGCGATATGAAAGCCGGTCAGCTATTAAAACTCAAATGGACGTTCCACCCTATTCGTGGCTAATCATTGCAATTACGCTTCATTACAACACGCGCATGCGAGGTAGGCCCAATTGTACCTATATCGCAAGAGGACAAAACTCTTAAGAGTGGTATTCACTACTGACCCATATTTGGGACGTCCGATAATTTGACCACAGAGCAAATGATACGTAATTGATCACTGACCATGTCACTCGTTTGAGCCTGATTCGAGATGAAATGAGCGCCTGGCAGACGTGTCCAGATGTTGAATGCCGTCTCAACCAAAGAGGATAGACTAACTACGTGCTACGTCTGCTATCGTTAGATTCCATGATGACTGGTTACCAGTACCATCTACCTTGACTCATGGATGGTCGAAGAGCCTTCATTTCCAAGATGAGCGTGGATAAACAAGGGAGATCACCGTAATCGGTGTTTGTTGAACAAGAAAAACGTTAAATGTTTGCCATAGACCGTGATCAAAACCAGCTGCTTAGCTCAACTCAATCAATTTCCAACATCTGAAACACTATTTGGAAACCTCTCCAGGGGGCGGCATATCCGGCATGGAGACACTGGGGCACACCACTAAAGTCGTTTCCACATTTAACGTGACATGTTTGACGCATCAACGCCGACCGAACAGGGATAATCTGGACAAACTCGTGGTTGTCGGCTATTCCACATGCCACATGAAATAAACAGACACCAACCTAACCAGCAAGATCAGTTTAAAGGCAACCAGCAGTTGCAGGTTTCCAACCACCTTAATTCCCGTTGGTGCACAAGTGTTCAAGCGTTGGACGAAGGCTTCTTAATACAAGTTGTATACTGCCATCTGATTTTGTCGAATTAGAAACACAATTTTCAGTTGATTCAAGGAGAAACAGAAGTTTACCTGTCGATAAAATGGGGTTCCTGAAGTCTGGAATTGTTCTGCACGTGTCCCTAACCCTGTGTCTACAACGGCTTAGGGAGTAAAACAAGACGGCCGAAATGGACAGGTGAGCGTTACGTAGAGAAAACTGGCCTCGTATAAGCACTCAAAGCGAGTAGCACACAGGGCCCGGCAAAATTTAGCGAAACCGAAACCTCTGTGGGGCATGTTCATTTCGGTTGTGGTGCATAAAAAACCGAGTTTGATGGACTTCAAAACCGTCGAACCAACGATACAACTAAGAACATGTGAGAAATTGTAAGGATCCATAAGTTAACTCCGACTTGCAAGTTCAGTTAAGGTCTAACAAAAACCGGTTGACGACTGAGACCAACAGTAGGAAGCTATACTTCCCAAGGTACTTCAAATGAATATGGAGGAGCCACAGACAAGAAAACACCTAAAAGACACCCGAGTCTGCAGGCTCAAGTCGGAAAAAAGAACTGATTCACTTGGAAGACCTGGTCAACCTCCGGTCAAACTAAACCGAATGCAAGGTGATCTGGAGGACTGGTGACTACAGCAAATTACGAACAAGCGGCCTATCATTCGCTGAAAGACTGTGACAGCATTTTAGCGCTTTCATGTTGTGCAGCTGGGAGGAGCCGAAGTAAGCGGCTTGGATCAATTACCGAGGCATTTCTGGATCATAGTGAAATGAATTGCTTCATCCGGAGCTATATCGAAAGTCACGAGAATGTGCACCTCGTTCTAAGACAAGAATCAGTGGGTGTTTCGGGATTCAACATCAACCAGAGGTGCCACAAGCCCCTAAGCGCTCAAAAACGTGGACACTGTTCCGATGCACCGCTAGTGCACAACCCAGAAGAAACACTACGGTCAATATACTGTTGGACTGCTCCAAGATTAGACAGGAGCACTCGGAAAGCCAAGGCTCAAAAGCAAAGTTATTCTGACGTTGGGTTTATCAAGAAGCAGATTAGATACACTGACCTCAACGTACCCTAACAACAGAAATCTTGTTATAGATTAGCGGAGGCAGGTTGCTCATTGACGTCATCGAAGTGCACCAGAGCAGAATCATGATAAACCTGACCACTTCAATTTCGAGCACAATCCAGTGTCTTTATTTTCGGACGTTCGGCACAACAGCGGAAAGAAATTAACACAGTTTTCAGCCCCCTGGCTTTGTGGACCCAGATTAAAACGCGGCAACTATCGGACGGCTGAAAGATCCTTACTAATGGACATTGATAGTCACACTGAACTTTGAGCAATAACTGACCCGTATATTGCAGTGAAACTGAGAAATTATACTCTTCAAATGTCCATAACACAGAGTATTTATAAGGCTAAATCAGACAAAGGTAATGTCATCCGACAGGAAGTCACCGAGGAAGGAGACCCGCTTTCCAAAAACCGAGAAATACCTGTTGTGCCTTCCAGCCTCTTAAAGTGAAGTGCTTATCCTGGAACTTTAGCCCCAGAAAAATTTCTAGCAACTGCAAACGCTTCACATCTGCAGTTGACTCCCCAGACTGATATCCGCCTAATTCTCACGTACAACCTTTCGAATGTTACGGCGCGCCTGGCACGGTTGAATGTTGGATGCTGTTCACTATTGCAATTGCAGCAACAGGAGCTTGGTACATTGTAAGACTCACAAAGACTGGATAATCGCTAGAAAAAATGCCACAATAGTGGGGATGCTGTCACTGAGTTGTAACACGCTTCTAGCACCTCCGGTGGTAGTCCGTTGTACAAAGGACCCTACACAGAGGTTGCCCGTCACTAAATTATTTTTGACCATCCATATTACCCGGGTTAATGATAGATTTTTATACGTTATCTAAGCGTGGTATCCAAAACGGGACAATCGACTGTGAGCACGGATAAATTTGGTTCCGTAGGGGCCCAACGACTATGAGCGTACGGCATGAAGAGTTGACAACGACCGTTGGAAAGCTCGAGGGAGCTCAGTGGTTAAGACGCGAAATTACTGATCAGATGATCTGTGGTTCGAAAACAACCTTAGTATCCCGACTACTTCTGACTAGGATTGGGGAACGTCAGTCCTGCGTCAAGTGGCGTGGTAGCCAGGCTTTAAGAGATTATTTGGCCCAACACCATCCCATGCAACGTTTAAGCTGACGTACACAAGTCAAATCAAATGGCTCGAAAAAACAACCGAGCAGTGATACCAACAGGCTGTGTCATATTCAGCAAAATTAAAGATATCGACCCCGTATGGTAATTACGCGGAGGATTACACAAAGGTGAACGCGCATTCTCTATCATCATATATGCCCCAACAGTGTTCGCGGCAATCATAACAAACCACCGTGAGTCCGAGCAGTTGGCTGAACTCAACCTACAGGTGGCCGGCTATCAGTGCTGTGTTCATATAGCTTGCTGGGAAAAAACATGCAGGTTACCTCATTTTCGACAGACTTGGTCACTGAATCGAGTGAGAAAAAATGGACGCAGCAAAAAGGGTAGCCAACTCATCAGCGGGCTCATTAGCTGGAGCATAACTCAGCTGCAGTACCCCGATCAGTCAATGCGGAACCCAAAAGAATTAAGAAGGTTATGACTCAACTGGCCCTTACGTTCGGTATTTGAAATGTTTGGCGCAAAATTTACGCAGAGTGAAAACAGGCAGTTGGAAAGTGGGGCCGGAGAGATCCGAATCTCCCGGCGTTAAACTGAGACTGAAAAGCTCACCGGCAATTGCCAATTGATTTAGTGTTAGCATCATCACTTGGTGAAAGCTAATATCTATAAGAGGTAGACTACATAGCCGAAGATAGCTAGTTTTTATATATGAGGAAGATGTGTCCATTGGGATTACAGGTTGAGACACATGAAGACACTTATACAAGCACGGAGACGACGCATGAAGATACCGAATTCAGCTGGGTAGGGAGTGGGATGACTAACTGACCACACTTTCATGGAACCACAACTGGAGTTCACGGTTTCGTAGTTAGTTGAAGGGACATTTGACATGCACATATTGCGGTCCGTAAATCGGCCACCCACATCAGATTATGAATTCCCCATGAATCTCACTAGCAGTTGAATAACGGCAATTCAACCAAAGCTGATGAGAAACCGGTGACCTTCCAGTATTGAGACAGAAGTCAGTGTATCTATCACACATATATTTGTAAGGTTGTCCATACAAACAACGTGTGGATACCCATAACTCAATCGCAGAGAAAGAACCGTCCCTGGGGTCTCCTTGATGGATAGAGACCAGAGGAACACGTAAGTCAGAACCCTGCGCAGAGGACACTTAAAAATACCCAGTGAGGTCACAAAATACTCACTTCTGTGAGTAAACCTGTCCCCGCTGCAGCCGGAAAAGGTCTCGCCAACATGGCGACAGCTCAAATACATCTCAATTAACCCACCCTCGAAACCAGCGATCCGCCCGTAACTCACCTTCTGAGAACTAATTAAAGCATCCCCATTGTTTCTCTTGAATAACTGACGCTCCAGAGACAGCTCTTTCCGTCGTATGTCGTCCACCGATACCCGATTGACGTTAACTACGCAAAATGAAAATAAAGTAAAGATGGTGAATTGCGAATAAGCAAATCAGCCGGCGCTCAGAGAAGCGGGATCCGAACAACGCGAAGAGCAACTGACCTCTCTCAGACTCATCAAGCTCAAAATAAAAGAACGACTGCAACTTGTCCTCGTCAGCCCAAGAAACTCGCTTCTTGGGTCTGTTTTCTGAAGAGAAAGACGAGGACAGTGATGTCATGGAAGACTTCTTAGTGCCCATCCCAGACGTGCACGGCGATGGTGAATCTTTTTCAGTGCTACTGTCTTGGTCCATCGCCTCAGATGAGCCATTAGAATCGGCATCCTTTACCTGCTGAGAATGAGAAGGAAATCAGAGAATCGCACCTGTATCAAATCACTGGAGGAGAAGGCCTCGGTTTTGAGTGGGGGCAATTTCCGTTTTTTCCGTACCACAGAACAAGGGGTCGTGGTGAGCGCATTGATAAAATCCGGGCTTTCGTGAATTTCAGCAACCACTAGCACGTGTCAGAGTTCTATATTTAGCTTACCTTTTCGGGGTTCAGTGGGTGTTACAGTAATCTTCTGGTGGAACGACTCTATTGGAAGTTCTGATATCAGTTTGGATTCCATGTCCAGTTTACTACCAGCATTAGCCATGAGGAATAAAACCACCCACCTTTTCTTTGCCAGCACCTCAGACCGTGACTTTGGATGAGTATGCGGTACATCTTCTACGCCCGCCGTACGCATTAATGTTGGCGGCATTTTGACAGTTCTAGGACGCTTTTTGTCATGTTTCAGCTCATTTGTTGACAGTGAATCATCAGATTTAGGTATGATATCCAGGCGTTTTTTCTTCGGTTCTGCGGCTACGAAATCACAAGTGACAAGCGGCAACCCACTTTCAAGACGTCTTGAATCAGAACTTATGACACCTTTCCACTTTTTCACAATCTCTCCTGCTAGAACCCGCACCGCTGAAAGGATAAGCTGAAACCTGAAGAAGATTTACCATCATGCTCACATCTTTTCGTCAACGAATTGATGAGCTTAGGACAGACATTTTGAGTTAGCTGCTCAAGTCTGACAGGTAGCACAAGATAGACGTTCAACAACTCCATGAGAAACGGAACATTATCTTCCTTCAAGGCTTCTTGTAGCCACTTCAGTAAGATGTCCCACGCACCCTCTTTGCATAGTTTGGATTGAACATCCGATACAGATGCGGAAATAATGCACAAGGCAATGCATTTAGGGACCAGCTTCCCGTTGGTCGACTTCATCAGCTCAAGCAAATGGGGGATAGACTCCAGCATGATACCTCCATGTTCACTCAAGTGAGCACGATACTCATTCAGTAGCCGTTCAGGTTCAGTGATTGCCTGCTTAAAGAGAAAGAGTGGGACGTCATACAACACAAAGGTGAGCGTTACATGTCGATGAAGCAATGGCCATCTGAGATCAACAAAAACGCACAACCAACCAAATGTACAAATGGAGTGCCCACTGTTAGGATACGGACATAATTATGAAGCAGAAGCGGATGTGTGCAATCATTACACAACTCGTGGACTGTACGGGGTATGACGAAAGAGGACAATCAAGAGGATCATAGGGCATTCGGAACACCAACTTAATGAACTCGATGCAGACAGTACGGAATCTAGAACCCGCTAGGCAAACGATGTCGTCCCTAGTTTGAGGTTGTGGTCAGCCGACGCAATAACATGAGTAATGATGTCAGTGGGCGCGTTCCCAGTGACATCAGGATTAACATAGACATCGGAACTACCAATTCCCAACTTTCAACCAACAAGGTATGCCTGTCAAGACAGAAAAACAAACGAGAGTCAGTGTACGAGCGTTATGAGCAGGCATGCGCCGCGGCACCAAGAACATTCCTCACACTTTCCCCTTTTAGGTATTACGTGGAGCAGGTTGAAAGCAACGCTCTCAACGCGACAGGTATTTCGGGATCGTCGTTCTACATATACACAAACAAATGCAAGAGCTGTGGATATCAACCTATCCAGTCCTGTGCACCCTTTTAGTGTATGGACAGAATTCATTCCCCTTTTGATGTTACCTGGAGATTCTTGTAAAAACTGTCTGCAAGGTTGACGGGAACCGACAGTCCGCAACCGGTTTCACCCTTCCTGGGATTCGTCACGGAGGCGTAATCGCTAGCTTCCACCGACTCTACTTCTTAGGCTGAGCATCGAATGTGGACTACGAGCTCATTTGCACATATTGATGAAATGAGGCACAGTTGGACCCTTCGCTTCCGATATAAGGAATGTGTACAACTTTAACTACTATAATTGCTAGGATGTATGACCGGTGACAACTCGGAGAGTACCGGACCGACCCTGAGGACAGAACTAGTTACAGGTCGCGAGGCGTTTATCAACCACACTAGCGTTATGTTAAAACTTTCGTCAGAAAATGAGTAAAATGGACGTTGCTGTTCAGTCATCTAGACATTAGTCTGCAACATCTGAGGGTGATTTCAGTTCTTTGCCTGGATGAATAATCAACAAATCCAGCATTGCCTGTAGGTGATTTCGCACCGAGAGGTCAGTTGGTACCATTAAGCACATTGACCACAAACCCACAAATCCAGGAGAATCGAGCTGACCGTTGGCACCGAACGCGTCCACTCGAAAAAAACGTTCGGGATACCTATCAACACTGGTATGTGACACTGAACAACACCGGCTAGGTTTATAGCCAGTGGATAGCAGTTCAGCACCATCATCAGGGACAGCGGTAATCGTGTTGACACTAACAGTCCACTACCGTACAACCATTAGGTTCATAAAATCTCACTTAGAGCCTTAGCGGAACCCTACTTGTAAGGTTTCTTAGAGCTCTTCGATAGCCCACGATTCAGCTGGGATTCGGTTGTCTAGCGTTAAAACCAAATTAGCATTTCGCAGAGTTCATAAGTGAAAAAAAAACGAAAAGACTGGATGAATGGGCCAGGCGTTCGCCTACCGTATGTCTTGTGAGGGGCTACGCCTCCAGACGTTCAATCAACCCAGGAAAAACTGACCGGTTAGACACCATTTAAGGAGAATGTATATGACAACTCTTCATTTAAAGCTAAGGCAAACACTCCCTCGGGTTCGAGTACTTATACCATATTTAACGGCTTACACTAGAGGCATGTTCCCGACTACTAGCGGAGCAGTCAGTCACAGCCGATGCCGACCACGCCCGCCTGGTGAGCCCCAATGGGAGCCAATATGTTTAAGCAGTAGGACCCCGGGAAAGGAAGTCGTCTTTTGGGTGGCTGTTACATAGGAAGCACTAGCAAACCTTTGTTACCGTTACTCACGTTTATGATGGTGAACCCAGTTCTTTTGCCTGAGTCATTTTTGCGCAGTTCTCACATGATTACATTTGACCCTCCCAGCAAACTTAGATTCGATGTGGCTCCAGAACAAAGAGCAAACAGTGCGACAGCTGTAGGAGAAACGACCAGTAGGCAGCTCCGACTATCACATTTCTACGAACAGTATACCATCAGAGAACAAAAAGCATAAAACCAAGCGTTCTAGTGAGCTTAAATATGGCTACAAGGAACGACCGGCTTTACTATTAGAACGCTATTCGTAGGCATTTTGCGTGTTTGGACTGACATTTAATTGCGTTTTCATGAGATCTTTAGAAAAAGGGAATGGAAGAGTGGTTGGCACCGTGTCGATTTCGAGCTAAATTGAGATGATTTGTGCTTTTCATCCGCTAAGTTGGGTCCCTAATCAGCTGTCGACTTACTGCAATATTCATCATACGTAATTAGATGTGTGGATCCTTTACATGGAGGACCTACATGCATTCTAATTCCTTGCTGTCTTTCTAGTACGAACACCCTTGCTCAAAGCAGTATTATGTAGCGTCAACGCCACCCCGTCCCCACTCCACCGACGCCGGTGAGCGGCAAATGAGCTCCTTCTGAGGAAATATCCAACTGTGATTACTGGGCAATTAGCGGATGTGAAGTCACCGGATGATATCCGTAACGACCCATATCTTAGCGGCCCCACTCCCCCGTGCTGGTCCTAGGCCTACCGAAGTACCTCTGTACAACAGATGAAACGCCTACAGAACTACGCCCTCGGTACGTGCAACTAAATTACGTCTGCCAACCCCTTTCAGAACAAAATGTGCAAGGATGCCGTGTTCGGGTTTTCGACAGTCTGGTCTGGACAGACCAGATCACCTGGCGCAAGGGGTTTCATGTCTTGCAGAAGCACCCAAGGTTCACTAGTGTCAAGGACAGATGACGAATGACAGGATTATCAGACTCTTACCCTGTAGGATATGCACTGGTGTTCCGAGGCCGAGGAAGCATAGAGATGTCTAGTGTTTAAAAGACTCACTTTTTGTTCTACTTTGCTCTACAATGGCGGGTTTCTGTTTGGAAGTGACACATTCGCGAGGAGATCTCAGACAGTTACAAGGGGCGACCTTTTTATGGGACTAAAAGGCTGGCTAAGTTCCTAGCTTATTCGTGAACATTCGGTACTCTGTGACGATTGGAGTCCCAACCCCCCGCCCCCCCACACACACAGAATTCTCACGATCAACCACCTAATGAAGTGAAGCTCTATTGACACATGCTTTCCACACTACGTCCGACGGTGACCGTACAAATTATAACTACTACCACATACAAACCGGTCGTAAACTTCAGCCTTTTTTCAAACCGTTAGGTGGCGGTGCAGACTTTGCCACCCAAATGTGCATAGCTATCATACAGTCCGAAGGAAGCACGAGAGTTGAGATGCTGTCGGGGCATGAACGACTGAAAGGTCTGGATGGATTCAAACCATATACCTCGATCAGTAGTGCGTACTTCTGACCGAATTACATGAATGCTTCGGCAATGGGTATCACATTACGACTTTTCGCTATTGAGCGAAAATTCCTTCCTGTCCAGAGCTGCCTGACCTTAGACCTTTTAGCCTGTTTTCCAAACATCATCAAGGCTTCTTACCTAAATTCCCTACGACTGGTCTACCTCCTCTAGGTAGTAATGTGGTTACCTTTATTAGATTGACTACGACATGGACTAACCGTGCCTGTAGACCACGTCGACCTGACGAAAGGTTCGTATGGGAGATTGGTTGCATGGAGCCCTGAGTTCGATGATAGCTAATCCTTCCGGCAGGCATACGTTAGTCGCCAACACTTTACACCTAATCCGAAGCGTTGCTGTAGAGACTCGATGCTCTGGTTGGTCAGCTTCCAAGCCCTAAGTACAGCAATTACGACAAAATAATCGCGACCAGGTGCCAGTTACGTGATAACGTAAAGTACCACAGAGGATGTATGTCTTGTATAGGGTTAAGTCTTGAGATGTCTTCTAGAGCTAAGTGTACCATAACATAGTTCCACGACCATGTCACCCCGATTGCGTGCGTGGCTCCACCCTTACCGTATTGTGCAGCCCTGAACCGAATGGCATTAGCGATGCTGTAAATGGAACACTTAGGTGGTTGAATGAAACAGTTTCCCCTGCCGTAGAGGTCACCGGCCGAAAGCAGTCTACCCTGGAGGAAATGTAAACAAATATACCCCTAGTTTTGTGGTATTTATTTCACTTGGGGTGCAGCATCTGAAAAGCGAATTCCACTCGGACAGAAACGATTGCGGCTAATCCACCTATATAGGATCCAGTGAAAACGTATCACCAAAATCACCGAAGGTTAGCAGTGTCGCTGACGCTTCACTGTCAGCACTCTCAATTGACTATGCCAACCGCGACGCGGCAATGAGCGCTGGATCGGCGCGAGCGATTTCCCCACGTGTGGAGGATTACATGAACCAGAAAACGGTGGACTGCTTTCCCATCCAACAAAAGTCGGACGCCGATGGACCTTGAAACTACATGCAATATCAAGACTATTTACGCGTTCTAACAAGCATTGATAGTGAATCGCCAAACCGAACAGTCAGGTAAAAGCGAAATTCGCTGCACCCCAATACGGACCCAAGTGTGAAGAGTTCAGCCTAATCAACGTCGAGGGCTGAAAGATACTTGGAAATGGGCACTTGGTGCAGTCAGTACAATAGCTGGTAGATAACTTAATCTTATTCGTAACGCACACAAAAGGCTCGTACGATCAAAGGAAACAAATCTTTGCCTTAGGTCATTCTAGGATCGTCTGGTGGACTTCTCACAAAGGGACTAAATTACGAGCCTGACAAACGAACAGCAAATTTTCACTTTCAGGAACAGCAACCAAAAATGTAATAAAACACTCCATATTCCATACACCCCGCAGGTTCCTAAAATCTAAGGTGTCTACGAAAAAGCTTCCGCGGCTGGGGTTTCTTCAGAAGAGACAGCTGTGGATCGGATTTTTAGGGGCACTAACGGCAATGACGCATCAGTGTTGAAAACTGATGCGCCGTCGATGATGACACCAGGATCAAGCCTCGAAGTGTCTACCGAGTCGAAAATTGATGGAAATCCTGGTGTCCGGTTGATACAAGAGCCCCATGATGGGCACCATGGGGGGGGGGGCACGAAATTTCCACCAGCGTTAAAAGGAATCCTTTCCTAAATCTAGACTGTAAGGTGCATTCGAATGGCCTTGACACTAATGCGAAAGACCTCAACGCCACCAACCGGTATTAATCCATCGGTATTCGTGATTACGATTATCTGCATCACCATCATCACCAACAGCAGGACATCAGCGTCCAACACAGATCCTTCGCCGCCATACGATTATCTATAACGGACACCTGTTAATGGTGCCCATCCACCAGGCTGTCGCAAATCCAACGTAACCGTTTCCACAGCAAGACCCTTTCGGTGCATAACCGGCAGGCCACCCAAAGGAAGAACCAAGGGTGAAGTACTGCCAGGTTTTCCAAGCCTAGACAGGATCGGTCCAGTTGCCGAGGCTGGGTTCGAGCCACGGACATTCCGTTTGCGCCCTAACCACTGAGCTACGTCGAACGGTGAAGTACATCCATTCGGAAACCAGCGCAACTTAGGTGGTGTATCGCTTGAGTACAGTCCACATATACATGTACTGAGTTAAGCAGACGGCACAGGTTCCCCGTGAACATTGCCAGGCCATAAAAACAGCTGCGGTCAGTGGACTGTTTTGGAGTGGTAAAACTGCAGCGACCATGGTTGGGACGATATGTGCCTATCCGTCCCGTTTCTACTGACGGGTGGATCGAGGTGCTGGCACCGATCCCTCGTCTGCAAAATACCAGCCGTATCATTTCAAAAAAAAAACATTTCTCAGCTTTGACGTACTCAGCGGGAACCGAGGTGTGATAAGCCGCGGATTGAACACCGGCCGTTGCAAGAGTGAGGTGGGTTGCTGCCACGAGCAACACTGGAGGTCGGTATGGTTACTGATTCGAGCGGAGTAGCACGATGGTATGACAGTGTAGCACCAGGGTTGTGGGCGATCATCCACTTGACGCCATCAATGGGGGCAACATCTGTAGGGACCAGCCGATACAAGTAACGAGAACCAAATAACGGCTACTCATGCTTACATTTAAAGCCATCGCTAATGAAGCCGTCCCAGTGAGATACCGATTAAGAGTACGCTATTCTGGAAAGGAATTCCTCCTGAAAAATAGCAAAAGACCCTGTGGATGCGGGTTTCGAGAGGACAGACCAAAGAGTCAGTCATCACGCACAACGGACCATATGATCGTGGGGAAAATACATTATACGGATTATGGAGGGTTGCAACTTTTTCAAAAAACCTTATCAAAGTGAGGGGCACCAAGTTGCAGTAGGACGACGCTAGCTGGATTGAACTGACACCTGCGAATCTCATGTGCCATAAGCCCAGCACACGACTCCAAGTAGTATATGAAACTGAACCACAATACATCCGCTACTGGCATTAGGGCCATATCCTGTGGGCTTTCCCACCATGTGAAAGACGTTGACTCAAGCAAGAAAACGTCATCACACCGTTCTCAGCTAGGAACGGTCGTTACGCTTTGCCAAGAATTTGCCCGCCACCCCGCCCGACTTTTCGGCAGTGAATTGAAGTGGACAGACGGCAACACCGCCCTAACTTGCCAGGCTTCATATCCTGCTGCAGCGATTTCGACTCATTATCAAGAGCCCCCGCATTGACCACTCAATTGCGGGCATGCTGCAGTTATCTAATGTCTGATATGTGGTGCCAGCGAATCACCTGACGCTCTTAGTTAGCGGCGGATAGATGACTGTGGTGGCGTAAGCTCATCGTGCTAGCTTCGTATATGCTTTGGAAAAGCAGTAAACACCGAGTGGTTGAGAATTCAAAGCGCGAGCCTTTTTGCCGATTTGCTCGAACCACAAGCTTAAGGTGGTGGTGAAAACGGGAAGACTTATGAAAAGCGGACGGTAGACGGCATGCTGCGGCACCTTACTGGAGGGGACTGACATGTCCACAGCTGTTGCCTCCATAAATGACCACTAAATGATGGAGGGATTACACGGTAGGAACGGAACATGAGATGTTACGAGAAACCTGTTTCCGTATGCCGCCCAAGAGCATATAGCAAGTTGAGCAACCCGGTTGAGAGCGCCACACGAAAGTCCGTGTTGCATGAAATTATCTTTGTAAAATAAACCTACGCATAACGGTTGAGGCTCTTAAACGGAGTTCGATAGCCAGTCGGTCGTGGTTGGAATAAGACCATAGCGGTCGAGTTTCCAGATAACAGACCGTCACAAACAAGGAAGCCTGAGACTTGGTGACGAAATGCAACCAGGAACATCAAACAAGTGATTAAGGTGATCATAGGCAAATAAAAAAATAAAATCGTTCAGCTGTAGCACCCTTTCAGTGCCTAGCTGCCATGCCACCCGAAGGAAGCACGAGGGCTGGTATACTGCCGGACTGCCCAAGCCTAGACAGGGGAAGTCGAGAGGCAGTGGTCGGGTTCGAAACACGGACCTTCCGGTTAGTAAATTCGCGGTCTAACCACTTGAGCCATCTCGATCATAGGAACCGATAAGCAGTCCGTCAATCGCTATGGAGCACCCCTTCCCCCATCGATCTCACGAGTCTAGCGTAATCGTTTGGCTCGCCAATCGATCCACAATTTGGGTTGATTAGCCGGCGCCTTGTAAACGACACGGAAGCTTTGGCTGGGTATCACGTCGTGCGCCGTGTCTGCTAATGTTATGCTACTGAGCTGGTTATCGTCCTCCTAGTTCCAGAAGCTAGCCAGGGTGGATTGTGTTCCTTCATTCTTTAACCGAGTTGCCTAGTCGTGCATCCGATGTATTGTACTTGCCATCGTCCAACTCACCTCCCCCCCCCCACATACACCCTGTGCACTACCCGCGCTGACAAGCTCAAGTCACCCTATTGGTGACCTGAACTAGTTGTTCTTTGATAGGTAGCCAATGTCGTCTTTCACTCGATTTCCTGTTCATGTACACCATGTTCATTCAAATATGTTAAATACTGTTCTCTTAAACTTTGCAACTGTGACTTGAAAAGACCTTGCCGAAAACATGTTCGTCAACCAATCTGTGTTCTTATTCTAAATGGGAATTTTCGGAAGATCCACAATTTATCCGATGCCCATGAAGACAATAGGATGGAACCACCTAGACTTTCGTAGTTTTTTTACTTCAACTGTAATCAGGTTATACGTGAGACGGAAAACCTACGTAGCAATCAACCTGTGGAAAAAAAACGTACAGCTCGAACAAGTTTTTGGAATAGCAGCAGGGTCTGTCCTGGCCATTCAGCAAATGGGACCACACCTATAGCGTTCCTGTCACCAATCGTCAAACATACTGACAGACATTGCTACAGCATCGGGTGAGAACACTGGTGCTTTACTGCCGTAAGACCATTTCAATCTATTTCAACATAGCCTTATTATGGAAACACGATCAACAAATGTTATGGATAAGAAAAGAGGCCTAGGGCTAGCAGCCTACAACACATCCGGGGTGCCTTCAAAACTCAGCCGACCTGGATAGAAACCGAAAGCATGAGCGTCACGTCGGTTAGCTGCAGTATCGCTCTCTAGCCAAGCGAAGCACCACTATTGAACAGTGATGTCATGCTGTCGATGATGGTTAACGCAGGAAGCATAATAGGGATCACACGCTGGTGGCGTGGCTCACAGTCTAAGGTTCAGTGCCCGAGGCAAGTTAAGCGTTATGAAAAAGGTCATAGAAGAAATTCGACTATCCCGGAGACTAACTGAATCATTTGGTTACGGATTACCAACCACGTCATCTAACCTTTATGGCCTGCGTAATTTAACATAACGCAGTGCAGTATTTTAGAACAAACCTTTCTGAGGGGAGTTCAAATGCTCCACGTTTCTAGTAACTCGTTCAACCTCCGCCAGAATCGAAGTAAACGATATAACATGCATGAGACTACGGGTTAACTGGTGCACAGATTGAGAAACAGTAGTCATCACCCCATTTCATCAGTCAAATTCATGTCATGCGGGTTAAGTCGGGAATGAGGGAGGTATACATGCACGTCCTTGACGTTTTTCAGCGTTGATTCGCAGTCCACATGGAAGGTCGTTGCCGGCAGCCAAATCGATTAGACAACATTCTGCGTATCGTGTCAAGTAGCGATGAACTCTATCAGATCAAAAGGTATCTTACGTGTCTCTGTTAGGTTAGGTGAGACCTCCGAGACATCCACCGGTCCGCAGATATGGGTAGTACTAGTAGTAGAAAACTTGAGTGGTGTTCAGTTTTGTACATGAAGCTATCTTCACATATGTAACTGTCTACGAAGCCACCTGTAACTTGGTGCTATGACGGCTTGCAAGGCACGAACATCCAACGGCGAATACCTCACATTTAGCAGTCGCATGGAAAAATACTGCCAAACATCTACAGACACCTTTAGGCACCCCACATGAGTACATCTGACACCAGCTACAATCTTTCGAAGTACAGGAGTTGAGACCTGCAGTGCTCTAACGTGCTACCATTGGCTGTTCCATAATAACAAGCAAGCAAAGCAAGCCGGCGACTAGATTCCCTTGGTTTGGGTAAATAATCCGGCCACTCGAGCGTAAACAAGCAAGCCTCCTAGTGGGATAATGGGGACCACTGATATCCGGTGGTCGTGGATTCCACCCCTAAGATTAAAAATTAGGGCGACAAACATTTACGAGTTCACCCTATCTCAACAGCGACTTCTAAACGAACCAGAGGGTTAACACCTAGGATGAAAAACCGAGCGGCCCCGCATGCATGGTTGGGACCTACCAAAGTACGCCACTAGTGAACATAGAGGACCGAACATTTCAAAGCACGTTTCAAATGAGGGTCGTTAAGACGCCTGCATGAGAACAGACCATGAGACATCACGAGTATCTGGCTATCTTCAAACATGTCCTTCTCACTGCACCTTCTCCCGTTTTACCCGGATGGACTTCCAAGTACTCTATGAGGCCTACGTTATACCGCTCCTTGAATATGCCAACTAAGTTGCCTACTCAGGACGCAAGAACGTAACCCTCATTGAGCGTGTCTAACGAGCTGCTACGAAAATTGTTGCCAACCCTAAGTCCGTGGACTATGAAACGCGTCTCGTGGTGCTTGACCTCTTTCCCCTGGAGTACGGTCGCTTCCGAGGAGACCTACTACTTACTTATGCCCCGTTTGAACAAGGTTTGGCCAACAGGTTTTCACCGTTGACCCAGGTAACATACACTGGAGACATGGTAAGAAGAGTCTCACTCTCAGAACGCACTTCCGCTGCGCAGAATTTTTTCTCATTTCGGGTAGTTGCTGCGTGGAATAACCTTCCACGCCACATCTGGTACCCAGTTCAAAGCACTATTAGATGCTTCTTTATGCGAGTCCTCGCGCTGGCAAGCTTACCGTCCCACATTGAGAACTTAAAGAGCAGTGCTATACCCTTTTTCACTTGTGTCTTTCGAGTTAACGGCAGCAGCTGAACGATGAGAACAAATCCGACCGGGGAAACTTGGGAGAAAGCCTTGGTCCTGTGTATCAAACCGTGTACCACGCTGTCCAACTGTCGAGTGGTTGCGTTTACTAAGCACCACCTAGAAATTACCTCTAGGGTTTTCCGTGGACAGCAAACTTATCACGATAATAAAAGACTCAGTCGAGTGAGTCTATCAGGTCCATTCGTTCGGCCACAGTTTGCTAACTACGAATACCTGACGTTTGTACTCGAAGAAGCCATTACACCAAACCGAACTCATAGTGCCCAATAATAACGAATTAACGCCGGAATGTCCCTTGAACGCTTACCATCTGCATCGGCTGGGCAGCGGCATACGACACCGCAGACAGCCAGGAAGTACGAGGGCGAAGGCCGCCTAGATACAGGAAACTGAATACGTGGCAACTCTACTGTTTAAAACAAGTACAGTGTTTACTTAAAGCGACCAATGGGGAGTATATAGTAATGATAGTTTCTCGTGTATTGAGCAAAAGTTATAACCGCATATACACGTCTGCGTGTATTATATTCCCGTTAAAGTGACCTTGAAAGCGCGTGTTCTAAAATGCGATCGAACTCTACTGCTTCATCATTTTTCTGTGGGGTAGAGAGCAGTGTGGAAAGACCACGTTAGCCTCTTCGCAATTCAGAACAAGCTGAACCATCAACCATGGAGACCACAAGCGTCACCTTGAAGATTTCATTTCCATGCACCGCAAGCAATGTTCCGACGAGCTTCCGTTCAGAGTTTCAGTGATAGACACATAGATGCAAGGCGATTGTCAGAGATCACTGGGTCCAAGGAGTAATTAGGTGTCATTTTTAAGGATTTTCACGCTTATCCCGGAAATCAGTCGAGGAAGCCCAAGTGGACATCCGTCCCCCACTTTTACGGTGCTCTACACAGACGTCTTGTTTTAATCAGTTGAGATGGTTTGAACAGGCCATTGTTTCTCAGGAGCAGCCAAAGAATTGCGGTGGACCACCACCAGTACGGCGATATAGTGTGCCTGGAGATGGATGGTGATGCAGCATGGTTGATAAGAAAAACTGGGCTGCTATCCAGAATGGTCCATTTAGCAGCCACAGCTAGTTGGGGAACTCAAGCGAGGGGCTACTAAAACGCGTTATTTTACAGCAAGTGTCTTGCGGACTAGAATAGCTGGCAATTAAAGACCACACCTACTAAATCCCCCAACTATGCAATTGTACCAGATGTCAGGTACGGAACTTCGGGCGATGGTGGAGTCTGTGCCATTAAACACATTTTCAGGGCAGGAGTCGCAACGTGGAGCGTGAGACGATCTAGGTGGGATATTGTTGCCATCAGCTCTAATAAAATGGCAATCACCTGAAGTATAACTACTCACATGGTATAACGTAATGCTGGTTAGCAAGGATAACACTGGGCAACATGGATTTTCCGAGCCAAATGCCGTGATTCGAGTGCGCGTGCGACTAGTTAGAAGCCGACGGGGAAAAAACTGGCAGTTGATTGCGTCCACAAGGAGTGCCACCCTTGTACGTTTCGTCACAACGCATTCGTGCCGCCCCTCATGTGGCACGTGTATTCCGCCCATCGACGGCCGTTCTTTGGCTAGCCTTTAATTTAGGAATTCTATAAAAACACCTTTGTTACCTAGCTGCAGTTTCTGAATAGAAATCGTCCTGGTTGCGTCGCGCATCTGGTGGGCCCTGAAATACGGGTGCTGGTAATCTACCCCTACTCCAAACCAAGTTCACTATGTCACCCAAGGGAAACTGTTATGGGTTTGGTTTCTCGCGCAGGTAAACGGCTACCAGTGGCTAATTTTTCAGGCCGCGCACCACTGGTCGCTTGCAGCTGACGGCAGTGAATGAGTGGACGTAGACCTCTAATATTACTTTCATTTTCTCCCTGCGTTTGACACAAAACATTCTTGCTTTTCTACGGCTCTTGTTCATAATCTCCCAGCTTTCATCTTAATCCATCCTTATCAATTAGCTGCCTACTCTAAAGCGAACAGCCCCCTGCACAAATCGGCCTTTCTGACGGGAGCCTGCACCATTGCTTGAAGAAGCCTCCACTGCCCGACTGGTCTGCCTCCTCGTGTTCCCTGTACCTCTCGGCCGGGTATCGTATCAGTGAAACACCCCGCTCCACCCAAATCCTGCACCTTTTCTCTCGGTTTGGCTTCGCATTCTTGGCCCACATAAAGACCGCTGGTCATAGAAAGGCACACTCTTTGCACACCACCTCAACAAAGGCATGCGTTTCAGGACATCTCAGAAGCCGAAGTATATTACTGAACTGGTGGCTCCGGACTGTCACAATCGATCTGATTACACACCCTCTGCTGTTTCCTTCGTACCTTCTGGTCCGCTCTTCTCTCTCCCAATTGCAGACACGAACAAAATCCTACCCTTCAACAAACGGAGACTGATGCGCGTTTTTTTTAATGATCCACTCGGGTTATGTATCCTGATGTTCGCCTGCACTTTCAGCCTATGATGTTTACAATTTCAATCATTGTAATGGCAACCACCAGGTATTATGATTCAGTAGCGCCACAACCGTTCACAGGGCTCGTACCCCTGACTCTCAACCGAAAATGAGACCGGTGCGTTAATCCGCTTTCATTAAATTAAATTAATGCTCTGATGCAATCGGCTATTTCACCTTAATGCGAACACCTAGACTTCGCCATACCCACTAACGGTTTCCATGGCCCTGGATGCTGACCCAAATGAGCAAGGACACCGGAAGTCAGCAATGGGTTCCTGTTACCGGTAAGGCCAGCATGTTTATGTGCAGTGAAGTGCGCTAATCCTTGGATGCACACCCAAAATTTCTCTGATGTAATACTCCAAAGACAAGAAACTTTTACATAAACCTGTGGTACCTTGATCGTATTTATTTGAATCTGCGAAAGCTCCCTAGACAGTCGCAGTTTCAATTTAAACCATATTTTTGAGACAAAACTTGCCATTTGTCTCCAGATCGAATTCTTCAATCTCCATCTCCATTTTGCATTTTGTGATCCTATCCATTTACTCGACCACCCATGTTCACTCATGGCCAACAACTGCTTTCAGTTTTAGTTCAGGTCTGCCGGCCTCATCTTAGAACTTGTTGTACCTCATGCCCATTATCCTCTTTCTTTGGTTCCCATAACTGTGGTAACATTTCACGTAATAAGCATGCCCGTTGTGTTGTTACCTGCCGCGTTCAGGTTGTAACGACCCGATCATGCCTCAGTCGGCATTTTCCCTACAATTTGGGAAATAAACCTATTATTATTTTATTACATCGGATAATGCCCCTTTTCCAAGCAATCCCCTGTACCCACAACCCCCTCAGTCATGCTTTTATTCTGACTGTAACGGTATGATCATGCCTGACGGTATGCCACCCACCAGTTGGGAATAAATATTATTATTATTATTTAGGCGTACACAAAGCCTGTGTACGATCCGCGCAGGGCGATTGCGGTTATCAGATTATGCGCAGTCCGTATCCAGTAGACAATAGGAACAGACGGACGAGGGCAGCAGATGATGTATTGAGAACTGACAGGAACTGATCTTCTAGACAAACGGGTTAGTAAGCATCGGTAATTAAGCAAACGTAGAACCACCAATAGCGCAATCAGCAGGAGCAGAAAATAGTCAGTGAAGCAGCAGGGATTTCTGGATGCAACAGGTAGTAAGCACCGAACGATATACAAACGTACAGATACGGGCAGTCAGTCAGTGTCATTTGGCAGTATGGAGATAACGGCGCAGGAAGACAACCAATACGTTCGAGAGGTAAGGAAATGCCTTTGGTTGACGGCGCGATGCGACAGCTCGTGTCACGTGACAAATCGGACTGCTCGCTTAGGTCCGTTTAAAACAAATCTCACCAAAGTCTATCTGACGGATGCTGTATACAGGTAATACAAAAATAGGGTCATCCAGGTGTCGAGTTGCTGTAGTGGATAACACGCTTGCCCACCATCCGAGGAGTTCTGGGTTTGACCCCGGGTCGATCCGTTTTTCTGTCAGAGCAGACGCTCGAAAATAGGTAGAACTGAAATGAACTTGCAAGCAATAACGGACGGGCAACAAAATATTGACATCAGTTACTGGAGAATAAGCGGGCCGTAGGTAGGAGCGAAACCGGGGGAAAGCGAGCAGCAAGGAAACAGAACGGCGTCACAACAAACAGCTTTATATCACGTTACTCATACGTAGTCAGAACACAAAGAAAACGACTGCTGTTCGCAGCCGATTCACTAGGGAATCAGGAGCCCGCATTTTGTGAATCATTCTTTGTCGTCACAGCCATGGCTCAGCATGACTGGACTGTGCCTATGGGCCAAAACCTATTGAGCAAGTTAGTTTTTCCTTGTTTTTATTACTCATTGCATTCAAAAATGATTTTTAGGGGTGCATAAATGATGGGTACATCGTTTTCGTCACCCTAAACTCGACAAAGCTTAGAAAATTTGCGGCCTACGTGCAACTAAGTCCTCTTTCAGTTTCGCAGGCGTCCGGCTAAACATAAC
The DNA here is from genome assembly GCA_004794785.1 of Opisthorchis felineus. NCBI lineage: Eukaryota > Metazoa > Platyhelminthes > Trematoda > Opisthorchiida > Opisthorchiidae > Opisthorchis > Opisthorchis felineus. The sequence goes on along the minus strand of SJOL01001357.1, from coordinate 2,656 downwards.
CAAGACCGCGGAATTCGTTGCAACTAGTAATTTTAGTGGATTTTTTGTGACAAATAGCGCAGACTGTACCGGACGTCCGGTAAGGATCCCCTTTTCCCGTATAGTAACTCCCCGCTGGTGACAACTTACCGCCTTGAGCCCAGCCACCCAGTCAGCAAGTTTCTTTTCTACACGCTCTTTGTCAACCGACACTTGACTTTCGACGTGCTAAAGAGTGCATGGCTCTGTCTAAGTATGGGACCCCTTCACTGAAGGTTTTGCAAAATGTTGCGGAGTAATTTGTGAAGGAGTTGACTACCCACCACTTCACTAACTGACGTCTGTTGTTGCATGGACAGATGTTTGCATTTCACCAATCGAGGCAACCAACGCCGTCGGTCCTTCCAACGCTTCACGAGTGTGGTCGCGAACTTTTGGTGGAATCCTAAATGGCCGATCTGTTGGCTTCATTGGATCCTTATTTCAGTGGTTCGCCTCCTATCTATCTGATAGGTCACAGATTACACAAATTGGTGATAAACAGTCATCCCCACTACCGATCACCAGTGCAGTCACTCATTCCACAGAGATCAAAGACCTTGGTCTCAGGTGCTCTCGTACCTTTAACTTTTCTCATCAAGTCCAGTTCCAGGTTGCCCGGGCAAGCAGGCACTACTTTCTAACATTACGCTCCTTTCATCTTCCAGACACAAAGGTTGCAATTTTCAAGCCATGCGTGCGACCAATTGTGGAATTCTGTCCTGCTTTCTCTTCCCCTTATACCCAAAGTTGTAGGCTGGCACTCAAGAACGTCCAACGATCATTCACCAAAAAGTTATTCCCACAGACCAGTCCTCTCTCCTACCGCTCCCACTGTATAATCTTAGGCCTTGAGCCACTATGGCTCAGACGGTTAAAGCTAAATTTAACTCTCCTACACCGTCTTTTGCACCAAAAAGCTTTTATAGTAGAGGCTAGGCCAAGCGTAAAGTTATATGCGCGCTATAAAATCCGTAATTCCAGCAACCTCTTAGTGTGCCCTCAGTCTGTAGCTGCAGTATTTTATTATTGCACAAACCGCATTTGTGACTGCCTGGATGGTTTTCCACCTTGCAGATCTGGTAGCATGCACGAGGGATAAAAACCTCGTGTGGTGGATGGGTGCGCCCTGCAGGGAGGGTCGCCCTGTTACGTTGCACCATGGTGCGTTCGTATACCCGCTACCCCTCCAGTAGCATCGCCCATCACCGGTGATTCTGAGCCTGGCCTTTGAATTCGGGAAATTTAAAAAAAAGAGCACTACTGTCTTCTGTTTGTTGCTGCTGGTGTTGGACTCGCCTCGGTTAAGTTATTTATCTGGCAACGTCATAAACTACAGATGAGAAAAAACTGGCCTTCCGTCTGTCAAAATAATAATAAAAACAATACACCTGGGATGGCCTAAAGATACTCTGCGATGCCCATGGCCTACATCGACGTGCATAGCTGTAGCTGCCTTTGTTGGAACCGAGGCTACACAGCACCAAAACCCACCTCGTCAGCCAAACAAAAAACACCTACCAGCTGCTCCAAGGAGTGGACGCATACAACATAAGTATACAGAAACTCCAAACTCTCCACTACCAGCGTGCGAGGCTAGCGTCGAAAGTCTTTTTCGCCATGCACCACTTTTAGACTGAAGCTGATAGTAGTGCTTCGGGGACTAGTGTCCATTCCCCTTGCGTTCACCTTCCATCCTAGATTGTTCTAGCATTGTCGAACTCACTATTAACCTCCATGAAATCTAGTCCACCATCTAGGAAGTTCCACCCACGCCAGTCCCAAAGTGTTTGGTTTCCCTTACCACGCCGCCTCTCTCCCCAGTTACATCGTACTGTCCTATGTCTCAGGTAGCATAATAGCATATACTGGAAACCTCAGCTTGGCTTTGATGACTAGACTCCCGAGTGCAGATGCAGCCTTATCCCCTATCTTTTAGTCACTTGTCTGATATAAACATCTCGGTGACTTTCATTCCGTGCTTTTCACAAAGTCAGGATTTTTCTGTGCAGTTCGCGTTCCGTCCTGCGCGTTAGCACTACCCTTCCTCCTTCACTGAACTTTTACACCCGACTTCACTCCAATAACGAAACTAGTGAATCTCTACAGTTTCACTGTACACCGTGACTGAGATTCCTGCTACCGTTTGTTCGTATAACTGATTCCCCTACATCTTCATTCCCAATTACTCATTTTGTGATCCTGGCCACAAACCCAACAGTCCAAGGCCGCAAGGCCTCGTCGGTGGTTTCAGGCTTCAGTTCAAATTAGCCAGCCGGACTGTGGCATTTCTGGTCCTTCACCAGATCTGTTGTTCTGGTTCCTCCTTTTTCGCAATTTGAAGTTTTCTTATCATGTGCCATGTTTTGTTTTTGTCCGTCACCTCCGAATCTTAACGATCTGATATTGTTTCAGCTTGATATGTTCCCCAAAAGAAAGACAAAGTCCTAGTAATTGCGCTTCCCCGCCCATGCCGGTTAAAGCGCGCCCGAGTCTATATAAGATAATGCTCACTGTTTATGACACTGCCCGTTTTCCGCTTAGTCCCCAGTACCCGCGAGTCCCGCCAGTCGTGCCTATATTCTGACTGTAACAGTATGAACATGCCTGACGGTATGATGCACACTAGTTGGGAAAA
>SJOL01001350.1:87315-126610 GCA_004794785.1 Opisthorchis felineus | reverse complement strand
GAGCTATGTTACCCCATCAACAGGGCCAGCGTAGTCGACATGCACCCGGGACCGGGGGCGTTCGGGTCGAGGCCAGATAGCAGGCGGAAGGCGTGGAGGGTTCTTGGCGGCTTGTTGACACTTCGAACAATCTCTGACGTAATCGGAGATGTCGCGATCCATGTGTGGCCAGTAGGCGTAGCTACGGGCGATTAATTTCACCCGGTTTATCCCAGGATGCCCAGAATGAAACTGCTTCAGGACCCGATAGCGTAAAGGGCGTGGTACCAGCACACGTCCTCCAAACATGAGGCAGTCGCCAACGATAGACATGGAATCCCGACGATGGAAAAGGGGTTCGAGATCATCGCCCAGGGGTTTTTTTGGCCAACGCGTCCTAAGAAAATGGATCGCCTGTTGTAGCGTCGAATCAGCCAAAGTTTCACGCTTGTTATCCGAAACAGTCACTGGTAAGGCACGGACTGTTTGGAGCAGCTGCTGGCTAGCGTGGTCGTCAACGCACAATGCCGCGATGACGGAGTCTTCTTCTGGCTCACTATGGTTGCCGATGAGTCGTGACAGTGCATCCGCTTGGCCGAAATTTTCAGTGCGTCGATACTGGATTTGGATGTCGTAGGCAAGCAGGATGAGCGCCTACCATTGCAGACGATTCGCCGAATGAGCGGGAACGCCAGATTTCGAGCCAAAAATTGACAGCAAAGGCTTGTGACCGGTCAGAAGAGTGAGTCGTCGGCCGTATATCATCTTGTGGAATCGGCGGACGGCGAAGACGAGCGCCAATGCCTCTTTCTCAATTTGGCTGTAGTGTTGTTCTGCTGGGGTAAGCGACCTGGATGCATGTATGATCGCCTCAGTTCCATCAGGAAATGCATGAAGGATGACGGCACCGATACCGTAAGCAGAAACATCAGCTGCCGCGACAATTGGCAGTTTGGGATCATAGTGCGTCAAAAGCATTTCGGAGCTGAGCATCGACTTTAGCTTGCAGAAGGCTGCTTCACATTCTTCTGACCAAGTCCAAGGCATGTCCTTTTTCAGGAGGCGATTGAGCGGCGGTCGGACACTGTGCAATGTAGGCGGAAACGCTGAGTAGTAGCTGATGAGACCCAAGAATGAGCGAAGCGTGGTGACATCCTTGGGTGCCGGCATCTGTTGAATAGCTCGTATGTTTTCGGGATCAGGGTGTCGACCAGAGGCATCGAAGATGAACCCGAGATATTTAACAGCCGTCATAAAGAACTGACACTTTTCAGGACGGAGGCGAAGACCGTTGTCCTGGATGCGTTGAAGCACCATGTCGATTCGTTTGCGCAGTTCATCGGGAGAGCCAGCGACAATGAGCACATCGTCCAGGTATGCGGCCACACCTGGAATGCCAGAGAGGATAGTGTCCATCAACTGCTGAAAGATCGCAGGGGCCGTCTTAACCCCAAAAGGTAGACGTTTGTATTCGTACAGACCCCTGTGCGTGTTGATGGTCAGCAGAGATCGGGAGTCCGGCGCAACTTTGATCTGCAAATACGCATCGGCCAGGTCGAGTTTGGCGAAACAACTGCCACCGTTCATAATGGTGAATAAGTCATCCGGCACCGGTAGTGGGTAGTGGTGCTGTTCAAGGGCTGCATTGAGGCCAGTTGAGAAATCGGCACAAATGCGGATGAACCCATTTGGCTTCTTTACCACCACGATTGGTGCTGCCCATGCAGAGTAAGTTACAGGGGATAGGACGCCTTGTTGCTCGAGACGCTGAAGTTCTGCATCGACCTGTGGCAAGGAGGCGTATGGGACTGGTCTCTTGGGGCGAAAAACTGGGATAGCATCCGGTCGAAGTTGGAGGGTAGCTTGTGTGGTGGAACAGTGACCGAGGCCAGGCTCGAAAACCTTAGGGAGGCGCCGAATGATATCGCCGGATTGATCTGGAACACCAACGCGAGAAACGACCGCATTGCATACGGAACTGATTGGGATATCTGCCAACCCAAGACGGTCGAACCAGTCAAGACCAAGGAGATTCAATTCGGCAGCGGTCACGTAACACGACGCAGTGAATGTCGTTCCCTTGAATGAGACGCAGCATTGTAATTCTCCGGAAAGCCGCGACTCACCACCACAGGCACTGGTTGCAATTCTGGAGGATCGTCGGACGGGAGGTCGCCCAAGCATGTTCCAAAGCTTCTCGCATATAATGGTAATATCCGAAGCAGTGTCCAACTGCAATCGGACCGGACGTCCATTGACCAGGACAGTGAGGAATTTCCGGTGAGATGGGGCGCTGACTTGAAACGTTGCCAGCAGACTCAAGACGGAGCCCGCTGGTTTTGAATTCTGGGAGCGTGGTTGCTGCTTGGAGGCGCCATGGGTTGTACTGGATGAGCGTGCCCGACAGTATCCATCTTTGTGACCCCACCGCCTTGCATTGTCGACAGCGGTGTTGTTTGTAAGGGCACAGTCTGACGAAGTGCCAAGCCACGCAGTACCAGCACGAGGATGAGGGCTTCTTCTTTTGGACATTCTGCTGACTGGATTGGGTAGTTCCAGAGCGCGACGGGCCAGAGATTTGAGAACCAGAAGGTTTGGAGGCCTGGCGAACTGCATGAACTTCAGAACCACTTTGGCCCCCAGCTTGGACCAAAGTGGTGTCATGCTGTACTCGTCAGCAATGGCATTGAGCGTCAGCGAAGGGTCTTGCTCAAGACGGTTGAGCAGGCGCGACCATATGTCTGCGAATTTGGGAGACTGGAGGCTGCATATGAAAATGAGGGATTTGAATTGGTCAGTAGTGAGCGACTTCAATTTGAAACGTTTGCATTCACGATTAACAATGCCAGCGTGTGTCAAAAGGTCGTCTGATTCGTTCATAACCAACTTTAAACAGCGGTACCGCGTATTGAACAGAGAAAATCGTTCCCCAAAAGTATTCATCAAGGTCTGCACTGTGTCGTCGAAAGACCTGTCGCGTGGGTTCTGCGGAAGAATCAGGTTGCAGTACTTGTCCAGCTCTGCCGGGCCAAGTTTGCGAAGCAAGAGCCGGACTTTCCATGCATCATCTTGCTCAGCAAGACCGACTCGGAATAGGTCCTCGTAGCGGCGAAACCACGTCTCGAACGTGATGTTAGCGTCTGGGTCATAGTTAAACTCAGCTATGCTGTTCGTAACTGCGTCAACCTGTTGACTCGACGCCGGATTGGACGGAGCACTACTAGCCGGAACCCTCAGCTGCGTAAGCATCTCGATAAGCTTAAGCTGTTGCTCGAGCAGTGCCTCTACCTTCGCGGGATCCATTACGAGTAGACCGAACACCTCGTCGCCAAATGTTACGTATCTGAACGGGTACGATCAACGACTATACGCGACTTGAGAACGAGCGCACAAATCCCCAGCTATGACGCGAGCCCAACCGCTCCTAGCGCAGAGAGAGAGAAAAAGACAGGACCTTCAGAGGAGGGGTTTTACTGCCTCAACCAAAGACAGTGTACAGCGGGAGCACCGTTATATATATATATATATTTCTGGCGACCTTGGGAAGCAATAAATCAGTTAGCATACACAAGGTCTAACTGGCCAAGAGGAACGAGGCGCGGTCTTTTTGGATTGAGGTGCAACATGGCGGAAAAGGTGCGAAATTTAAAAATTAAAAATTTTAGAAAAATAAATTGGCAATAACTCGAAAAATAAACGATGATTTGTGTTTTAACGTTTGGCAGTACAATCCGGCGATGCCCAGTGGGATGAAGGAGATAGGCTTTGGGGCCCTTAGGGCGTCGAGATAGCTCAGTACTTGAGGTGCCAGCTTACGGACCGGAAGGTCCATGGTTCGAACCCAACCTCAACATCTCGATGCTCCTGTCTAAGCTTGGGCAACTTGGCAGTATCCCAACCCTCGTGCCTCCCTCCGTTGGCATGGCAACTAGGCACCGAAAGGGTGCTACAGCTGAACGGTTCAATTTTTCAAGAGTTTAATGCTCATAGAGTTCGTGTCTTCCTGAAGACAGCAACCAAGGTTCATACGCCCTCTGCGTGATAGAAATTCTTTCAATATACCCGTTATCGCGCAGGGCAGCAGGCGCCAAACCATGTGGTAAACAAAATGCCGCCTCATGCGCCATTCGTTTCATTCACTGTGAGAGTGGGAATCTGGCTAAAACGATCGATCCTATTCCCCAGACGAATCCAACACTGGGTTGTTTTTGCCTTCTATCCTTACGCGGTCGCTAGTTACACCGACTTTGGCACGATAGCCTCACTAAACATTTGTACTGTTGGGGATATCAGTAGCCCCAGAAGCCGTTTACTTCTCGAGTAATTGGCAAATTTATTTTCTGGAAATTTGAATTTTTAAATTGCGCGCCTTTTCCTTCGTGTTGCGCATTTCTCTTTTCTATTGACCAGTTGCCCTTTTAGTGTGCTAGGAGTAGTTGGCCTCGCGTCTTATTAGGGGATCGTGCGCTCGTTTTCAAGTTGCGTGTAGTCGTTGATCAGATCGTTCAGATATGTAACATGTACTCCTTGGGGACCTGGCTGATCGGAACAGAACCCACCAAGCCGCGATTGCGTTGCTGCTATTTGTCAACGACTGGCTACTCGCTGCAAATAGTTTATTCGCATCCTTTCCCCAGTACTACAGTGTGGGGACTGTTTCAATGACCGTATCCACACACACCACATGAATGGCAGTGTTCTTCTAACCAACCAGTTCTAGGGGATCTCCGTACAAAGTGTCTCAGCATCAGTACCACACTTCATCAGATCACCCGATGACGCTACCAACAAGCGCACAGCGATACAAAGTGCACGTTCCCCCGTTCACCGTCTTACTGGCTTTTGCTGTTCATAGCGATCACTTACCCAATCCTCAGGAGGGAGACCGTCTGGCTTGTGCAACCTGACAATATCTTAGTTCTCATGCTTCCTTCGGGTGGCTTGGCAGCTAGGCACCGCAAGGGTGTTACCTCTTTCCTTTCTTTCATGTCATCGTGCACTATGGGGTATTTCTGTCAGCCGAGATTCGGCGATTGTTTGCTCTTCACTTGATTCAAACCGTCTGCAAAGTGATGTTCTGAGATGTCACTTGGGGTGGCGGGGGGAGGTGCTAGCTGGTGATAGCAGCGGGAGTTGTTTACTGGATGAAGACTGGCCATCTCTGAGCAAAGCCACATTTCCGTGCGCACATTAGTATTCTCGCATGGCTACGTATAACCAATTTTTGTTTTGTTCCAGTGCCGTGACAATGTCATAACCTGAAAACAATGGACTATGTGAACCTTCGGAATTATCGTCATGCTGACCCTCTCAAGGTCAAGCAAGTTTGGGATACCATTGGTTCAGTGAAAGGTCAACGCTTGGTTATTCCTACGGAAAAATTGGTCAAATCTTTACGAAAACAGTTTGGCTTGAAAGACGATCAAATCCGCTTACTCCTGGACGAGATTGAAGGTGATAGCCTGATAGAAAAAGTTGGTCCATCATTTGGAAAAGGTGGACCTGCAGGCTATAGACTCCCAGATTTTAGCAGACCATGTTCCAGGAGCAAGCATGACTGGTACTGCTTTCAGTGCCATAGGCCCGGAGAAGTGCTGAAATGTTCCGATTGTTTCCGAGTTTATCACGTCGATTGTGCAAACGAAGCATCTAAACTGTCCAGCCCAAGTGGGAAATCACTCCGATCTCCCACACTACATGATGGTCTCTTCGATGACTTTAGCTGCGCCGTGTGCGAATCCCGACCGAAATGCGAATTTTCCAGGAAGCAGATACGAAAACTCTTGGAATTCGCTACTCATCACCTTCGGAAACAGCCTCTCTGGAAAACTTTTCTTCATATCGGCTACCCAAATGAAATAAACAAAAATGAATATCTTGTATATAAGTACACTGACTTGGAACTACTCCAGCGTAAAATCAAGGATGGTCGTTATGCTGCTCTTGAGGAATTTTCCATGGACGTACAACTGCTTGTGCACAATGTGTGCATTCTTCACGGACCGTTTAGTAGCGAGGCGGATGAAGTTCGCTTTTTCCTGCGTTCAGTCAATGCAGAACTGATCGAGATCCAGCTTTGTACGGATTGCTACATCAACGCTAAAACTCGCCTTACTGACTGGATCAGTAAACCATGTAAACCACCGCATGAGCTCATATGGGCATGCAACCGCACTTCTGCGGGTGCCGGTATATTCAATGATTCAATCAACATTTCGTCCTACTTTTGGCCCGCAAAGGTGCTTTTGGAGCGGGATGATGCTTACGAGGTTAGTTCTGTTTCAACAGTTTGTTCTGTCGCGCTGAAGAAATCTAGTTTCATCTGTTCTCCATAGTTTTCAAATGTCGTTACACTCATTCTCCGAAGTAGCTGCATTTAATTGTTTAGGACGCTCGCTTTGTGTGAATATGATTTCTCTCCTCCACCTAATTAGGCTGGTTTTTGAACGTTTCCGTATTTTTGAGGCACAGGAACGTTTGTTCTCTTACGTTACCCGTAGAAGCATGTTGCAACTCCCGACTGCCAAAAATTTGGTCACCTGGATCGTACTTGTCTAGCTTATAATCAATCACAGATTTTAGTTTAAATGCATTCTCTCTTGCCTCCGTCGAGTCTCCTAAATGATGGAAGCGATCCTCCCGCACTCCTTAATCTCAGACTTCGGCTACCAACTAAGAAAACAGTTGCTTTTGAATGGGTAGTGGATCTGTCGAAATTAGATCGTTCACTATCAGTGACGTGATTGTGTCAATAATTCAAACTGGAGAGTTTAATATAACTTTAAGATGGTGAAAATCAGGGTCGCCAGAAAATGTAACATTGGAGACTTCAAAATCCAATATAGTGATTTTTCTCAGTAGCGACTAAGGTCCGAACGGACAAATATATAGTTGCGCTGATCGCACATTTCACAATGAATCCAAGTCCTTGAAGAAAGGAGGATTTCTTAAATCGCCGTACCAATAGTACTGAGGTGCTTTACTTGAAATGTGAAAGCTATAATCAAGTACCTGTAAGGTCCCCAAATAAATGTAACTTCCCATTGAATGCCGTTTATCACTCCTCCGAATTTTCACAAATGAAGAGGTCAAAACCGTCTAACAAAAACCACTTGCCTGCATTGTACACATGTTCCCTAGCTAAACGGTGCAGGCGACGCATTGCAAATGTCCTTCAATAGTCTTGCTTCATTATGGCAGTAACCATTCCGTTTAACTTCATCATTCCGAATATTTTCTTTAGACCGTCGATTAGATTCTTCTTATTAAAGGCTATACTTTCAGTGGAAGTTTATTCATTCTACTGTCCGCGTCTAATGTCAGTCAGTGACTTCTGATATCAGTGAACCCGCGCTAAGTGGTAAGTTATAGCTCAACTTCCGCGATTTCTGCAAGGCTTCGTCGTCGGAAAACACACTGTGACAGCGCAAGCGGTACACAACACCCCGTTTTCAAGCTTGCCAACCTGCGCGACAATGAAGCAGTTCCTACTCTCAGGATATGTATATGGAGGCTCACGATACATGTGAGATCAGTATTGAGCTTGGGATGGCTCAGCGTTTAGCACGCGAAACGGCTGACCGGAAGGTCCGTGGTTCGAGTCCAACCATGGCTTTTCGATTGTTCCTGTCTCGGTTTAGACATCGTGGTAGCAACTCAGCCCTCATGCTCTTTTCGAGTTGCGCGGCAGCTATGAAGCGAAAGGGCACCATAGCTGAACTATTGTTATTCGACAACTTACAAACTTTTTATGGGCAATGAAAAAGGGACACTTTTTGGGACCGTACATTCAGTTGTTGATAGAAGTTTGTACCTTAGTGGGCAGTGAGGCGATTTGATCAGCTATCGAATATCTTATCCCCACTTGTCATAATCGTGCATGCGTATATCTCAAGAAAGTGTAACTGCCGTTAACCATGTGAAACCACGTGTTTCGATCACCAGAAGTTACTGTCCCCGTATTCACCTTTATGGTTGCGTACCTTTCTGGCATATGCTTTGGTGACACTGTGCTCCTGCTAACTCAGCACTCAGATCCCGATGTCTGGTTTTCTGGGTGTGAGTTGCATGTACAGTCGATTGACTGAATCAGTCTTCCGTTTGACTGGCGTGCGCTGTTGAGACCAGATCGGCGAATTTTCTCACCTCTACCTACACTTGTCCGAATGCACCTTTTACCAAGCTACCTCCAGAAGCTTGATAATAGTAGTGCGCACTTAAGAATATGCCGTCTGTAAATTCTGAGACTCGTTTCACTCCTGTGTGTACATTCACTGGTCCGGACACCTTCAAGCACTGCCGGTAGGAATGAAACGTTGGAAACGTTAGTTATCAGGATGTCTCCAAAAAATGTTACAGGAGGTGTCATACTCTCCTGAAAGGTTGCTAGGACGGCTCGATATAATCTTGCGACGGGCACTTATGGATACTGATATATATATACCTCGATAAAGCTTTTCTCTACAGGGAGAGTAACTGTTATGTAATCCATTAAAAAGCCCCCGTTTTAACATTTTTCTCCCGGCACCGACACCAGCCTACATCTGCGTCCAGTGTAAGCCTTATCCTAATCGAAGGAGTAAATCTGAGCCTTTCCAAACCTCAGCGTTCTTGTGATACTAAGGAATTCCTCTTCTACCCAATATCCGAATCAACTGGAACCAGCAACGAGGTGACCAGAAAACCGGTCTTTGATGAAGCAGACGGTGCTTCGTTCAAAGAATACTTTCAGCACTGTAAGATAGGATGGGTGGGCCATGTGTTTCTGATGCTGAGTTACCGCCTGCCGAACCTAGTATTGTTTACCGTAGCGGGTAGCGGAAACCTAAATGTGGACAGAATGTGACATGGCAAAAAGGAATGAGGGATGTTGAGAAAAGTTTGGGTACTGTTCGCCCGCCAGGATGGAACCCACATGACCATCTTTGTGCCTATTTGGAGACAGTGAACTATATGGCGGCTAACCGTTGTCAGTTGCGTTTGTGTTGTCAGTTTCTCTCCAGATTGTCTGGCTGAGTGTTGGAGGTACAGGCATCTCGGATTTTCGTGGTAGGTCAGATCTAAGTTCCTCTACCTGTTCCGTTTTCTTTCACTTATGGAGTTTTATTCTAGCAAATTGACATGGTTGTATGTCACTAGCGCACTAGTATTCTCATCATGTGTTGCTCTCAGTGATGATGACTGTTGCCTTGCACACGCGTTCCTTCAACTATATTTACATTCTTGGACAAAAGCTGGAAATGATGATACACCTATTCCGATGCTACTCTAGGATCATAGTTTATGATGTTGAGCATGCTTCACGAGCATGAAACACGGGTCCGAGGGTGTCAGGAAGACTTCCATCAGGTAAGGGATGCTTTGGCCACATCTTCGCACAACGTGCGTGAAGTGCGCCGAACAACGGGGACTGTCTCCTATGTCTTCAAGTGATCCTTCGACTCCGTAAATAGACTGGTTCTTCTATGCATACTTGACTGGAGACTGGATGCTCTTTAGGTTTATGAACTTATTTCGTGCCACAGGTTACCACACTTCGCTTTAAGGTTTCACCCAGCAATACACGTGTTACCTATTAACCAGTTGGGTTCCGGAGGACGATTCGGCATCTCTGGAATCAGGGATTGCACTTCACTGTAGAACGTACAGAAATATTTGGAACATATTATTGTGGCAGCTGATAAGGTAGGTTCATGTCAGTTAAGTACTGTGTGATTGTACGTTTGCCAAAAACGTTGCGTAATTCTGCTAGGATGTCAGGTTTTGCTCAAAATTTGTCCACCGTTGTCTGTAGAAGGGTTTACCTCAATTAGTTTTTAACACCGTCGCAGTACAGTACTCCTCCGAGAGAACATCTTTGGGGGACGCCAAAATATTCCCTCGAACGGAGTGCTTCCTCGTGGGATTATCAGCGACCCTCGAGGTACGGCTGTAAATCACACCGCCCTATTCACAGGGATATCAGCTTAACAGCATCGCAGTGCTGCTGTGCAGTTATCTGAAACTATCATGATAGCATTGTTGGTTGCTGGAGATGCAACGATTCAAGTTTTTCGTGAATCCGTTACTCCCTATGATCGACCCATTGCGTTACAAAACACACTACTGGTCGTGCGCTCAGCCAAATTAACTCTCACAACAGCATTGCAACATCGGCTGTGGCCTGCGTACTTGTCCCGGTACCGTCGGGTGACCAGGCTGACATGTCACCATGCGATAATGCATGTTTGTAGTGATGTTTAAAAGCCACATCAGCTGACTGGTCTCTAAGTGGGGTTTTCAGCATCCACATAATCACTAGTCAGATTGTTCCGGAAATCGCTCAGAAAGGCGGTCACCAAATACAATGACATATAAAGTGGCCATCCTTGCGCCTGTCTGTGGACACATAACTATATGGCGGCCAACCGATTTCAGTGGCGTTCGTGCTGTCAGTTTCTCTCCAGATTGGATGATGTTAATGGCAATTTTGCGTTTGCACATGCACAGCAACATGCGAAGGAAAGTCTGACTGTGACGTTCATCGACGCTCAATGACACTTACGGTACTAATCCCGGTTTTTTCTACGTATCGTCATCGTACTTCTCCATCTTACCAGAGTCTGTGAAGCTTTGGAGTTGTGTTGGTTTTGATTGTAGTGTGACAGATTAGGTCAGTTCACGAATCTGCAAGGCTCGGCCGCGTTCGGTAATCTCAGACACCTATGGCGTCGCAGCGATATATCCCTGAACCTCAAGAGCCGTGTGTATCAAACTACAGTACGGGCTGTTTTGTATGTCTGAGAATTGGCCTGTTCGAGCAGAGGAACTGAGACGTTTTCAGGTCTTCGAAAACCGTTGTTTCAGAATCATAGCTCATGTGGTTTTGTTTCGGCGAACCCGTAACGAGGCAATTAGGAAGCGAGTGTTCGGTTGTGCAACTTGGACTTCCGTTGAAGAATGTGTCCGGCACCAAAAGCTGTGTTAGTTAGGCCTTGTATTTCGCATGCCGAACCATCGTTTGCCAAAAAGTTTGCTGTTTTCCGTGCCCGATTCAGAGTGGCGGAAGCAGAGAGGTCGCCACACTTTGGCCTGACGGAGGGGCGTGAAAGAGTCTGCTGTCGGTACTGTCGGTGGGACCCGCCTTCCAGGATCACGATCGAGTGATCCTCACTGCGCCCTGTTGAATACATTGGAAGATATGGCTACTAATCGATGTTAATTATGTTCTCATTGTCAGTTTTCTATCCAGATTGCCTGAATGAGTGTTTAGAGGTGTGGGCACCTCAGAATGACTGTGGTAGGCTAGCACTATGCCCCTTCCCCGTTCACTTTTATTCTATTTTTCACAATGAGGCTTTCAAATAAACCATGGTTGTGCGGCTGCGAAACACCAGTGTTGAATGTTGATGTCGTGTTGATAATGGCGATGACTGCTTCCTACTAAAGTTACTTTTTGCTTACTTTGCTTACTTTTACTTCTTCTCTAGCAATGTGTCTCCGTTCAGTCGAACGTTAATGCGACCGAGCTGTTTCATCAATTCGAGCTTGATGGAAATTATATCTTTCTATGCGCTTGTTTTTTCAGGTCCGTTTTTTTGGAGGCACGCACGAACGCGCCGTGGTTAAGAAATCCAATACGCGTCCATTTCATCTCCCTGCCGATGAAATCGGCGTTCTCCGTCGAACGGGCACGTATGCTGGATGTGGGTTTGAGCGCGCTTGGAATGAGGTAACAAAACTTCAGGGAAATATCGAAAGTGGCTACTACACACACTCTTCAGGTGAGAGTGATTTGCCTCCATCTGAAGATGAGTACTCGGATGAGGTGTATCTTGCTCCCCGACGAGGAACAATGAATACTTTCTCCAAGGGTGCGCGTACGGAGAGCCCACGATCCTCCTCCACTTCGAATCAATTTAAAAGAAGGTAAGTCTGGGTTAATAGGTGAGCACATCTTATCTTCGACGTCTGCATAACGAGAACCACAATCTACCTTGTGCTTGGCTTTAAAGGTGAAATTCTTGGTGGTCTTCAGGTTGTACTCTCTTTTCGTGTGAAACAAGAACATTCCGTTGTCTATCAGTCCAGCCGACCCGTCTACTTACCAAACCCTGTCTTTCTACCTGTTCGATGATTACCGAGTTAATGTAGTCCGTTGTAATATTGCCATATGTTCGACAAGTTCATCCACCATCCACAGCTAACGAAAGACCTTTCTTCAGAATTTTAACATCTGTTTACATAGCACGTACAAGAGGTTTTTTGGAAGCATCTGGAGTTGTGTACTTGCGTCTTTTCGCAGCATGTAATTTGTTCCTCAACTTACGTCCATTTAGTTTTCGCAGAATTTCAGAATTCCATTGTAGTCACCAAGTCGTTTGACCTGACCAGTCGTTTGGCATCACGAATTCGAAACACACTGGCAACATCCCTGACTGCAAATTTCCATACACTGGCATAGACTTCTTATTTTGGGAAATTCTGCTTGTCATTAAGGCTAACATGGATGCCAATATTGCTTCAGTAGATTTATTTGTTTTCGAACTTTTTTTCGCCTACCTGTTCATATAAAATCAAAACCATTTTCTGCTTAGACGGCACACGTCATCCAGCAGCCACCAAACTACTACTAGCGCAACACCTACGATAGAGGAACCTCCGCCCGTTCGGCAAACCTCTTCGTCTCGCGTATCCAAGGCTTTCAATAAATCCTCCAAAACCCGTCCACTAGAGACCACGGTTCTCTCGAGCCCAAACTACAATGACAAAAAGAGATATCCCTCCAAACTTCCAATGCCTGTTGCACAACCTGGCACCCCGGGAGCTGCTGCAATATCTGCGCTGGCTGAAACAAAGGCAGCAATGGCTGCTGCAGTCGGATCTAGTCACAAATCATCCGCTACATTGACGGCTGATTTGCTCAGTTTGACCAACAAACACGACTCCTCGGTTGGTCTCAAATCACCGTTGTCACCAAATTCGAGAAGGCCTTCGAAGGGTGTGAGAGGTCGCAGGGGACCAGGCCGGCCGCCGAAACGTGAGAGCATTCTTCGTCGACCCGTTCGCAGGAAAACATCAAGTTCGCCATCCAGCTCTCATTCTTCAAGAAGCATATCCCCTGTCTCTTCTAATAGCGATTCCGAATTGGCAAACGGTACTGACAATCGCGTGAGTTCCAGTTTGAGTGATGATTCGGAGAACAACTGGCACCCAAAGGTTAGCCACGTTTTTCGAAATCTGTGTACCGTCAATTTAATCATATCAGTTGTTTTACCAAACCTGAGTGCCATATCATCTTCGAGCTCCTGGATTTTCCGTAATACCATTTTCTTCTGATGTTTCTTCACCCGCCTAATGTTGTGCCCCTTGGTATTCCTTAGAAAAACTTTTCGACGAAATGGGAGACCCCGAAAAAAACACGTGGCGGAATAAAGTCTCGAGGTCTTAAGGTTCACAGTAAGTTTACGTAATTGTTCTTGCAATTTTCGACCTTTTGTATTGTTCCGTGGTCTCTGAGATACTGTCATTCGTGTTGTCTGGCAAATTTGCAAGGTCACATGTGTTATACGCTGCTAGTTTGACAGGACAACCGATAACTTGGAAGAGATTCACAGAACGATCGGAATTTTCTTGTGGGTCACATCATGTGTGGTGCACAAAAAACGCTAGTTTAGGGTGCATACTTATTTGCACAGCCTTAAACTATTATGGTCTCGAATTTTGAAGAAAGCGCGTTTAACTACTCATCTAGCTGCAAGATTTTCAACCGAAAACTGATCACAAATCATTACTGACAGCAACACACCAGTAATACATGCTGGTGCTTTTTCGGCTTAACCGACCACAATGAAAGGGATCAAACTTGGATCGATGGTGTTCATTCGTTTGAGATAATGATATGCTGTGTTGTGTGAGCTGTGCTATCCGTTTAGCTGGGTGAGATGTAGGGGAATTATATTCACCCATGCGTTGATAGGTTGTGAGTCGTAGTGATTGTTAAGTTGTGGATTAGATTTTTATCGCAAAAGTTATCATCTTTGGATGCCTGACTGAATGAGACGGTGACCTGTCCTCCGGTAAAGTCAGTGAGAAACGACCAAGTCTCTGCAGGTCTTGAAGTTTTTGAGGTTTTTGTGAAGCACATTTGGTATTCCCATGCCTGTCTTGAAATCTCATTCATGTACTGCTTCTACTTAGCACTGCCGCCTAGAAACGTATTCTTTGTTCCACTTTAAGTGCAGTGTCAGTGCGAACACCGGTGGATTCTGAAACCGTTGAGCACTTTCCGGATGACGTATGAGATACGGTACCCGGACAGATGATTGCTACGGAGTCTTTGTGTACACGAATCCGTTCCATTTATGACTTGTATAGGGTCGAATGAGAATCCGTTGTCATGCAAAACGTGAGTAGAATTAGCCTATTCTCGGATGACATGGTTTCTTTTAAAGAGGTCGTGCGCTTTTCGATAGTTCTGGCCATTGGTTCAACAGTTAGATGCTCGGAATTGAAATCCAGTTAACGGTCTGGATGTTTTTCTGTAGATGGTAGTATTTAGGGCGTTGGACGCGTTGCCACAGCCCAGAAAATACGGGTGATTGTGGTTATGTTACATAGGCCACTGGGAAGACGCAAGAGCTCACTCATTTGTCGTCTGGAATAACGGTATCCAACAACGATTAATCTTGTGTTAATAATAACAATAATAATATGGTTTCAAGGGCGGAAAATACGTTCAACGGTACAAGTTTGACAAGTCACATGGAACTTATGAGTGACTGCTCGGCCATGTTGGACTCCACATCTGTACAAATCGTCTCCCCATACAAATTCTATGCTTGAAATACTGGCACTTGTCATTTCTAGGGTTGAAAGAACCCTAGGTCTTAGAACCGTGGTATCCTGACCCATCTCAAAGACACTAAGAAACTAAGCCTCCTTCAGGCTCAGAAGCAGTTAACACCCGTATAGAAATGTAGCACAAGTCGTCACAGTGTAATCAGCGTGGAGAAAGTAAGCTGAAACCGGTGCGGACTAGGAACCTTCAGGATGAGATAGTGTGGTGACAGACACTGCAGAGAAACCCATAAGTTGGGAAAGTAATTGATTACTGGATGACCGGGGCATGACGGTGTTGGACTGCCCATTATAAACCCACCGTGAATGCTATCTCTCACCGTCAGTATTTTTGTTGGGGATCAGATTGTGCGGTGCATCTCTCCTCCAAACACGATTCGAACCAATGGGTTTTTACCTTCTCTCTCGTTTTGCGTGACCTGTCGGAAGAGTATTACGTCCCTCGGATGGTCGCTACTAGAGAGACTGCGGTATACAAAACGACTTAGTCGTTTTTTTTCACTCATTTTATTTTGACAGCTAATGAAGTCAGTCGAGTTGCTACTGAGAATTCCGACGTCAGCCGTTGGCATGAATTGGCAGGGCTGAAACCGAAACCATTGAGGGTGAGTTCACTGCTGTCCTGTCTAGTCTTTGTCTATGTATTAATATTTTTACCTCAATCCATCTTGCGTTTTTTTCATGCCACGGTATTGCAACTGTCTGAATAGTATCCCATGCGTCTGAAGATACTCCATGCCAACTGCGTTTAGCTCAGTAAATACTTCCTCTAGCGCTGAATTTTCCCTCTTCCACGACCATACTAGTGGAGGTCCATTGTTCGGAAAGGCCCGTAGTTCCCGTGGAGACTGGTAGCCAGGTCGTGTCGAAAATTGGGTAGCTGACGCAACCGACGTCCTTAAACTGCCGCTTCTTCGGTAACTTCGTGAGTCCATCATTTTGCACAATTTCTAACAGTACTTCCTACCACTCTTCATTGTTTATCAGAGTCCTGGTCGCGGTCGTCCTCGTTCTCGACATTTGAAACATTACGCCTCTGTCGACGGTACTGGTCGTAAGCGACTGGCAGCACAAAACAAGGATTCGGTTTTCGGCTCTTCCGTCAAAAAGTCCAAGCGAACTTCCGATAATATTGACAGGTTCGGTGATCGGCATGATGAAGATGACGAACTAACTGACCGCTGCTGTTCACCTGCCCTTAGCGTAGGCTCTCCAGGAATGTCTGCGCGTCACCACAAGGGTCACAGGCGACAAACCACTCCAATCCACAGTCCTGATGTGCCTCCCTTCACCCACTCATCTCCTGGTCGAAAAAGTGCCAACGTAAGCTGTGGTTCTCTGTCCATCAAACATTCTCCAACGAAACGACCCAACGACGTCACTCCCAAGCGTCGCTCATCGCCCTCCAGTAATTTCAGTTCGTGCAGTTCGCCTTCAACCTCAGAAGCTGATAGTGATAGTGGTTTCGCTAACCGACGCCGGACGCTAACAGGCAAAGTTGCTGAAGACGACCGCAAATTCCGGTGTCCAACCAGAAGTGGTTCGAATAACAAGGAAAGCAGGTTGTCTGGGACAAGTAGTACCATGTTGCGACGGCCACCGTTTGCTCCACCCCTTAGTAATTCGAGTACAGATACTGGACGTGGAGGCTCAGCAGTACTGAATTCCGACCGCGCAACATTATCAGCTGCGAACAACTTATTTCCTTCCCACCACGCAACTGGAAATCTCGACAATACAAGTTCACACAACACTTCTCATTCCGCTACGCTATCTGTTACATCCCAGCTAGCTGGGTCTATCCCATCGGGGAATGTCGTTAGTAACAATTCTGTTAGCACAACGGGACTCAACAGCCTGCAGGGACAATCAGCTGGTATGTCTAGTCTTCCTCGATCCCATCTGCCTCCAAACAAACGTGCTGCTGCTGCCGCGAACGCTGCAGCTATGAACCGAACTGGAAACGGACTCCCCAACGAAACAGTTCATCCTACTCAATCCATTTCTCCCCGTGGGATGGACGGTATTTCGGTCGCCTCCTCGAAGAAATGCAACAGCAGAGGCGTTCAGGTAATCCTTCCTTCTGTGTTTGTGCTGAGTTGCTCTACAGTTAATTGATGCTTTGTGGCTGGGTTTCCAGCCTAATGTCCTTTCTTGAGGCCAGTTCAATCTTTCGTTCTCCAGAGGCCATCATGCGTCACAGCTCCTCCACTTTATCGGATCGCATAATCCTAATTTATATGAATTATTCCAATTTTCCTGGTATACTGAACAGTGCCCCCGTGCCCTAGTGACCTCTTTTGGTCCCTTATAATCCTTATCGAATCATATCCTACCTCTCTACCTGCAGTAGCTTAGGCAACTTGGTATCCCATCTCCTTTTGGATGGGGGCGTGGGCATAAGTTTTCTCAAGTTCACGGAAAAGCATCGGCTGTAGCACCCTCTCGACCGTCCAGTCCTCCAGACCAGCCGCTTTCGGCCTGTCTCATCGTTAGTTGCTATTGATGTTCATAGTGCATGCCTTAATCATTGTTTCTGAATTGGCTTTCTTACGCGTCTTATCCCGTATCACCTGAATACCTAAATTGTTCACTTTGACCTGATTTCAGACCACTCCCCAAACCTGTTTGGAATGCAAGGACCGCGAAACTCAACGGCTGGCCGAACAGTCTGAGCACAAGCGTACTTTACAAGAATTAGAAGACCGTTTGACTTTACAATTTCGAGAGGAGAAGGCTGCTGCTGTTCAAGCTGCCGTAGAACAAGCCCAAACTTCTCTTCGTGAATCGATGGAACGTGAGAAAAAGCTGGATCTGGAGGCTGCTGAAGCACGCTTCTCGGAAATTATTGTACAAACCAAGCGGCGACAGTGGTGCAGGAATTGTCTGTGCGAGGCCATCTACCATTGTTGTTGGAACACTTCCTACTGCAGTATTCCATGTCAACAGGAACACTGGCAAAACGAACACAAGCGTCAGTGTAGGCGCAAACGATGAAATAGAGTGTCGGATGATCTTCCCCCCCTTAATTCCACATGTAATAAATGTACAGCTACTCTATTACGTCCCAGCCCTAATTGTCAATCGTTCAGGATACATTTTGAACCGGTATGTCCTAAACCCCTTTCCAAAAATTGGATTTCCAACAGAGCATTTTCTGATCTTCATTCCACATCTGGTATGCATACACAGGTGTACAATTGCACTCAAGGCAGCTGTGTAGCCGTCGTTCTCTGACTTGTTGTTGCCCCCCTCACCTTCGCTATCACCTCTGTCTCATCAACCATTTCGGAACCCCGTGGCTTTGTTTCACCTATGCCTTATGTTTCACAAAGATCTGGCTTACTGGTCATGATTTGTACCGTGCACCTTGTTAGGTTTGCAGTTGTACTATATACCTTTCATTGTTGTGCAACTCCTCTTTTATCCCCTGTCGCCGCTTGGTAGAATGAAAATCAGTGACATGACAGTCATTGTTCTTGTTTACTGGTTGTCTGTACATATTGTCTTTGATCTTTGGCGTTCGGTGCCACTCATCCACTCAAGACCGCCTGAACCGGAATTAGTTCACCGTCATTATTGCTCATGTTCCTGTCTCCGATACTACGTTCCATACATCCCACCGCTTACTCATGGTAAGGACATCCTGGAACTGGTGTAAAAACATGCCACACGTCCTTGGTTTTCCTCAACGTATATCTTACCGTCAGATCTACGTAGCGTCGCTTTTATCCGACGGTCAAATGGATTGGATCGGTTGTGTATCGTTATCTGTCTATATACCTACTATTTGTATGCACAACTATGACCCTTACATACACTTCAATTTATTCTACGTATTTCCTTCTCTCTCTCTAGTGAGTGCATTCAGCTAGTCTGACACACATGGGGGGACTCCGTGACTTTGAGAGCTAGGGCTACCGCTAGATTGATGTTTTCGGCGGCAACATCGCTATAAGCCTACCATCTCCATTTCAGTATGATCCTCACGGATGCTAATAGCCCGATCCGATCGGTGGTTCTGCAATTACCTGAAATTGAGGGTACTGGTTTGGAGGAGATGACGAAACCTTCAGAGCCAACATCGACTACCGAACAGCATCAAACAAAGAGGAAAAGACCTCCACTCCTGGAGGACTCGTTTGATGTGGCTCCGTCTGGTTTGCGCTTCTGTTTCGATCGAGAATGCTTTCTTAACGTAGGTTTGTTGGACATTTAGTGTCGAGTGTGACCGTTTTTATTCGTATTCCCTTTCTTACTCAATGTGGCACCTGGTTAGTCATGATTCACCACTATTTCAGTGTAATGTATTACTGTATAACTTTCATACTTTTCCTCATTTACTCTGCGCTTAGTTATTTCAGGACGATGATGATGTTCTGGGTTACTCATTCGCCTCACTATATGGAAGCTTGTGCCATGAACGCCACATTATCCTAGTCGGATTTATAAAGTTTTGATAATGCAGTTCCATATGATCACTACAGTAGTCAGGCTTTCGAGCACACAACTGTGACGGATTTGTAACTCTCCCCTGGCTTAGATTTCTTTGATCTTTTGCTAGCTTAGAGTACCATGCACAATGACTTGAGATGATGTGTGCGAGGTTTTGATGATGACTCTGAAGCACTTGTAAATCCCACAGCACGAGGAATTTCATCCACCCTTGTCCTGAGGGCAATCAGTGTGGTCCTTTGTTTCTGACGATTAACTTTGGATCGATGCTCATGTACCCATGCTTAATCGTTGTTATTCCCCCTTGAACAACATTCAAAATAAGTGGCACTTGCTAAAGGTTATTGCCGAAAATTAGGTAAGCGAATTGGAGTTAACTGAGGTAGTCAGTTTGACTTCTTGTGTGAAGCATTTGTGCACCTATTCGCTGTTTTGCAGATAGAGCTGAAATTGGTATTCAGTAGCGCCGTCATCATTCAGACGGTAGCAACGATGCGTGAGCTCTGCTTTTTCGTAAAGCAAAGTATAACACTAATTGAAACCTAATATGAATACTCTCAGCAATAATATAATGTGAGTTTCACCTACATGCCACGCAGTTGTCTTTCGCAGCTCGAGGATGGTTTTTCGTGCTTTCTTCAATTTCATCCTGACATCTCCATCCGTTCTCTCATTGTGATGAGAACGGTATCTGTACAGTAAGGAATGAATCGGTGATCGTGTGTACGTGTGCAGTTGTCACGTCTATCGTGTTTTCTATCCTTGCTTCATGCGGTTGAGAAGCTGCAGTTTTTCAGACAAGACAGTGCAGAAATGCGTGTGCATGCCTACCTACACCGTTTACTTTAAGTGCACATGGGAGATTTAACAAATAAAGTTGTTGGTCGTACGTCCGTGTCATGATTAAGGTCGATACCTCTTCAGATGTTTATCAAAGGTCCTCACTAAAGAACTTTTGGGGCCTGCTTAAGCCGTACAACGTGTACCTGAAAATTACAGTCCTTCAGGTACGGCTATATGGGTTTTTTTCGTATACTTCAATGAATCATTTCAACCGCTTCGTGCCGTCCTCTAATCCAGCGGGATGATTGGATTTGGTAGTTATGGGTGGCGGCCACACAGTCCTGTCACACAGCTCTAGGATGAAACATTTCGTGCTGCTTGACATCGCCAGTATTCTTATGGCCATGAAGTGCGTTTAGAGACGGTGTAGATGATCCAGCTGTCTAACGTTCCGGCGTAAAACATCCAGCCGACATTGTTTAGGCTACAGCACAGAAGAATAGCGTGGTCTTGGTGAACAACTTCAGGGCATGGTAGCCTAGACTTGGAAGATTGATCATAGCATATAATGGACTCGGTTTGGATATTCTGAGGTCCTAATCCAATGTAGAACATTAAGTTGTGTTCCACGGTTGGTGTTGATCCTTAGTGAAGAGGTTACTCAAGATATGGAGACAAATTCATTCAGATCTCTTGAAAAATTCACCCATCATCTGGCCATTAGCGGTCGAGCGGCCGGTGTGCGTTTTCGAAGGTCCGTATATTAAGTTACACGTCGACTATGTCCTCGCGCTTCTCCATGTTTCAGGATGATCGCCACCTCAGTTCAGGGTCATAGGCCTTGGTAGGATGATGAACAAGACTGTAAGTTGGCAAGTGCAGCAGCAAAACTGACAGTGAGCAGCGCTCTGTAAAATCTGATGCATTCGCAATTGAAGTGGATTCAACTCAAGAGCAGAAAGCGGGGTTGCGGCCTTGTAGGAGCTGGAGTGACCATGTCTTCACAGTCCGTCAGCTACTAGAACAACGATATACTTATGAGTGGCCCACAATCCTAGTATTCCTGCATTTCCAAGGCGCATTCGACACGGCTGACCGGTCTGTTCTCCTTAACACGCTTGCCCATCAAGGAATTCCCCTGAAGTTTGTTAACATAATAAGTTCTTTGTATTCTCAGACTCCGGAGCGTGTGAAAGAATACGGCGAGCTCTCCAACAGCTTCCGGACGCAAGTCGGTGTACGACGCACTCCATTCCTATTTACTTTTGTGAGGTCTTCAAAACACGTGTTCAAATGGCTTCTGGCGAAAACCTTGTCGATCTGGAATATGCAGAAGACAGTGCTCTCATTCTCGAACCGAAGACATCCGTGTTTTTGCATGAACTGATCAAGGCCATTCTGTCTTTTGGCATGCATTATGCACTATGCCCATGCTTCTGGACATGCAGCTACTGAATACGCCACTTACAATCCAAGGAGAGGCACTCGAAGTTGTGGGGCGTTTTACGTACCCTGGAATTTGCATGAGCTCCGATTTTAGTGTGACAGATGATGTTAATGCTCGAATCACCTTCGCTAATTCGTGACATTTCCCCTAGCATAGGCCAAACTACCTATGAGGACGACTGACTTCTTGTGGGTTCCACTCGTATCAGGAGTAGTGTAGCGCTGTAAACATCGGTCATGAAGATGTCCGTCAAAAAAGCATCAGAACTACTGACCCAGTGTTACTGAGTTGATGTTTCGTCTCGTAAAGCAAACGAACCATTTGACCTGTGCTTCTGCCTGGACGTTCTTGTGAGAAGTAGATGATGGTTAAGACTACTGAACAATCACAAAATACCCGTATTTGTCTTCTATGCACACTCATTATGTTTATTATCCACCACACTGGACCACGCATATTTCGTCGTGTGCTTTATCTTCAGAATACAGTTACCACCTCTGAAGGTTCAAGCTTTCAGAAGCCGGTCTTTGTTCAGCATGTTGATCGGTTTACTTCCGTACATCTCTATGTTGTCGTTCTTCCCCCATCCGGTGTGTAGTTCAGTTATCCTTCATCAACCTGACCACATCACTCATTAAGCTTATCGTTGCAATACTGCTGTTCCTGTTCATAGTTTTTGAGTCTCATCTGTCGTCCATGCTGTGGCTTCGGCTCATTTTTGGAGTTGACTGAGCATTAATAAACACTGGTTGCTCATCTGGGCCACCGGTACGAAGAAGCGTAGTGAGCAAGCTACCTCTAATTCATAACTGAAGTGACATCTGCTTTTTACCCCAGCCGCGGTGTACCGTTTGTCGCAATGCTGCCACCCTGCCTTGAGCCTAGGCTTATCCTAACATGAGTAACCATTTGGGCATGGTCTTTGGTTCACCTTACGATATTCATCAATCTAAAGGGGCAAATTTATCCACCAAGATTCTAACTTCATTACTAGCGTACGAAGCAGCAGAAGAGAAAGTTCGAGCGGGCCACAGGTTTGGTTCTAGTGATACAGTTTCTTTTTTCAAACAGAACATCCACGAAGTCGACCGAAGCCGTCCTCGTACTGGGGATTCTCTGTGGGGAGAGTGCGATTCTCTTGACCATGAATGAATGTGAAACGCTGATTAGGAATAACGATTGGCAAATGCACTGAGTTGCCCATTTAGTCAATGCGTGGTATGATTTGCCTAAATGAATGTAATGAAAAATCCGAAGATACTCAGCAGATTCAATCGCTTTTTAAGTTGTGTAATTTCAGCTACGTTGGCCTGTTTCCTCTACGCTGACACCATCTTCGTGGTTTACTTTACTTCTATTTTCTTCCGGCTTTATCTTGCTTGAGGACAAACCGGCTTCTTGAATGTCTCGGACCGCAGTTTCGGGGTCCTCGTTGTATGTTTCATTTGTGTGTATATGATCGACAGGCGAAGCTAGTGAATTACGCTAACTCACCTGTGGTTGCTTAGTTACTCAGTCAAAGGTTTGTCGCCAACGTTATCGTCACATTTCTCATCAAATCCATCAGTAAATCCTTGGCCGACTTATTTTTTATGCGAGCAATTCAAAATAGCCTTCAGCACAAATTTCTCCTGAGACTCCATGATCCACAGCGTTCCGTCCAAAAGTTGTAGCATTAATACCGGAAAAGTCAGGCATTTAAAAATTTGTCTGATATACCTGGTTTTAAATTGGCCGGGTTTTCCACCAGATTCACCACGCCTAACAGGAGTTTCTATATTGCGATTCCATAGCATGAGTAATCCCCGCATCAAATGACTAACAGCTGCGTTTAATGACAAATGAACCAACCCGAAGCTACAAGAGTTCAAAGCGTAGCAGAATTATTCAACAACGAAGTTGTCTTCTAGTTCAGCATGTTCGTCTCGTTGTTGAACTTGGTCAATGTTTACAGGTTTAACGAATACAGTCTGTGGATCCTCCAGCTTGGGGGTTGGAACAGGCGTGGCGACTTGTCCCTTAAATCTTCTATTGCTGTGGTAGTACGCCGGCACCCCTTCGCTGCCTTGCGGTCAGGCTTTTTCGACCAAAGGCTTTGGATATGAACCCTAGTCATCCTCCTATCTAGGTTTTTAACCCCCAGCATTATACCAGTCCGCGTACGACGAACCTCACATCCAAAGATACCGTCATGCCATATCGGCCGTCGTGTGGTGCCATCATCGGGTCACCTTACTTGCCACGCACAGCAATGTGTAGGCGAAAACACGCTACCGGTGTAACGGTGGGTACTACTGATGAGGCATGCGAGTAGTATGTGTTTTCTCGTAACTCCGCCTTGATCTAATGGAAGGTGGGATTTATTACGGAATTTGTGGAACTGCTTTGCAGTTTTCGTTTACAATTGCGTGATTATCAATGAATATCCAGGAGAGTTCAAGAAGTAGACGTATATTCAGTTTTTAAAGACAGCGTGCAAATGATAGTTTGACTTTCCTGTCCAATAGTCTGTAACTCTTTAGTTGGCGTTTTATAATAAACAACTCCGCAGCGAAGGGCTTTCCTCCTTACACCGGTACCTCCTTTCTTACACAGTCGTATTCCTTATTTTACCCTGCCCCACTACAATGTGAGTACTCTCTATGCAGGTCCTAGCACTAGAACTGGCCTCGCTAGCCTTGCCTGAGACTCAGCTGCAGCTCCTGCGCGTCCGTCTTCAGTGCAACTCGAACGCAGTTTTCAAACCCCGAAAGCCCGTCTGATTAGCTGCCTTTAAACTCGCCTCTGCAAGTTTCGTTTGGTAACGTTTGTGAACGAATCTCTGGAAAATGAGGTCCATCGACCCTTGCTAATTATATCTCCATATGCCCCAGAAGACCGTAGCTGTTAATCCACCGAAGACGATTTCTATGAAGCTCTAAGTGTTCTACAGCAGTTAGTTACCCGGACATAAATGTGGCCACTGGTCACACGGAGGCTTAGGTAGGTAGGCTTGATACAGTCGTTTGGGTAGTCCTCTTGAGTTAGACCCGAGATGCACGGACAACGAAGACTACCCATTGCCGCTGTGTGCTGATGACAAACTGTTCCTTTGCAGTACCAACTTCTGAAACAGTGAAAATCATTTGACTACTTGACGCCCACCAACGAACCAGCCCCGTACCCAAATGGATCGCGTTTCCGCAAGG
Organism: Opisthorchis felineus; assembly: GCA_004794785.1. Classification (NCBI taxonomy): domain Eukaryota; kingdom Metazoa; phylum Platyhelminthes; class Trematoda; order Opisthorchiida; family Opisthorchiidae; genus Opisthorchis; species Opisthorchis felineus. The sequence continues at coordinate 101,920 of SJOL01001350.1, read as the reverse complement.
CACCGGTGGTGAGGATCGACCGTCGCCTGTCGCTCTTTCTGGAATACGTGTGGACTCCGATCATCCACTTGTCCATTTCTAGATTTCATGCTTTCAGGTTTGCTCAAAACAAGCACAGCTCGTTTGACCATCGAGAAGTTTGTCGTCTCAGAAACTAAAACGTCTCAGAACCCACTCCTCCAGCGCCTGCCTGCAGGTCCGATATCGGATGATAGCGTCACTGAATTGAGATATCTATGGGTAAACTAGATGCCAGAACTTCTATCTGGCCAGCCTCTTCCAAGCACTGAGTATCTGTTAGGACTCTGACTTGGCTGAAGGTCCGGCGACAGATTCCTTCAGGTTACAACCGCAGTCCAGCGTTATCCGGCGCCAGATAAAACTGAGTGTCCGCGCATACCGGAAAGCTTGGTAAATCCAGGAGGCCGAAATATTGGAAGGAACGAAAAATGCTGAAAATGTCCACAGTTTATTCATTTTTCAGTGGAACCGTCAAGGATCAAGATGGCTCTCTGATATCCAACAAAGAACTTCGGGCAGAGTATGCCCAAAGTTCTCCGTCTGCTACTTTTCATTCGGGCTGTTTGCCTTTGACAGGAACATGCACTATGAATATGAAACTCTCTTCAGCCTCAGAAATGTTCGAGTAAGTTCCTATTTGACAATCGCCGTTCTCGTAGTCCCGATGATCATCCATCTAATCTGTTCAAAGATAGTCCTGAATTCCTCAGTCATCGGCTGTCGAATTCATGAACTTCTATTTCGGAGAAATAGATCGTCCAATACAACTGGGGTAAGTCGTAATACGATTACTTGCAGTGCGGGGACTCTCTATTTTTCGTCGGGCTGCTCCCCATTGGCCTTTCTGGCATAGTTGAACCTTTAGGGACTGAGTTCCAGCCTGCAGGATCACTGCAGCACAGCCATTATGACAAGGTGACATCTTTAAGTCGTGCCTGCAAGAAGTTGTGTCTGGCAATGGCGTCCACTCTCCGTTCAACTTCGTCTTCGATTAAAAAAGGGTCGAACGGTGATGTTCAAAACCATCAGCGTTCAGATGGTTGCTGGTAGAAAACATCTCGGTCTGGAGTATGCAAACGACATAGTGCTCACCTTTGATGACGAAGGCCAAGGACAAGCGCCATTCAATAAGCTGACCACCGTAATGCCATCCTTCGGCATGTGCGTTGCACCTACAAAGTACAAAGTCATACTCCAGAACATGCTGTCTCCGGACATGCCCCTTGCAATTCAAGAAGTTTGTGCGGAATTTTACATATATCAGTAGTTTTTTATATCTTATAGACGTGTCTGATGAGGTTAGGATCCCGAGAGCCTGAATCACGTTTGCCCATTTGTGTCACTAGCGTCAAGAAGGTATATTACTGGGTATCAAAGGTCGTGTGTACCAGACTACAATGAGGCCTGTATGGTTGCGAGACACGGGCAGATGATGTGAGGCATCTTCAACTTTTTGACCACCGAAATCTCAGAAGCGTTGCCGATGTCAATGAACCCGTAATGAAGTAATTCGAAAACGGGTGTTCGGTTGTGCAGCAGGTACATCGGTTGCGGAAGACATCTAACACCATCAACTGTGGTTCTTCTGTTATGTGTTATGCATACCGAATCATCGTCTTGCCGAGATGAGTGCTGTTTTCCCTGTCTTGTTCAGAATGGTGCGGACTGCAGAGTGGACAACGTGTGACTTATCAGAAGAGTGTGTAAGAGATTACAAAGAGTGTGTGTGTTGGTGCAGCCCGCCTTCCAGGATCGGATCCAGATGACCCCCTTTGTGCTTGCCTGGAGACGTTTCAAGAAGAGACTGGTATTCGACGACATTGACAATTCGTGCTCTCAGTTCCTTTCCAGATTATTTGATTGAGCGTTTGCAGGTGTAGGCACCTCAGAATGTTGGCGGTAAGCTAGCACATCGTCCCCTTTTTCACTCTAAGGCCTTACAATTAAATAAATCTTGTGGTTGTGTGAAACATAATTATCAACATTGACTTTGCTGTCTCCGAAAATGATGATGTACACTGCCGCTTCTGGGATAGGTCCTGACTGTGGGCAGGAAGATTGCTATATGCGATAACCAAGAATGGTAAGGGTTACTGTATGCAATAACTTCAGGAGCACGGCTGCGCAATTAATAGGTGGGATAGTTTGTATCTCTTTCTCTGACACTGATGTCGCTCTCGCTACCGATTGAATATGTGTGATACGGCCGTGGACGATATCTGTGCACTTTTGAGCAATAGAGAATCCTGTGCCCTCAAACCCTCGAATGTGAAGCATCTTCCAGACAACACAGTCTCTTGGAGTTTCCGCTACTTCAGCTGTGGACACTCACAGGTTCATGTCCAGAATCTCATCAAGTACAAGAAAGTAAAGGTTTGGTCGAGACACCTTTGATCGAGGGCAGCATTCAAGCTTATCAGGAATCGCAGATGTCCATCCAAACAGGAGAGTTGATTCTTACGACACGATTACCTTCTTTGAGCCGACCACTAAAACATTCTTGCATTGAAAACATATGGGTTGAAAACTGTCGGATAGATAAGAAATGCGTTGTGCGTTGAACGACGAGTTGATTTTTCCTAGGTATTTGTCTTATGTAAGTAAAGTCGGTGGTTGGTTTTCTGAAGTTGGCCTGTTCAACCTTGGTCATCCACGACTCCATGCCTTTCAGTTGAGCCATTTTCTATTTAGGGTTCGTTCGATTGTTGCTATTATTTTAATCGAGATATAGTCCTACAGGGTGAAATCAGTCTATGCTGAAAAGCCGAGAAGCATAGATTGGCTTCAATTACAGGACAAAATCTCCATTGAAACTCCCAAATCTCCCCACACTAACAACATTGCTATCCTTACTATCATTACTATAATCGCAGGATGAGTTCCACTCGGATGCATTCATTCTCACTGAAGAGCGCCGTGGGGCTTCATTGGAAAATCTGCGCGACAGTCTGCTTCAGTATTCTAATATTTTAAAGTCAAGTTTGGTGGAATTGATCAACCAGGATTATGCGGACTTTGTCAACCTGTCCAGCAATCTAGTCGGTCTGGATAAAGCGATAGACAATATTGCCATGCCGTTGCAGGAATTCCAAGCCTCGGTTTTGGTGAGTTTTTGAAGCACCGCGAAGCCTCACTTTTTTATCATAACCTGATGAAATGCGTGTGAAAATCTACCTTTTAAGCCTTTCGCGTTCAGTATTCAACCCTCCGTTTTGTTTCACTTCTCTGACTGCTTTTTTTTAATGTTTTGTCATCCTAGTATGCGTTTAACTAAGGGCCAATGAATCCGAGGGTGGTGTGTTGTCGCAACGATCTGAGACAAAATGGTCCAGTCACTGAAAATCCGTTCAACCGGTTTTTACCAACCCAAATTCCGGGTGTATAACGCTACCCACCTAATATATCATCCCGTACAAAGTATGAGTAATCTTCTCAGAAATGGAGACGTTCCACATGTCGAGTGAGCGTTCCTTCTGAAAAGTTATCATTCGTGGAAACGGCCAACATAAGATTACTTGAAGTGAACTGTGTTTGGAGGATAATGGTGCTGTGTCCTATGTGTGAGTTACTCAAAGTCCTGACGAGCCACTCCAGGCTGAAGTGTCTGATACTCAGCTTCTAACCGGTATGTCACGAGTTGGAACCCCCGTGTGCGCTGCCGGTGATTCTTACCAAGAGGTAAACAGCTTCACAGCACCAAGATTTTCCGCACAGATTGACTTCACATATAGGTCAATATTTCATTGAAATTCAAATCTCAGTTATCTGTATGTCAGCTCCCGTTCTCCGTTAACCAGAATAACTTAGCTCAACGTTTCATCGCTGCACTGCAACAAAGCACCTTGTCGAAACATCTGTACCCTGCACTCTTCAAACCAGTAGATGAAACCTTGATAACGGGCCGGATAAGCTTACTGGAGAACGTGAGAAACGATGATCAGATACCGCAACAGTGAATTCGGCGGTGATTCCACTCTTCAAAAGCGATGGAACCGTATCGTTCCGAAGCCACCATGACACTAGTTTGTTGCTCGTAGGATCGGACGTGATCGTTCGTTTTACCCTGCACAAATTTACCCATATTCCAGAGAACCGGATTCAACTTCGTTGTCAATGTGCTGCGTGAATCCGTTACCTGTCGCTTATGGCCAAGATGTTGAGGTGCCAAATAACATAAATTAATTTAACTGTGGTCGTTTTATGCTCACTGCTGCATGCTTGTGAACGTGACAGCCGGTTGTCTTGGTTGCTAGTTCTAATCCTCTTTTTTGCACGTGTGGGTGCCCTTGTAGTATTCCAACTCGCATACATTCATTAATTTCACAGCTGATCTCAATTTCATGCTACATCGGCTGTGAGGTGTTGCCAGCATCTAGATTGCCTCACTCACTGCCGGCCTGTTGCGCATTGATACATCTGGTTCCGACGTCGCGAAGCCTTTTAGGTCTGAGGATCCCCAGAATCTCTGGACATTTGAGTTTTCCTGTATTGTTTAACCTGCGCTTGTCACTTGTTCACTTGTGGTGTTAAGGCACGTTACCAAAGTAATGTAAGCTGGGCCCTAATATGTAATCATAGAGCTTTTGTACATACTATAACGAATGAAAACTGCAAAACGGTACGATTAGCGGAGAGACCGATGGACAGTGGTGTGGCTGAGTGACGTCTGTCTTATCGTTGTCCTACATTCTTCTACCTTGTAATTTATGTTCAACTTGAACGAATTTACTCATACTTTTGAGTTCTGCACCCAACAGTGTAGACTAGTTAGGTGCACAGGCTAATGCTGTTCCAGAAAGTATTCAGTTGCGCCTATATATCACGGAAGAGTATTCAAGCGCTCATCATATGTGGAATAATTATTTTGTACGTAGGATATGTGGTGACTGTTTCTCGAAGTGCTGTTCGCTCTCCTTCTATTTCATAAGAAATGATTGCGCAACTTAATCTTACACGCAGTCCGGATTTTTGTAAACATCCACTCACTTTTCATAGGCCGAACGACGCAACTTTTAGTTACTTTCATTTTTGTGCACTAGTTTTCCAACCCAAACATTCACTAACAAAGTCGTCACATGACTTCTTGCTTTGTTCACTTTGCATAAGCTGATTCCCGTCTACTTAGCACTACAGTCACATGAACTCCCAAGCGTTTGAAACTCTCTTCAGAAGGTACGGGGTGTTGAGAGTCTGACCTATACGCCACCTGGACACACTTATCCATGATATTTGCTTTTCATTGTATTATTTAGCTCCAATTCCCCTGTGACTCGTCTTTGTGGTTACTTACTGTACTGCGCCTTACATTCGTATCCTTCTTTGTACATGTGAAGCGGCACTGCTGCTTGCGGTCGGAGTTTTTCAGCGTACACCCTCCCGTTCTGTACATCCGTAGCCATTTTTGTACACATTTCAACCGCGATCTGTGCCGATTTGTCTAGTATGGTGATGTATGGGCACCGGTTTTACTGCCCATCCTGTTGGTCGCTATATGTTTCCCCGGATCTTGTCCACTTCATTTTAAAGTTCATAGATTATTTGTTTTTCTTTGAAGGACTAGATTTGTCCGTTACTATGACCACATCTTGGCTAGAGGGCGTTCTCCCTGGACCAGTGATCCTTTACGTCGCTTTTCTTTCTTATGCTACCTTTTCAACTGTATGCCACCTATGCTACCTTACCCTTACTTGTTTCGGAACATCAGCTCCTGTCACAACGAATATCAGGATGCCATTCTCTTTTCTCTGTTCACAACAATCATATCTCAAACCATGGGCACTTGACAGTTGAACTTGACGCACGAACCTACTTCTGTACATCCACAGATTTAGTACTTTCTGGCTTTAGACCAACCAGAACTACTAAAATCTAACTCCTGATGGGAATTCGGCTGAGAATGTCTTTTCTGGTGCCAAGCAGTAATCAGAATCCCGTAAGCGGTGGAGGGAAATTTTTTATGACAGGTACTATTTATGTCTATATTATACATTTGTTGTCCTATCTGAACGATGAGGCTGTAAGCACCCGGAATGGATAGTTCAACTTGGAAATTGGGAATATCTCCACTTCAATGGATTCGGCGCATAAACTAGATAACAACTCACCATAATAAGTCATTTTTCGGCACCGGCTGACTTGTATTGAGTCCTTCATCATCATCACCAGAGACGGCAACATGCGCAGTGGGACTGGTGCTTCTATGCCATACAACAACAAAATTCGTTTAATTTTATTTGAAGTCCTGAGGTCAAAAAAAGCAAACAGTGGATGAGGGTATTGTCTGGTGCTACTCTATCGTAAGCATTTTGCCTACACCCTCAAACGTTCAGCTGGGCAATCTGGAAAGAGGCTGACAGCAGGAACACCACTAACATCAATTAGCCGCCGTTTCTTGCGAGTGCACAGGAGGTCACCTTAACCTCATCCTGGAAGTCGGACAGCACCAGCAACACCTAAACCTTTCTTGCTCTCTTCTACACCCTTCTGCTAAGTCACGCGTTGTCCACCTCGCAATTCGCGCTATTCTGAAAGGGACACGGAAAGCAGCACTCGTCTCGCCAGATGATGATTCTGTGTACGTAACACAACCGATGTACCTGCTGCACAATCGTATGTTTACCTGATGATCCTGTTCGTGTGTTTCCAGCTGCGAACAATCTCCGTAAATCTGCGTACAACAAACTGCCATTTGTAATGTTATGATGTGTTGTCATATCATATGTACATTCAACATACCTTTGGTTTGCCTACTAAAGCCACTTATTATTGGTGTGGAGCGGAATATCTTCGCAGTATTTTGGGAAGAGTTCATATTTAGCTACATCCTTGTAACTCTTTTGCATAAAACCGAATTCTGATGAATCCTTTCTAGCGATCCCTTCATCTTATGTGTGAAAAACCTTCACGGGTAGTGGCCAGCGAGCTTCCATCAGATATGTATTCAATCACGGCGTAAAATCTTACAAAAGCTTGCCAGATTTATTTCTGTCTGTGTTATAACTGCACACTATTTCTATTGGCTCTTGTGTGATTCTGCAGACTGTGATTACTGAGCTGGATGCGGTGGAACAAGAGCTGACTGCGAAACTTCAGGAACGTCAAAAGTTGCGCGACAAAAAGGTAATAGGTTGATCTCGAATATTCTGTGATTGTCGTACTCGGTCGTACTCGTTAACCCAGAGTAATAGTCATGTAATTGTTCTGGAATAATATTCATGCCGTTGTAGTTTCATTTATACTTTCGTAAATTCGATATGTTCCCTTGATTATTTGTCATTATTGAACTGCTTCCTACAACCCACCTCATAACAGATTCGTCTCCAGTAGGATTGGCGTTTTGTTGCCGAATCGCTTTTTTATACTTTCCTGTCCAAATTGCCTCTGATATGTGAATTCTTCCCATCCCATTATGCTACTGACTTTGCCTATGCGACGTTTTTGCTGGTGTGGCGAAGCCCATCCAACATTCGCAACTCACGCGGATATGTGTTGTTCATCGTTATGCGACTGGTAAACTGTGGAACTTGGACTTACGGACACAGACGGATTATACACAAAATAGTGAAGTGTATCAGTTTGACTAATGAGCTCCTCCTAAGTAGGAGTCCACGAACATACAACTCAACCAAACTAGCGAAACTGTTTTAGAACAATGACAAATTCATGACATAGCTCACTACGCATAAGGTCGCTAAAGACCCCTTGACAGTCTTATAAGTAGTGAATTATATTGAAGAACTACACTTCAGTATTTAGAATATCGTGCCAACTGGAACCTGAGACGATATCATAAACGGGAGATTCATCTGAGTCCCTTGTCAACACGTAGTTTGCGAATCAGTGTATTTCGCTAACGGCAAATCCACCTATTTCTCGCCACACAGTCATGCCAGAAATTGAGTCAAGGAAATGCCGTACTTTGAACCTAAAATTTGGATCGCATATCTAGGTGCTAACTTTGCTCTAGGTGTGCGCTTTAGTGCCGCGTTTGAGGTGTTCTCTTGTGTCGATATAAGGGATTCGGTCGCACAGTAAGTTATTGTTCGTCGACAGATTCGCCCAGGGCAATTTCATCCTTCCAATTATGGAATTGTTCAACTGGGACCAAAATGTTGAGAAATGCCATTAAATTTACAAGAACTTTTTCTCAGTAGTCTATTAGGCAGTTGGCTTTTTTATCATTGAGAAAAGAACGAACAATATCCAGAAGTTGTGTGAACCAGTCTCAAATTAGACTGCAACCACGGACTCCTAAGTATTGACGTTTTCGTGTATGTTATTGCTTTTCAAGAAGCTTATGGGTTTGATAGAGGAAGTACTACACTTCAAAACTTTTGCGGATAACTGAAGACGGTTTTGCTTGATAGTTGTCAGGAGAACGCTTGGTGGTAAATGACTTCTGGGTAAAGGAAATTATGTGTAACATTGTGCTGTTCATGAGTGCTGACAAGAAATGGGCGAGTTATCGTTTCCTCATTATTAGGAGCTGTTTAATATAACAGAGTATTTTGGCATTTTCTGTCTCGTAGTCTTGAAGACTAGTATATGTATATGTAATATATGTGGCTTTCTCGGGTGATTTTTCCGGAATTGTACCGAAATTTTGATCGTCTTCATTCCATTTTGTCGACCTTAGCACGTTCATACCTGTCCTTAATCAGTGCTTACTTATCTCCGATATCTTTATTGTTTGTCTTAACTTTTTTACAGGACTTGCTGAACAGTTTGAATACCATGGGTGAATGTGTCACTCGACTCGAACGTTGGCTTACCCCGCAAGCTACAGATAGCTTCGCGAACGAGAAACGAACTTGTACGAATCATGGTAAACAAGGACAAGGTTTGGACACCGAACTTTCAGAAGACAACTCCTTTGACTGGCCGACTGAATTCATCGCGGATTTCTCGTAAGTTACCGTGATTCCCCATTTTTTTCTAACGTAGCATCCATCCCCTATCTATTCCAGTCATCATTTCATTTTTCTTATGCCCCCAATTTTAGTCAAACGAACTCATGGTCACTTGACCAGTTCAGATAGATCAAACGCTGTTGGTGTTGTACATCGGCGTCAACCTGGACGTCTGACTTGTTGCCCTGGGAGAAATGTGTGATAAGCGACTTTACCAGCCAATGATCCAACCATATCCCTTCCAGCTCTGAATTCTTGTCAAGAAAGTATCTACTTTCGACATCAGCTAGAAAAATCACCTTGATTTTTCCCAACTGGAGGCCCAGCATTTATACTTAGGGCCTAAATATCCCCTCGTATGTAGTGTCAGCGTATGTACACTACACTGTCATGTATAATGCATGTGATCTCGTGCTTGACGCATGTCACACCGTACTCCGCCATAAACAAGGAGAGCTAATTGTGTTAGGACTGGTTTATTTTGTGCTCGAATGTAAGAGGATCCGATTGCGTAAGCACTGGTAACCACTGCAAGTAAACATGTCAAGAGATTCGATGAGGTTCGCATTGATAACCAAAACCAGATAACACTACCTTGAGGCAGACTATTTGTCTTCATGGTATTGAGTCGAAGTTTTCTTATCCTTTTCACGGTAGACAGTTTCCAAGTGAATGACCACAACTAGCTGCATTGACGAGGTAACTCACCGTTGAGCCGCAGACTGCCAGTTGAAATGCTCATCGTTATGCTTCACTGGCGACGTCCGTCGCCCTTGTGCGTACCTGGGCAACATGGCAGTCCCTCTTGCCTCATTCATTCTTCGGGTCGTATGGCAAACGAGTGGTGAAATGTCTGAATTGTGCGACTACCTCGATTTTCTCCCAAACCATCATATCGTTGAGTAGTGCATTCATCAGCCCACCAAATATCATGTCCTTGGCACCTGTGTGGTTGAATATGTAGTAGCGATGCTTTATCATATCTATTACCTTGAAGATCGAGGTAAATCTTACAATCATCAGGAAACTTTGCTTTGAGAATGCCAACAACTCATACGGGGTTTTGGCAATCTTAGTGTGTAGAAATCAAATGTCATATGGACTTGAACTCTTTCATCACTCCAGAGTTTCATTTTCTACTTACTGCAAGGTATTTTTCTGTTTTACTGAAGTTGCAACAATCGGCCGTGCACTCCTCTGGGTTTTCGTTTTTTATTGACAAAACCATTGACAAACCTGCTTCATTAAGTCCTAGTGGCTTGACCTGACATCAAATGACGCTGAACAGACCGGAAACGGTCACAACTGACGTCCAAATGTGGCGTGAACTTCATCATTTAGACCCATATTGCTTTGACGAAGATAAAAAACTGGTAGTCTGCCGAACGCTATTGTCAGTAAATTTTTTGTTAGCTCACGGAACAAATTATCGGCAGTTTGTCCTTCGTATCCAACACTGCCTCGAAAGGATTACGACTGCTCCACCATTGTGGAGAGTACTACACCTCAGTGTTTATACTCGCTTAATTGTCACACGTTATCCGACGCAGTGGTAGCCGATGCGAAGAGGAAAAACGTGCCAGCAGTTGCATGGCTACGCTCAACCGTCCCGCTGTGTGTCCGTACTGATGACGGTGGTCGACATTCTCTGTGGTGTGATATAATTTTTATTGGTGTGACTCATTCTTGTTAACTAAGAAGGGTACTATCTGGACTCCCAGGCCTGAACAAAAGGCGAATGGGGCTCTGCGAAAGCGTTCATTTCACGAGCCTAACCACAGGGTAGCAGTGATTGACATGGAATCACCAGAAAAGTCCGAATTTAATGGCACAATTCCTCATAATGTTGTGCCCACAAACCAGAAGAACAAGAGGATTGCGTTTTTCTAATTCACTGGTTCTCACCCTCGAGCAGTGAACCCCAAGAAAGCTTCTACTTCTGTTCCATTTGTCAAGTACACGTTAAATTTTTGGATTAACAGGCTGGTCCCTTGATACATGGTTGGTTTCCATAAAATTTGTCCATAGTCGTGGTGTTCAACTCCACTCAGGCTCCTTTGTGTCTCCAAACTGCATCCATGTCGTTACCTGTTGCTGGATTCTCAACAACAGTAACTTTGGTCGGTTTAACACTGATAGCCACGTGAGGTGCTGCTGCAATTTTCAGGGCTCGTGTGTCAGACAAATTGCATCTGCCAGTATTGTAGTCCGCTCCGTCATCGTTTGTAGGCAATCCTTTGACGGAAACGAAATCTCCCATGCTATTGGTGCGGTGTGTGGATGAACCTGTAACCCATCCCGTTATTCTTACAGCGTTGACTTTTCCCTGCATGAGACAGCGGACTTGTGAATGCTTGTCAGTCAGCTTCACAACCGGGGTACTATGGATTTTGGCTTTCATTAGTTACTTTTTTGCACAGTGATTGGTGGTTCTCCCTATAGACGAAGTTTTGCCGAGAATCGGTAATAAGCGAATAAACTAAACCCTCTCCCTCGTCCCTTACGGACATACTTCTCTTAAAACAAATGCTACCTAGTGGCCAGTTGATGGTTGCCATAAAACAACTTGTAGCACATTAGAGTCATTCATTTTCGGAGGCTGGTGTTTTGTCCTCATGTAGTATTAATCAATAGCTAGTCACTTTTGGCTGTCACGCATCTTGTTCTGTGTCTGCTGATCTTTTGAAGTATACTAGCAGTAGTTCAGTACCCTCCATTACCGCTTACCCTCTCTTTTCAGTCTACACGAGGATCCGGGGCAGCGCATTGAGAGGGTCGCTACAGAATACATCAAGCTCCAATTTTTCGCCAAAAAGTGTCATGACCATCCGATCGTCCAGTGCATGAAACCGGTAATTGTTTTGTTTGCCCAAATCCCTTCCCATGTGAACGATTTCTTTTCCCGCATCCTAGTGTTTTATCAAAATCGCTAAACCGCCTTCACTTGTACGCAAATATGGCTGACCTTATTCGTATTCGGTAGTTTCTTTTACAAGCTGTGCTGCTCAACTGAGATCGGGATCTCTCAAAATTGCTGAATCTTAGCACCTCACTGAAAGAAAATGACAGTGAGTGAACTGACTTGAACACATGTACCAGCACACGGTTCACAGAATGCGTCCTTCTCTTTACTTCATGCCACGTCCAACTCCTCTTTTCGAAGTTTGTAGTTTGTCTCATTGAGATACACTGACAGGTTTATTTTTGTGCCATATTTCTTTTCTGTATTAATGATCGTTTAACTTGATATTAGTGGTTTCGGATGCGAAACAAGGACTGATTTACTATGTTCTGTCTGTAGTCAGCGTCATCCGACACGCCTGTGATTGAGGTCGCATTCCATCTACTGACCTTTGCGCAAAGCAAACGCGTAAACACTGGCTCGTGTGTGCCAACCAGCATGGTCACTCGTTCTTGTCTCTTATGCACACACAGACTTCGGAAATGCACTTTTTTCTTTGCATTTCATGCAGTTAGCGCACTGCATGGCGCACGTCTATCTCCCGATTTTGCGGTTGAACTCCATGTTACAGCGTGCTGACTAACTGTACGGTCACTCGGCATCGTCGGACTACTGGTGTAACGGTCGATACTGCTGATGAAGCATACGAGTAGTCTATGGCTGGTGTCCAAGCTCCGCCCCCGCACCTGATGGAAGGTGAAGTTTGTTATGAAACTTGTGGAACTGCTCTGCGGTGTCCGTTTACTACTGTCTAATAGTCAGTGAATTTCCGGGAAAGTTCAAGAGGATGCATGAGAATGTTCAGTTTTTAAAAACTGTGCGCATATGAGCTGTTTCCTTTCCTGACTGACTTGTAACTGCTTATTTGATGTTTACTAATAACTTCGCAGCGAAGGGCCTTCCTCCTTTCATTTGGTGCCATTGCTAGGATACGGATGAAGCTCTTATGGCCACAACCTTTTGAGGATGGGGATGTGCGGACCTTCCTGGAGGACTTCAAGGATGTTGCAGAGGTGGCTGGACTGGAGACCGACCGGGCTACACTGAAGACCCCGTTTAGCGGTCGTCTGGGCCCTGGAAAAGTGGAGGCCATACTTGCTGGGACAGAGATCCTCGCGGAAAGCTCGCGCGCTAGGCACTCCGGTTACAAGAGTACGACTTCACGATCCAGCACGTGCCAGGGAAGAAGAACCACCTGGCCGATTGGCTGTCAAGACCAGAGGTTGGCGATGAGGCCCCGAAGATCATGATCGGCGTCAATAGCCTCGTCGTCGAACTGGATCCCGGAAGGTTGGTGCAGCTACAGCGGCAGGATCCCGTGTTACGGAAGGTTCCAGCCTCCCTGTTGGACGCAAGGAGTACCGAAAACAGGGAGTGTGACAAATAATTGGTAACGTTCCGGAGTCACTTCGATAGGCTGTCTTAGTGAAGCTGACATAATATGCTGGAACGCCACCGATTCTGATGCTGTGCTGCCCGTGATATCTCGTGTCTTGAGACGGAAGCTGATCGTCGAATGCCACGAGATGGCACACACAGGGTGCACCAAGAAGTACGACTTACTTCGGCAGAGAGCCTACTAGCCAGAGATGAGAATTGAGGCAATCGTTTATGTGGTGGCCTGAAAGCTGTTCCCACTGGTGAAAGGGGCAACTCACCCCCGGGAACCCATCCCTGTATCAGAGATCGGCAAGTTATGGTCCGTTGACGTCATGGGCCTCTTTCCGGTGGCCACCAGCGAAAACCAATATATCGTGATAATGACATGACACCTGTCGTGGTGGGTTGAGGCAGCAGCCGTACCAAATCAACAGACGACGACGATCAATGGAGCCGTAATGCACCACATCGTTGACAACCATTGGGTACCAAAAATGATCCTAACGGATCATGAGCCGTGCTTTGAGAGTGAAGAGTTTAGGAGCTGCTTGCAGAAGCTGGGCATCAGACGGCTAAGGACGTCACCCTACCACCCGCAAGCACATGGCCTAACCGAACACAATAATCGAACGATTAAGGAGTGTTTGGCGGCCAAGGAAGGTGACTGGGAAGTGAACTTGCCGATGGTGTTGTTAACACATCGTGCATCGATCCAGTCAACTACAGGATAGTCCCCATTCATGTTGGTGTATGGTCGACATCCACGCCTTCCAATTGATCAGAAAATTGGGTTGTGGCCAACAACACGCCTGTATCCGGAGGAGCTAGGAGAGGGAAGGAGGAGAGCTCGAGAAAGCAGGGATGTGTTTGTTGGTCTGTTGGTCGAGTTTGGTAATTGGCTTGCAAAGTTTCGCCTACGTACGGGATGAAATCGTCATCGTATGGTAAAGTGACGTTAACACGTCAACTGCCAAACTGGGCGATCAGATCACAGGCAACCGGTGCACTATCACTCGTTTTAGAGACAGAAGGTTTGTTTTCCAGTAAACGTGCACAAGGCCAAGTGAAACTGTTTCTTTAAGTGAAAGCTCCCAAGGTGACGTTTTCGGATAGGTACAGATTCAAAACTGAGTATCAGAATCCGTTACGAATTTTCATTTTTGTGACAATCTCTATTAAAACATGGAGTATTAGGATAGAGTTTCATTCTCCAATCTTAACAGCCTAATATCCACGCTTTTATACTTTGGTCTATGGATGTTGATGTCAGCCGAAATTCCTTGCAGGAATTAAGGAACCGCTAGCGAGCTACACTCATTCGCAAACCAACTTG
>SJOL01001350.1:28973-87093 GCA_004794785.1 Opisthorchis felineus | reverse complement strand
CAATTTGGGTTCAAGTAGAACATAAGGTTAACGGAAACCCGGGGACTGCGCCTACCTGATGAGCCCCAAGAAGGGCGAAACCGGTCGTGGGCCGTCGAAGAATTTTCAGCAACCTCATGAGTACTGTATTACGTCTAAGAAACTGCTAGTTTTATTTCTGTCAGATTTGGGTCCTTGATTTAACCCACAGTACGCATTTAATTCTGGCAGTGTAAAGGCGTTTTTTCATTGATCTCGACGACCTTGCAGCGAATCCAGTGGATCACATCTGTTCTGCAAGAGCAATTGGAGTCACGTCTCAAAGCCGCTCTAGATATGGCCCAGCTCACAAGCAGTTCAAGCGAACAGGTCGTCGTGTCCAAACATGCGGGTGCATTGCTTCGTCAGGCGCTTTCCATCTATCTGATGATTGACAAGCTCTCCGATTTGGTACAGCTTTATCGTCAGTATGCTGCACGCCCGAAGTTATCTAAGGTTCGTGTTGATATTGTGCTAATTTGTTTGTTTTTGCATCTTTGCAATTGCCCAACTGCTCCAATGTCCAATTTTCGGGCTACAAACCCATAACTTTTTGTGTTGTTGGCTTTCATTTGCCGCATATATGTCGAACGCATTATGGCAGCTCGATTTCTATTAAATATTCATATTCATTGGATGAGTGCAGTATTCTCAGCCGAATTAGTACGCCAATATGATATAGCCTGCTCGATGGGAATGTGTTTCATAAGTTCCCCCTCCCAAAGGGACGAGCCCTCAACACTAAACAAGATTGCACCTCCTCCATCTCTCTCTATCTGTTGGGGCTCACACCTATAACTCTACTTGTGGTGTGTTTCTGTACAACAGAGCCATAGGCCCACTAGTAGGACAGAAAACCTATTAAATTGTTCTACTGATTATCCGGAAATGAAACTGAACATTGTCATCGTGCACATCGAGTGGTAGTAAAATCAAGTGTCCCTATCATCAGTTGGCTTCTTTATTTTTTTTAAAATGAAGTCGCACTCGCGCTTTGACAAAAGGCAAAACATTCAGGGAATGAACAAATGGCAAGTAGAGAAAGCGTGCATCCCACGCATTTACGTGGTTGGTTATTACAGGCTTTTTTAGCTTTCCTCGCCTATGGAATAATCTGGTTCACCATTGATGCCCCTTCCTTGGGCACTCACTTTCGTCGGCTCTCCAAGGCTGTTTTACTCCAGCATTAGGTACACTTTTCATCCATCTATTCTTCGGTCCGTCTGTGTACAATAAAGGTGATAAAGACACTAGGGAAATATTATGCGGTGACGATTGGGACAATCTCATAAGGCTGTTTGGGTCAAAAATACGTCTAATACTGATCAGCCGAGGTTTTCGACCATGAAATGGTTGCATCAATCGTCCCACCAAACATAAGCTTTATCGCGGAACATAAGATAGATTTAGAAAATGTTGACGTTTTGAGGTGGGTACTACGACTCACGCCACAGAGACTGGTGGCTGAGGCGGTAGAAATTTCCAAGCATCTCAGTTTGAATAGAATAGAAAGCGTAGAACTGGCAAGAGCGTGACTTACAGTTCTATATCAGGCAAGTTTACACGTGTTGGTTTGCGGTTATCAATGGATTCATCAACAGAAGTAGCTTAGATCTACAGTGCATAGTCCAAACCGACCGCAGCCACCCCTAACCAAATTGTCGTAGCATTCACAAAGCCACACAGACCAACAAAATGGCACTCAAGAGGAATCACCAAGTAAAATTCCCTGAATCGGAAGATCAAGGATTCGAATCCTCCTCCTCCCCCCCCCCAACCAATCGATCGTAAGACGTAGGCACCCACACCAACCGACAGGACCTTTTAGCACACAATCAAACACTGATCTAGTAAGTTAATCGGTTCTTCGTCCTCCTTGAAACTCAGCCAACCTAACGACCTAATCACTTAGCCTGACAAAGCTTTTCCGTCAAAAAAGAAACGATACCCAGCTTTAAACCTACCGATTGTTTACCAAACCCTTCGGGAAAGAAGACTTCAATCGGTTCAAAACTTTCATGATTCGGTAATAATTTCACTGTGAAACTCTTGCCCCAAAGTGCGCTCTTATGTTGATTCAGTGGCTTTATCGGCTTCAGAATTGACGGTGCTGGAGTGGGAACCCCTGGTTGTTAACGTATCTGAACAGCTGACATCCACAATAAGTACTTTTCAACCTGAAGGACCTGGCCACTATCTTCGTAAAAGCACCTCTCTTAGGTATAGTCTATCCTTCGTAACACTAGTGTACGAGACGCTACTGAGACCATTGATCTTTAGTGTTCTCCGTTTCCCTCCGGCTCGTAACATTCAGATTCTCAACGCATGATTCCTTCCCATGAAACCTGTTCCAGTCATATATGGGTCTTGTCATCGTGCTCTATCTGATTTTGGTTGCGTTTTTTTTATTGCGTTTCCTTCAGTAAATTTGTGCAGTCTAGTCCGATAGCGAAACTCCTGGGGGAAAATCATGATCTCATTAGTTGTGCTGTACTGATTCAAGCGTCCTGGTGTAGGAATCAACTGTGATTTTTTTCTGGTGAGGTCACATGAAATGTGTCCGCGATCATTGGTTGTGATTTCGGCGTCTGAGAATTCCCTCCTCCCCCACACCGTACCAAAAGTAAACCACTGCATCTATACCATCCACGTCGTATTCTTCATCATCACTACACATCACTTCCACTCATTCATGACTCCATAGGCCCTGACCTTCTGCTGACGGAACCCTGTTCCCCAAACTAATCAAGGGAGTTTCTTCATGTTCGTGTGTTTCGAGCACCATGGACCAATTGTTTCACACGCCTGACCCTCAACTATAAACTGTTCCTACTCGAGGTATGCGTTATATGGTTATTTGAGAATCTCAATGCCCACTTCGCACTGGGATGTTGTATTTGCGGTAACCCTCTGGTTTTCTTGGTACCCTACCCAAACAAATCTGTCGGAAACATTTCCACCAAACTTTTTAGATCGAGCAAACTTCGCTGCAATACATCAGTTGATTGGTCCAGCATCCATGTAGGCATAACTACTGCCTGTATCCACAGCCGTTGCCGAATATTCGCATGCTACCCTTCAATGGACTCAAGTGAACTATCATATCGCTCACCTCAGAGCATAACTCCTTAATGAGTCACAATCCAGAACACCTCCAGTGGGTCATCACGCAACACTACATTTTAGTAGCGTAAATTTAGTCGCCAGGTGCCTCGTGCTGTGTAAAGAAACTTGGTTTTTCATTTCGGTCGGGGACGGAGAAGATCACGAGAAACCAGTGGCCTTAATGCAGTTTCGCGCACCATAGAGTACCGCACAATGCGAGGAGAAATATTCTCCAACAGAGCTGTGACATTTGTCCAGTCAAGTGGGAACCTGTCGGATCCCCATATAAGAGTGCATCTTCAAAACCTCAGGTGACGTATGGTGTATAACAGAAAGTCGATGGGAGCGTAGTGGACTGAACTGTACTTATCGACGCGGAAACAAACTAAATGTGATGGGCTGCTTTCTCGATGGCAACAGAGGCCTGATCAGTTTGACTACTAAACATCTCATGATACTTCTAGCTGGGGGATTGTGTAGCTGTGATTATAAAGTATTCAGTTAGCCAGAGAGTTTAATTTTGTTAAGCTTGCAACAAACAAAACTCCAACTGTCACCCAACAGATACTAGCGAGTCATCAGCCATCTTTTGGCACTCAGTTAGAGACCCATTTGGCCCAAACGAGGCAAGCATTGCAGGATGCTAACAGTTGTTTCAGCAATGCGTTCATTTGCATGCGGTGCACTATCCACCTTCAGAAACAATACCATCTGTCCACAGCGGCTTACAAATAATGTATTTGGACTGCGCTTCTCCGTACAGTCCAACTCAGCATCATGTTCCCACTAGTTTTGTGTAGCTATACACAACCCTTTTTTAGGTCTTTTAACGGGTACAGACAACAGTTACAGCGAGAAAACTCTGGTATATTTTCTTCCCCCCCCCCCCTACTGTTACATCAGCGTGAAATTGGTACACCCATTCACAGGGAGATGCTTACCCTTGGATACCTGGCTAAGGATATATTCGTTGTTTGACACCATTTTTTGTATACGTTAAAATCGTTGGTGCTACCTGATGGAATTGTCTGCAATATCACTCATACCTGCTGGAAAAGCCCATTCGTCACAAGCCGCTGGGGTTGCACATCGTCATCGGTACCTATGGAAAGCATTGAGAGACTGATGAACCTTACGATGGTCGCACTTGTTATCACCCATTACGTTAAAACTCACCAAAGTGGCTGTACTGTCACTGTATTGTTGATCGATATTTTATTGTCTACCATACGTGTGTATGGTAGACAGGCATCGATTGGCCCACGTGACATCCTACCAGACACGCCTGCTTGTTTGCATATACTGTGTTTGGTCATTCGTTCGTGCATCTGCACACCGCGACTGTCATAATTAGCACACACACACACACAGTGTCGTAATTAAGCACATGTGTAGCAGCGATTTTCAAGATCCGACAACGGTTTTCACGTCCGCCCGTTTAACAGCCGGTGCTATGAAAACTGTAGTTTGTCTAGCAAGGTGAGACTGATCAAAATTCACCGATTAGTCTTGTTCGGGACTCCTCAGATATGGGTATCTGGAATGTCGGTTCAGCTGAACTTTGAGACAGACTGTGTTGCATACTTTACCGAATGCCATCATAAACATGACGTATTTTTGAGCATTGCTTGTATCTCCCGTACTATTCAATTATGGATTCGCTTTTCCTGTCCAGATATTTACTCCCCGTCCCGAGCTGCTTACCAGAGGATCGGACACCAAAAAAACTGTGGACACTCTGGACGGCATGTACAGTGAGGCTCTAAAGGTTTTGTCACATCAACTTGATATTCTACACCAACTCAGTTTCCACCGGCCCTCGGAGAGGTGAGCACTCCATTTTGTTCACAATACTGGGATCCCAATACCCTGCTTATGGTGACTTCTAATTATATGTGTTCATCTGTAGTAAATGCAAACCCTAGGCAGTAACCTTAATAAAACCGGTGCCCTGGTTTCATCAATAATATATCGTGGATCAATGCACGCAAAAGACACAAGCAGACGTTTGGTGTTTTGACTATCGGTGCCTCCAAAGCGCTGCCCAACCTCGTTAGGAACATCGGATTAGGAATGCCGAAGTGCGTCATGTGGTTTTCGGAAGATGCGACTCACCTACCGTGAACAAAATACTCACTCCTCAGTTTACATGCTTCGGTTACGTACTTAGTAGGTAAAGGACTATCTTTCCAAGATGGTCTTTTTCAGGCGAAGTTGCCCTAGCCCCCGCACTATCAGACGAACATCTAGAACTGGTTTAGCCATAACTCCTATCACAGCGGTCCCCTCGTTGTCTTACCCACTTTCAGCAAACTTATCCGCAGCAGTTTGACCTAAGTTGACTTTGTTTCACGCTTTGTAGCTGCTCCTCGTTCGAGAGGGAGCCGACCTACCGAATTCAGTTCAGCTCATTTCTTCATTCATTAAGGTATATTGATTCCAGCTGCTACAGTTTCGTTCACCAAGACCAAGACCAGAAGAATAAAGAGAGGACAGTTAAGTATTGAGTGTGGTGACTTAGTCGTTTTATTGATGTCAGTTTATTACGGTTTTGTATATTGAGACAGCCACTTGTTCAAGACAACAGTTAAATAATAATGATGATAATAATAATAACAATCGTCCAGCTGTGACACCCTTTCGGTACCTAGCTGCCATGCCACCCGAAAGAAGCATGAGGGCTGGGATACTGCTAGGCTACCCAAGCCTAGACAGGAGCAGTCAAGATGCCGACTTTGGGTTCGAACTACGGACCCTCCCTTAAGTTCCCCCCTTAGCCACTGAGCTATCTCCAACTCAGCTAAATTCCAAATTACTGTTGCCAAGGCCTTCTAATTGCATGTGTCTATTTGCGACTGATGGATATTCTGAGTATCTCACGGCGTATCTCATAGGGTGGTTCTCGGGCTTTTCCGCTGATCCCCCATGACGTCTTATGCCCAACGTCATCGCCCCCTTTGCAAAAGTTGTATCCCTTATTGGGGATCCTTCTGAAGGGAGGCACTCCCCGTCACGGATGATTTGGTGAGCGAAAAAACTCGGAAGGGGCCTAATGCCATCGTCTTGCGACAGCGATAACTATGGTGCGACTCCTGTTACGCATGGGTCAACTGGGCTTTGCCGATGATGCCACCAGGGCGTGGTGGATTCTTGTATGGTGACCGGATCCCCTACAAAATGCCGCATGAACCCAATGACGGTACCACTACATGGTGAGCGTAACCCTCCCCCCCCATAAAGAGGTGTCATGTGCCACGGAGAGAACATGTACTACCGAATTGTGACGCTCACTGTCAATTATGATGCCCTGATGCGGACAGCGCTTGGGTGTGTAGGGGCTAGAGAAACAAACTTTAATAAACGCCAGATCTGACGGAGTGTGCTGATGAGGTCGCTCCATGCTTCGGTGACGTCTCCGATGGTTCTGCTCCTTTGGTGTCTACACTTGGTTGTGCAAAAGCTATAGATACGTGTGGAGCTGGAAATGTCACCGATGTACACATTCTCATGTTACTCCATGTCTGTGTCCAACACGCGAAGTTTCGTTAATGCTATAACGTCCCGACGGTTGCTCAACCGTCATGATGCGGGCTTGGGGTCCCTCATCTTCCATAAAAATCAGGAACGCACTGCATGTAGGCTGCTGGAGTGTCTGTACTCTGCTTGACGTGGGAAGCCGGAGTTCCACCGCACGAAACCTCTGACTACCGGGTTGGCACTAGAGTCACGGATTCCTCGTTTCGTTCGCATCAAAGTACCAGAGTTGGAAGTCTCACAATTACTGTACCTTAGCAGCCCAATCGGTAACTTCTGTCTGCATAGTGTGGTTCTTACCCTTCGCAAACGATCCATGACACCCTACCCTCTTAGGAGCCGTCCAGGATTGCGGTTTCACATGCACTCCAGTGAACCCGACCCTCTACGCTCCAAATTCCTTATCGAACCTCTCCGCCAAGCACGATTTCTACGGCCACCTACATAGCGCGGTCAGCCGTATACCCAACCGCAATGTCTTGATGGTGGCTGGTGGCTGGAACGCTAGAACTGAGGCTTCAACCGATGCCAACCGTCACACCCTTGGAAAGTTTGGATTAGGATGGAGTTGCGCTAAACGGCAATCGAGTGATCAACCTCGCCGCCATTAATCGACTCTTGATATCCAACACACTTTTCCAGCATACGAGGAAACATCTGCTCACTTTGTATTCCAATGACGGTCGCAGTGCTTCCCAGATAGAGTACATCCTCGTGGAATTCCGATGGGCAACCTCTGCTGAAGGCTGTAGTTACTACCGTGTAGCAGAGACCGGTCCAGACCGTACCCTTTTACCATACCGCCCGGCACAAACGATGACCTAGAAGACGGATCAATGCCATTCGCCTCGAAGTCCCCGAAAAGTTCCTTCAGCTCTCAGATGCGATCACCAATCAGCTCACCGGCAAGTTAACAGTTTACCGAATTCAGCCCGTCGAACAGTCATGGTTCCGTCTAAAGAAAGGACCATACGTCTCCTCCAGCAAGCTGTCCAGGGGCACACGGCCAACGCTCCTCATTCCCTCGGCTGATGTCGGCAGGTCGCCTTCTCAGCTCGGATACGATATCGTATGAATTACCGGTCAGAAATGGCTTTTAACATGGAGACGGCTGCAAATGTCGGTGATTATTCGTACCTCAGGCGAACGGCATGGTCGCCAAATTAACCTATTGGATGCTGACCGTCAACCAATAACGGACTATGAGAAGTCAAAGAGATAGACTGAATACTCCAACTCACTATCCAGTAGCCCATCCAGCCACCAACTACCCACCACAGACGCTACAACCTCCACGCCATTCCCCATCAATTGTGACACCTCCAGCCAAAGTGATTTAGCCGAGCACGACGTCTTCAGGTGAAGATAGTACCCTGGCGGAGACCTACAAAACTTGATTACCTGCAGTACTCGAACCTCTTCACAAGCTTTTCTGCTCCGTATGGGAAGTCAAAGTGTTCCCGGTAGGTTGGGGCACATCCACACTGCTATTGATGCAGAATGGTTTACAATAACTGCTGGGGTATCCCAGACAAACTCTGCCATACTACTACTACACCGCCTCAACTAAGCGATTCTCACACCAGACCGCATCGAGGGAGCTTCCATGCAGAAAGTGTTTGCCATTTTTTCGCATATCACTATGTGTTCGAGCAACGAACTGCCTCATCGACTTCCGTGCATAATTTGACTCAGTCAGTCAGTAATGCTTTCGGTTCATCCTTAGAGCTGATGGCGTATCAGATAAGCTGCTGATTCTCATCAAACCTTACCACTCATACAAGACCTGGCATCCGAATCGTCAATTTTCGAAGACTCGAAATGTTTGACCGCTGCTGCTTAAGGAGAATACTCAGTACGTTGGAACGACAGGGTATACAATCGTGGTGTCGTGAAACGATGTTATAACATTCTAGTCTTTCGATTGACCCATCGACGCAGACTACAGTGGCTAGGCCACATCCTCCACAAACCAGACTCCGAACCGTTTAAGCCTCTCTGTCGCTACTGCCCTCCTCATACCGGAAGACAATTGGAGACCTGGTCGTCTGTACTTAAGTTTAACGTTGAACTGCTTGGTTTGTAGCTGGTCCGCGGGACCAAAAAGTGCGACAGAAACTAGATAATGTTGTACTCGGACTTTGCTACATGCTGCAACGACCCGGGATATTCTTGGAACTGGCTCGTCCTTTTCCAGGAGAAAGTTGTCATAGACTATGTAAGTAATGCTATCTTCCCAAACGATAGCTTGTGTTTGGGATTATTTTGCACAAAAAACGACTGGTGAGGGTAATAGGTGAATGCCAGTTTTCAAATATCAGACTGAAGGGTGCTCAGAAAGACTCAATTCCCCAAGTTGGAAAAGATGGACTTTGTTTCCATATTTGGAAGAGTACGTACTGAGTGTACCGAAGGGTTTTCTCAGCTGAATATAATTTTGAAAAATTAAAAAGTAGAGGAGTGTTTTCGCGCAGTTCAGGAAATGCTTTTAATGATGGGTGTTTTTAATGCATTGTAAACTAAGCTGGCTTTCGTCGGCTAGTTTTCTCTCTAACGATACCCAGTCCGACCACAAAGGTTATCAAGTGTTATCAAGCCCTACTGTCATAATCCAATCGTCATAATCCAGTCTGTCCGGAAAATCGGCACTGACTGAAAGGGTGGGCATAACTGCATGACCGTTGGTTTGCTCGCTGAGCTGAACAGTTTGGTTGCAAGCGTTTCGTCACCAGTCGAGGTGACGTCATCAGTGAGTTGTGATGGATTGTAAGAAAACCCATGCGTCCCATAATCTCAACACCTCATCAGGCCTTTTTCGGGGGTTCATCTGCTTAAAAACCTGAACAATCCCTCTTAACTCTGACATCTCTGCACACCGAAACCAGTTAGGTCTTGTAACAACCGAAACTAGTTTTTGGGCCCAGCTGGATTTACCTCGTACTGAACCATTTTTACGCTTGTACACTATCATAATATACTGCTCTCACTCATTCACGTACCAGACATGCAAACGGTGCAGTGTTCATAGTATGACTTAATAGAAGGATATGGAGAATGTTACGAGGAACCTGGTTGCTGCCAGTGACCGGTCTTCTAGAAATCAGTGTGGGCTGAAAGTTACGGTCACGATCCGGTTTGTGTCATCCCTGATTTAGCCTCTTTCCCGGTTATTTAAGCGGATGCTCTCCAACCACCCTAGAATAACCCAGAATCCCTATAGCCTTCTCTGCTTGTTCTCACATTAAGATGCTTCAGCTAAGTGATCGAGCTATCCAACCCTAAAGCTGTCATGCTCATTCTTAGCCATCATGTCAACTCGCAGTCCCAGTTTCGAAGGATCTGAAATCTTCAAAACCTTACTTCATTCGTTCGCCCCAACCCCTTTGGTCAAATAGGTTAGCCACGCTTGGGTAAATCTGCACGCCGATCCATTGTGACGCCGTAGTCTGTGCGTGCCCACCATCCCACACTAATATGGAATACAGACAATAGACCAATCATGACGAACGATGCGCAGCTGCAGCCGTTAGTTCGTTTATCGGTGGATAAAATTGGCCGCAAAATATACCGAGTTACAGTGGCATCATGAACCATTCCATGTGGTTTCTCACGAACAGAAGAAATTATCGTAGCTCATTCACACATGCCGAGGTTGACCTTGCACCGGACGTAAGACTGTCAATACTGAAAGCTGACAAGTGGTACACAGGTGGATTAGCAATAAAAAGGAAATGCCTATACGTCAAAAGGCTGAACATATCGATTTGAATGCTGCTGCTTTTCTAAACGCATGTAGAGTCCCATCAACTAGAGTTGATAGCCACCATGGTACCTTAGAGTTTAGGGCAGATCGAAAGGAACTAGACAAGTTGCTTGCAAACGTTTTATCACCTATCGAACTGACATCACCAGTGCGTCGTTGGAAAGCGGAGCGTAGTGCTGGTGGCTGCGTGTATGTGGTAATATACGTGCCGTTGGCTACCACTTACCACCAGTTGAGATTGGTTGTTTGATTGGACTCTTCTATTGGTTGGAACGTTAGCTGGTGTTCTGATTCGTTGGTGCCCTCGTAACCACTGAGCTCATTATTTCTTGCTCTGATCCACTGGTCGTTCCTGGAGTGAGCTCTGAATTTGACCATCAGGGTTTTACGCTGTGAACTTCGCTGGGTAAAAATTATTAGTTAACCCCCAACTCATATGCCAAGCATTTTGCTCAAATTCAAGCCAACCGCAGACAGGCCAATCTTCGTTCTAACAACAGGCGATAAGACAGGGAGTCGTCTAACCTAGTCGCGCTTTGAACCATTTCCCGGACCCCGGTGGATAACACCGTAGATTACAACTTTGATGACCTAATTCCACCAGTATGGGCCCTTCGCAAGTGGTTATTGTCCGCTGTCTTGTCAATTCGTAAATTTTTTGTCGACAAAAAAGACCATAGAAGGACGTTAATTAGCGTCGTCTGCGATGATACTGTTCCACTCAGAACCGTATTTTCAAATATGAGTCTTCACTGCGTGACCAGCCACTGTCTTCTGTTATCTAAAGCTGGGTCAACGTAACCTGAAAAGCCTCACACGGCTGGTCGGCCTTTCCACCACGCCTCGCTGGGGTTGTGAATCCTAAGCTGCAAGTCAATCACCTGCTTCTCTGCCAAAGTTGTTTGCACAAGTCTACCTCAAGGTTCGTGTTTTTGCCTCGCTGTTGATTTTTCGCGAGAAGGAATTGACCATTCGTTGTGTTTCGGCCTTTCATTTTCGATCCACCCAACCTTACTGGATGTGAAAGTACTAGTGAAAGTCGCCTGATGCTGGAAAACTATTACTTTTATGCTCTCATATTTGATTGGGCATGACCCGCCATTACAAGTATGTTCCTACCACAAAGTGTCTCCTTGGACCTTATCTAATTATGCTTGATATTTGAGCTGCCCAGATGAATTCGTTGTGTGAGAATTCTCACGCGTTCTTCGTGCTAACTGGTACTGAATCCCTCCAAACCTTTGTCCGTCTGATAAGGTGGTTCCAACCTGGTCTGTTCGTAGCTTACTACGGCTTCCTTATCCTATTCCATAAAGTGGCTTCCAAATCAGATGGTACCGAACGAATTCGGTTCCCAGTATAGCAACTTGCCGCGTGTTTAATGCGGGAAGAGTTTCGTCACCTGCACCAAGTTATTAGTCTGTCAACCGTTGAAATCGTTCTAGTTGGTTATAAATATTTACTTATCGAAATTTGCCTACTGTAGAGTTAGTCACTGCTTACTTTTTCGCCTCGTTTTCTTCTTCATTTTCCCATCATGTTCGCATGTAGCTACGATCCTCTGGCTGAATTTGACTGCCTGGTGGATGGGTTTTGGCCGGAAACGGTAGATTTGCTTTGTACTCATCTCTCTGACATGTTCGATCCTGGAGACCCGGACAGATTTTTCGAGGTAAGTTTGGTGCTTGATTATTCGCACGTTTGAAGCTATCATCGCCATTCGGATGCCCTAGTTTGCGTTGCCTTTCTATGTATCTGATAATGACGGCTAATTTATGTTGAACGTGATGTTTTGTTCTGTTTACTGTCGTTGGAAATAATTGTCCACTTATTATTCCAAACAGTATTTGGCGAATTCGTTCCACACAACATTAGGTTGGTTCTTGGCTGAATTCTACTTTTTATCGCGATGCTCTTCAGTGTTTTCGAAACCATTTTCGTACTTCTAAACCTGTCAACGCATGGTGAGTTAAATTCATTTTGGATAGACGAATCACACCAATACGCAGCTCCTGGTACAGCTTGTTACCAAAAAAGCTCCTTGCTGCTCCGTAGTGCAATGAAACGGTAACAGTTCATTTAGATAGATGTTTGCTTCTTTCCAGCATATATGCAACCCGATTTTCTCGACTTCCTCAACTACAATACCGCGCTTCCTCGCACCATGTAAAAATAATAACCCACCATTCCCCATCCACACAAAACCTACGGAATTCACGTCATGTTAACTTTTCCAGTAATATGCATCCCTTTTTTTTACTTTCCCTTCTCGTTACCCTATCTACGTACATGTCCCTGGAGGACTGTTGTTCACGTTAGGTTAACACGCTATGATTCACACCACCCTGATAGGATGAGGCACAGACACAGTCCAGCTGAGGTCAGCATTCAGCTTACGGTAAGATTTCCTCAAATTGTTTTGTTGACCTTAAGACCAATCCAGTTAGACTCCAGTGCATTGTTTAATTCGATGTAATGTGTTTGCCTGTTGAAAGGGAAACAGCGACAACTTAGCAACGCACGTAACCATCCCTGCTGGCCTCGAGTTATGAGTGAAACTGCACGGAACTGGGAACTTCGTATTCCCTGAAAAGTGCTACCCGATTCGTCGTGCGTCGGTTAAGAGAGGAATGAGGTTGTGTCTTGTAGATGTTTGAGAATCAAAAGTGAGGATCCAATCAATAACATTATTTTGACTTGTCTGTTTCGAATGACCTCAATCCATACTCACAGCTGTCGTCCTTTGTAGGCACAACTTTGGATTGATGTTTTGTTGTTTTAAATGACAGTTACGATCCTCTCAAAGCCGGTCTATTAGAGTTATCTATCTAGAGAAGGATAACTGCGTTTCCATGTCCCTGTTCGTTTGATTGTGGCCAATAGTTACCACTGGACTGCATACGGCAACTCATTCTATCTACCCATCGCGTCCGTTTCTGGGAACGTTCTGCACCACTTGCCGAGAGACTGCAAATAGGGTTCTCAGTCTCCAGTATGCACGTGGAGGTTTTTGCCCAAATTTTAGCGGTGGTTTACTGTACTGAAGATTTATTGCGATCTTACCACGCCAAGCAATGTGTACTTTTAAATCACCGTTACTGGGGTATCTCGAAATGCATCCATCATATGTTTCGGAGGGGCGAGGTGGCTCAGTCGTTAGAGTGCGAATTTACTGATCGGAAGGTCCGTGGTTCGAACCCGACCCCTGCCATTCGACTTCCCCTGTCTAGGCTTGGGCAACCTGGCAGTATCCCAGCCCTCGTGCTTCCTTCTGGTGGCATGGCAGCTAGGCACCGAAAGGGTGCTATAGCTGAAAGTTTTCTTATGTTTCGGAGAGCAGTATTCAACCTACGTTACTATCACTTAGTCTCGCACCTTGTGTGGTGTTTTCAAAGTGTATACAACCTTGAATGACAGACTCCTACTTAATTTCTTGGTGATCCATATGTGCAATATTCCGACAAAGATGTCCAGCTCGCCCATTTTGCTATTTTTCGATTAGCAATTCGAGTACTTGCTTGAGAGTCCTTAGGTTGTTTCTCTTCTGGACTTCAGGCTGCCATTTCTTAGTTCCATGTTTTTATGCATTCTCAGCAACGTCCCATCTAAATCATTCTAATCAGTAATTGCACGGAAAAGACTCGTTGACAAACCCTTTTGTGCCATTATTCTTTTGTTCTGAGAGGTTTCCCGTTTCGAACTTTTCGCATCGCTTCTTGTAGCTCTACGTTGTGAGTCAGAAGTTCATCTCGAAACTGGAGGCGAAAATCCAATCTACCAAACAACTGGATTATTTTCGAAACAGTCCTGCCTACAACCAGTTCGCAAGCAAATGGAGTCTACCGGTTTACTTTCAGATACGGTATGTTAGCAACACTTTACCGTTTTTTTCGCGCTGATTCCTGAATCCCAGTGTTCGCGTTTGTCAGTGCATCATTGCTGTCCTGGGTAGGAAGCACACCTGCGCGAACATTGCTACTGATGCATTCCTTGATTTGGTGATTGTAGACACTCACTCGTGTTCTCAGAACATATCAACAGTTGCTTCTTTCACCTCTAATAGGCGTATTTTCGACAGTATCTCATCAAATAGAATTATTCTCGCTCAGTTAGCGCGGAAGATCAAACCAGAAGTTACTTTCCAAAGCAACCAGCCGAGACAGGATCAGAAGTTGTGTGTTTCGCTGGTTCACACTCTTGTCTCTGCAGTTGTTAATCTGAGTAATTTTAATAGGTTAGGAATAGTGCACCCTATTCTTGTTTCTGAGAGACTGCTGTGCCGTAGATCTTGCTTGTTAGCGCGAAGATAACACCAGCTCTCCCTGACCGAAACACTGGCCGTTTGTAGAAGGAATGAGAAAGTGTGGATAAAATAGACAATTTCCTTTGGTTTATGGAATGGATGACACCCTAACTTCGTTTCTGAGGATGTTCTGTAAGCACAAAACTAATGAAAGGCCGCTTCTTAGCCTTGGCAAATTAGATAACATCTACCGCTTAGATACCATTGAGTTATGCGAAGGGAGTTTTACCCAATCAGGTATCGTATTACAGAGAGCAAATCCAGAGGACTGAAGCTCATTGAACCATCCTGTGGAGGGTATTTTAACGTACAACTTGCGTGCTTTGAAACAAAATCGGAAAGTGAACCCCATAGGCCGTTGACCGACAGCAAAAACATCTATCTTGTTTGAAGGGATTTTTACTATTTTGAAGTTTAACAATCGGGCTACCTGCGAATAACCAGTTTTTATTTTAGCTGATTATTGATCCTCATCATCGGTCCATACAGGGCTGAGATCTACAGCTTATGAATACTAATCGAATGGTCATGTGCCCGGTCCGATCTACACCTACTCGGTAAGACCCAATAAGGGCTAGAGGTTTCATGTAGCTCTCCGGGATATATATTTATTGTTTACATGCTGACGTGTCTCCGTCATGATCCTCTGTTGAAAGATGTGCCAGTGCAGATAATTGATGTTCATTCACGGGTATCCAAGTGTGTTTCTCTCAGACGTTTCTTTGCGACCGGATAGCCTAAAACCTGCGGTACTATCTACTGGTTATTTTTGTTTTCCTGAGTAGCGCAGTCAACCGGTAGAAGTTCAGACATGGAGGACTCAGACTTCTGGCGTGTTCATCTACCCCCTCGTTGTCTCGCGCTCTTTGCTACAACCTGAGTACACAAGGCCAAACTGCTATTTCTGTGTCGAAATTTGATAAAAGATGTACTGCTGTTTGATCAACAGCGATTACACATGTTTATATTTGTTATTGTGAACCTTTCCTACGCTTTTCATTGCTTTGCTGTGTGCATTTTAGGTTCCAGGAAATTGCTGCGAAGGTTGAAACTGTCATGCGAGACGAATTAGCATTGGCGAAGAATAGCTCACAAGGTATTGCTATCTACACTTTTAAAACACCCCAGCCTATGCACTTTCAATTTCCGTGGAGGGCTCTATGTAGTGGTGGGTCAGTCGATACCTGAAACCTAGAAACACTCTCAAACCCTTTCATCAAGCGCTTCATGAATTACTTTTGGAACTATAATCTGCGAAGTGTAGGCACTCTACTGCATGTTATTGATCAGCGGTACACACCACGCCGGCATATACAATAGGATTTGATGTTATTTGCTATAGTCGTCCCCTATGGAGTGCCTACTTAGGAAATACCTTTGATTGGCCGTTTGAGGCGTCTTTCCCACGAGACGCCATTTTTGATTGTTCCCTCAATTCATCCTTTCTACAGAAGAACAACTTTGCTCAAATTCCTTCATATCAAAATCCCACCAGGCCGTAAGAACCTCAACATCCGGGTACGGCATCCACAAACACGTATTATGCTTCCCTAGTGAGGTATTTTCAGTAAATCGATTTAGGATGTCGACCACGTTTACGGTGCAGTGTCCTTTCACAATTATCAATTTGAAGAGAGCCAGGGATTATTGTTTTCTATATGGCTTGAATTGAGACCGCCGGTTCGATTTGATGAGTAGGCAGAGGATTACCTTCAGTTCGTAACTCGAGCAAAACACCTTAGTGTTCCTAAGTGAAACTCATTTACCTTATGCTTCGGTGATAGCAATTTGGCTCATCGTTGATGCGGAATGGGTGCATCGCAGGGTCGAACCAATGCGCCATCCATGTGGTGTGCCTTCTCTCAGTGATCAACGTCCTGTTGCTTGAACCTTTCGACGAATACACAATACTCATCTTGAGTTGAAATGTGAGCCTTCCTGGTCTATGCACAGCAAATCTGAGGCCAAAAATACGCGTATTCGTACAACGGTGTCGCAGTGGTTTTTCAGTTTTTCTTCTGGTGCCTAAAAATTCATGTAGGTTGAAATCCTGTATTCGGCTATCTCTCCACTCGGTTGTATGCAACTTCGAATGAGTTGTGGGATTTCCACTGGATGGTCACATATTTTTGTCTCTGGATGCATATTCCACATGGGTAAATTACCGCTTGTTGATACTTCAAACTTTGGGTGACTGGTACTACTGCAATCAACACGGGTCTTCTTGTGACCGGATGCAGAGCATCTAACTTGAAGCGTGATGCAACATCCTTGTCACCTGCTATCAAAGCAGCCACAGTACTGAAAGTTGGTAGTTGACCAATCAGATGAATCTTATATGTGCCTAATGCAAGTCGAAATTTGCATTGCTAATTTTGGCTGTCAAGGTTCTTATCAGGCACTCACGAATATTTGTTGGGAACAAGAAGATATTTCAAAGTTAGGAAGCTATAGAACTCCGCATTCGTCGTTCTAACAGTACATTCCAACCTTTTGGTTACAGGCTTTTTGTCTACAAATGCAGTTCTTGTTGCCCTCTCTGTGTTGATGATTCCTCTGGCGTTACGTGGACTGACTGTCTTAGTAAATTTTTAGTGACCGGTCGACTCGTATTACGCCGGATGCCGTAGCACTACCATAAACCCTCAGTTAATAAAGCTAGTAGTTGCCCATATATGGTTTATCAGCTGCCCGCCAACTTTGTTCACAAATTTTGTTTACTGTCAGATCTTTGCAAAGAAGGATCTAGACTCTCGCGTTAGGTCTCATTGAATCTGTATAATTCACCCATTTCTCCCTCTAGGCTGCCTCCTAAAAGTGACCGATGTATTACTCAGTCAAATTCAACGGTGCTGGAAACAAGGCATCTATCTACACAGTTTGAAACATCGATTCTTCAGGTTGACGCTACAGCTACTTAGTCGCTATGCTACCTTTGTCCTGAATCGTTCAGATGAAAAAGAAATCCCTGCTGCTCAGGTATGTTACCCAGTCGTCCATATGGTAAGGAACTTCTCCGCTTATACCACGAAGGCTTCCATTAAGCATGTATCCAATCAGTTGATGGCAAACCCTTTCGATGAATATTGAATAGGTCGATCTCCTAGGGTCATCACTCGTCACGTGGTGTTGTGGTTGTGTTCTGAGAATGCGTCTTAAACTTTGATGTCCAGAAACCTCAAGCTTATTAAGTGTATCTGGCGCACTCTGTCTAGGTTTTTATCTACACACAAAATCACAACATAGACCGGGGTTCTTCAAACTCCCGCTCCTTCAAACCCTCCACTCATCATCGTGGACATCTATACCTCAGTAATAAATACTGATGCTTGACCACTCCCATAACCAAGGATAATTTAACCAGTACAGGAACAAGCTACTTTAAACCAAGGCCAGAATATTCAGCCATTCCGTCTTGCCAAATACAATAAAAGTGGTAGATGGCCATTATCAGTTGTGCTCAACGTATCAGTCAGCCGTCTTAGGTATAAAAATATAAACAAATCGTTCAGATGCAGCACCCTTTCGGTGCTTAGCTGCCATGCCAGCGGAAGGAGACACGGGGGCTGAGATGTTGCCCAAGTCTAGACAGGAGCAGTCGAGATGCTGTGGTTGGGTTCGAACCACGGACCTTCCGGTCTGCAGGCCGGCGCCTTAACCACTGAGTTATCTTGAGCTCTAGGTATAGAATCGTTGCCATCATATCTAAGCATCAACAAAGATAAGAAAAAGCCGACGAATGACTGGTTTACTATGGTTGGATGAGACTTGCTTAGAACTTGACGTGTTGGTTTGTTTGCTTGATCATAGTTAACTGTGTGGGAACTTTTGTGTGTTTGTCTTATACTCGTAAGTCATCAGGCTTGGATTCTGTGGAGCAGTCGATTTATCTGTTGGTCGACGTCCATCGTGTAGCCACCTACGCGACTTCTGAATTACCTCCCCTGATCCGACCAGCCTTGAGTCATATTCGGAACGAATCAACAACGGACAATGATCTACCCCCGTGGCTTACTGACTGTTTAGTCGAAGCGGCACAACAGCTGTTTGCAGCAGCCAAACCGCTCGGTGATGGTGTACTCGCACAAACAGAGGTATGCTTCTATGTTTTTAATTGGGGTTGTGAGCGCACTTATTCTTTTCACTTATTTGAACGCGCGTGGTGAATGGAGTTGTAGTCAGATTATGACATTATTTCTGGAGACTTCGCCTTACATATTCAGGTTTTTTCCACAGGGTTAGTGAGGTTAACTGCCATTGAGGCTTATCGTTCTATTTAGGTTGTGCAGTTGTCATAAATTGGAATTTTCCCCTGTCATGTCATTTTAGCTTTGCAAAATTAATGGCTGAATTCGCAACGACTGGCAGTCTCTCTACCATTTGTTCTAATCTTATTCTCAGTTAGTCCACAAGACGCTATTGAAACCATCCGTTTTTCGAACAGCCTGTTCGTTTGTCAACACATTGACTAACTTGAGACAAAGCTTTTCCATGACGAACTTGCAGGGAACACATGGAATCATCTATATCACTTCCATTTCCGTCGTGATTGACTTGATTGTGAAGTCCCAATAGTGGAAATTTCTATGCCATATTTTTCTTCAGTACACACCTGGAGAGCTACAGCGAAGTGCACCTGATATCTCATGCAGCAACTCATCTCACTGTCCCACTTTTCTTCGATTCTAGGAAACTAATTGAAATTCATGATCCTTCAACATGGTAATATAGCGATATCCTTACTTCAACTCACTATATTGCAATTATCATTTTTCAACATCAGGACATCGTCTCTCAAGTGGAGGTATTGTTGTGACTGCTGCATTTTTGGCGAGTATTCTTGGGATACTTCCAGTAACCGCCGACATTCGGTGAATGCAAGTAGTCATCGCTTGTGAAAAGAGTGCATCCTGGAACAGCGTAATTGTGGCCCCAAATGGATGTTACGACGGATATATAACGAAACGAAACCATATGCAGCTTTCATTTAAGAAGTGTTTAGATGTAGTTGGTGATTTTTTTAATGGACATAGTTTCGTCTCCTCACAAAGATGGCCCTTCGATTTGGTACAGGCATTTTACAATTAATTGATAAATGGATTTTTTCGTCCGAAAAATAGAGTTTGGCATCTACACGGAATTCGCCTCGTTGGACTGATACCTATAAAGTAACTTCTCGATACAATAATTCTAACAGAATGTGCTACTGAGTAGGATCATCGCCTATAGTCTGGCAATCCTCCATGGACCAGTATAACACATTCGGGCACTTTCTGTGGTTTTGTGTTTTCGCTTTCGCAACACATGTCTAGGACGTGGAAGGAATTGTCGGCTTTGGTCCTATAGTCCCTAAAATCCTTCCGTCAACCAACACAGCACGTTCTCGACCAATGTTATCCCGTCTCCTGTTTTTTCATTACCTTCCTGTAAAACCCTCTTCATTAACTACTAGCGGAACCGATCGAAGACGGTAGCCTTTTGAGAACTAATGCTATAGATGGCACTGTAGCTCGGCACTTGTCTGTCATGTGAAACGTACCCGAATGACACATTTATGTCCATTTCGTAAATTAAGGAGGACAGTAGAATTGGTTACCTAGGGAGGAATTCGCGACAGGTAACTGGGAACTCACTCAGTGGGAGGCACAACGGGAATTTGACCAGACCGACTAAAAGCAACAACTATAAAGGGATGTTCGATGTGAGAAGGTCTTACTGTACAGAAACACTCAAAACTCACCAATATTGGTCAGGTTTTTTGGACATACACACATTCTCATGTATGATTCTTCAAGATTATCAAATAAGAAAGAAGCTGCAGCTTGTGCATTGAAGTGCTTTTTTCCCGAATGCTTCGAAAACAGAGTATACACATGTGAACAGATCTCAGAGCCTTCTCTCTAGGCTATTCGTCTTGTCAGTGAAATGTATGCCTGAACATCCTATATCCTGTCACTTGATTGTGTACTGGGTTCTTTCCGGACTCATCTTACAGAAAGTCGAACGAGTGATGACTAAAACCCTTTCTCAGACTAATAAGCGTCGTCAGTTAGGTCACTGCAAACTAAAACTCGGACAATCGCTGTTTCCTTTGCGAAATAATGAAAATGTCTCATCCAGAGCGAAAAACAGAACATGGAGTGCTGGGTTTACCGGATTTGACTTTACTTTGACTACTCACATTATCCCACAGGTCACTAGTCTCCCATACTTTCAGTCGACTTTGGTCACCAGCAGTAAAAAGAACACTCCAGCTTACCCGCTGTTGCTCTACTTCCCTCACAGGACTGAAGATTACGAAGAGTATCGCAGGCGGTTCTCCCACCTTGGAAAATCCTCAATTACCAAGCAGCAGGTCGACTGATGACCAACCGAGACATTAAATGGCATCAGATGTGAAGAGTCTGTTTTGAATGTTGCCGTAAA
Organism: Opisthorchis felineus; assembly: GCA_004794785.1. Taxonomy (NCBI): domain Eukaryota; kingdom Metazoa; phylum Platyhelminthes; class Trematoda; order Opisthorchiida; family Opisthorchiidae; genus Opisthorchis; species Opisthorchis felineus. The sequence goes on along the minus strand of SJOL01001350.1, from coordinate 65,944 downwards.
CGAACAAACACAACTGTTCTCGTACATTAGCTGTTGACCAGGTGACAGATCATCTGTTCGCCGAACGTGGCAATTGCTTTGCAAACGTTTCGTCGTTGTGCCGAGGAGACATCCTTAGTGCGTGATTTGATGGCCAACAGACCAACTGCCACCTGATTATCAGCCAATAAACTCACCCGAGCCATCAATATTTAGGCACTTTCCAACTGTTCTCGTGCTCGCTGTAGTCGGTAAGAATGCATGACCCAGATTTATTCCCTAAGGGACCACCGTAGATAAGCGATCACACCCTTGTTTTTTCGTTTATGTTCCTTCTTTGCCAGCGGTAACTGTCTTTTTCTCCATTGTTTTGTGTAGCAATCCTGTTTGTCGGTCAGCCGGATGATTTTGGATATCCCGCGTCAATACCGACGGACTAACAGGACCCTACCAAACGCACCCTCTGCGTACTTAGCCGAGATGATTGCCCCTCTCCGTCGTGTTTCCGACCTTAGTGCAACGGTCTCGTATGCAAGTACCAGTGATAGCTTGGCTGAATTGGTTCGCCAGTGCATTTCCAAGGTGTCCGCAGCGTAAGTTCTCACATAAGAGAGTCTTTAGTCATCCAATCATCCCAAAAATACTACACTTGGAAATTCGGCCTGTGAAGGTATGGTCTCTTGCATCCGAGGTTGACGGCAAGCAGGCAGTAATTTCGTTGAACAATTTCCTGACCGAACCATTTGGACAGGGTTCCAAAAAACTTTTTTTTTCATAAACCCCGTATCGTACTGTACTGTAGAAGTTGCTTAGGGTCATACACAACTGGAAACAGGTACCTGAACTAGGTAGATTGTCCTTAAAATTTTCACTTAAAAGACATCCAGTAAGTGCTCCAATGCTCTCCTTGTTTGAAATGCGTAACGCTTATGAAGGCCTCATAACTGATGAGAATGCATATGAAGGACAGATTTAGGTGGCTAAAAGTTCATATATATATATATATATATATATATGGAGCGCTCTACAAGTGTTCTTGACTCAGTTTTGGGCGTTAATATACCTTGAACACCTTTGGTCGTTGTTTTGACGGGAACGCTAGCTTGGGGTGGGCTCAGACCGAGAACTGAGCTGAGGAAAATACCGTTACTACAGCAGCCGTGTGCAGTTGATCATTTCCCTGGGTGTCTGGCTGACGTGGCTACGGCTGCACTCTACAGAAGAGTGGTCAAGTGAAGCGGAAGGGGAGTTCAGAGGAAATAATGAGAAAAGACAGGAAGCGTCAGTAATCGAATGTTTTCGGTCATTCGCTCTGTAGTATGCAGCGAATAGGGCGACCCGGATGTTGTCACCACGCGACGATCAATGTAGCACGAAGTTACTTTCATCTGTAAAATTGTAGGTGTACTGATGCACTGTAAGGGCGCCCAAACCTAACACGATTAGGGTTCCTCAACCAAAACCTTTCGATTCAAAAGCCTGATCGCTAGATAGTGGTGGTTGGCGCAAGTCTACCACGCTAGTCTAACTTTGGGGGACAGGTTGGAACCTCTGTTCCACTCCCCAACCTAGATAGCCAGAAATTGTGTTTGTCTGACTACTATCCACAGACCAACCCGGAGCTCTGGATGCCGCGTGGGTTCCAGTATGCCTCCATGGGTTGTTGAAGTGCGCAAGTCGTCCCACCACTGTGTACGCCCTGCTCTGTATTATCTGAAAAAAATATTTGTGAAATCTGCAAGTTGGTTAATTTGGTGAACCGGCTGCCGACATTCAGTGACCACAATTTTGCCGTCATCGATTGGTCGTAACACTGAAATCATATTTGGTGGTAACAGAAGGGCGGTTGTGTTTGACCACTGATCAACCCATGCACGAATCGCAGCTAATTCATAAATAGGTCTAAGTCATTAAAGCCTACAATAATATTTCACCGTCATACGGCATATGTTGTGGTATATCTCATAAATTGAACGAAAAAGGTACGCAAAAATTATTAACCATGTGGTGTCCATAGACGCTCTTCACAAGTCTCAATAAATAGTCTTCAGAAGCGGGAAAACACGTTTGAGCGGAACCATAAACTTTCAGTCTTCAGGAAGAGGTCCCGACCGAAATTCTCTTCAACAGTTGGTCTGTCGTCCCATCCGAGGAATGGTCTCTCCGGCGCCCTAAAGTCCCATAGAAGATTCAAAGGAAAGGCTAAAACTGGTCTCTTTTGAAATGTGATCTCTCCTGAGATGATCCTTCTGGAGAGGAACAACTGCACTTGCGAAACTGCAAAAAAAAGAATGTCTAGTTGTCCCACTGGAATTCGCATCTGCATGTACGGATTTACAGCCTTTCCAAGTATCTTTGTACACGAAATTTTGTGACGAGCTAAAACGATCACCATCCGATTATCGTCCATCCAGAATCAGTTATCAGGCTCTACAAACCGTACATTTGTAAAAGTGACTTCCCAGCACACGGAGTCCATTTCACAGAACTGTATTGCAGAGATATGGCGATTACCTTCAATGGGTTGAGGTTCTGTACGCCATGTTACGTCCGGTTTTTTATCCGTTACTCTCTGAATGCCATGTCCCTCCCGTAAAGGGGGACGCTCCGTTGTTTCCAACTTCGAAGTATTGGCTCAGAACGAAGCTAAAAATTAAATCGATATAGGATGAAGTACAGTCACCACTAAGTTGATCTATTTTCAGCAACCACAACTTGTGTAATATTGTCTCCTCAATTTGTTGATGTTTTAAAAATTACTGGAACTAATAACCTAACTATATGTATTTGGTTACCTACCCTTATTTTCAAAATCACATGTTGCGCAGATTCAAAGTTACATCTTCATCAACTTCCGAATTCCCAAAAAATCATCAGTATTCGGCATTTTTTTCATCCATCAGTTGGTTTACTCGAGTCTTTTAGTTGTTATTAGAATAGGTTAGTAGAATAACGGGATCGCAAACAACATACCCATCTACTTCTTCACTGTCACCGTAAGTTGTTTCACACAAGACCGGATAATTCCATCAGGTTCAAATAAGCCGAGTCCATGGCGAGCCGAAATGTACTAAATGGTAAAGCTGTTGGATAGACTCATCTTTATTGATCCTACCCACATTGACTTTTCATCCACATGAAAACTACCTTCCTCGATGTGGGTGTTTCTTTACTGGAGACGGACCATTTACGTTCTATCCACACCACGTTAATTATATTTAAGAACAGTGAAACGAGTCCTAGTAACGAATGTGAAGCAAGCATGGTATTCTCGCAGGTTCATGTGAGCTCACATAATTTCGTGACATCTCGTTCCCCTACTTACTGTCATCATTAGCTATGTAAGGAAATTTTAGTAGTTAGCAAATCACGTGAGAGTAACCGAACGACATGAAACTGGATATATGGGGGGTGTAGAAACAGGAGTTACCAGACACTCGCAAATTGATCTGATATTAGCTGTTCGGAAGTTCCATCGAACTTATGAGTAGTGTCATATGAAGGAAGTTACTAATGTTCATTCGATGGAGGTCTTCACCAAAAAAACGCTCAGGTCATCAAACCCGAAGGACCATGGGTATTACGCATTCAACAGGAAACCACGGAGGTAGGTAATACCTAGGAGGAAGGAAAGGCGGAAACACTCTAGTTCAGGTTATTAGCTCTATCAGGCCGCGTCTAATGTTCAAATCACCTTCTGGGTGCGCAGTTCTAGTTTCGGCATCTTATAGCCGCCGCCGCCGCTGCCGCTGCTCGCTGAAGACCACTGAGCACCTTCTAGCGGCTAACGATCCAAAATACACCCAATCTTCCAGCACAACTGGAATCCAAGTGCCTTGTTCTGGGATAATAATTAAGAGCTTTAAACCGCCACTTTAGTGAATGTTCTTATGAGCGCACTAATGGCTACCTTTCTGTTCTACCTATGTCCGCGCTTCCATACCTACACGCTCATTTTTAGATTGTTTTGTGTGGCCAGAACAGGCCTGGAAATTTCCCAAGCAACCATTGTTCCAGCGTTTCCAACGTTCTGGTGCGAGCGCCTACTTCTTACCGTGTCTCCATAGGGCCCTCTTCAAACAGTCTTGCATCGGATAGAGATGACCCAGGGGCGGTCAATCAATGACTTGACAACGAAGTTTGGAAGCGTTGATACTGCTATATCCGTGGAAGCCCCCGTATCCGGGTGGAGGTAAACCAGTGACTAGTAATCCTGACAGATATGGCTTTGTCAGCAAGCCAGTGAAGCTCTTGCATCAAAATCTATCGCCTTTACTGCGTAGCTTTCATTTCCTGCCATGCTGAACAAACAGATCCATCTGACGTCAATAAACTGATTGGGCCATCGCCACCAACGTGCGGCTCCCAATTCCCTATTCTTCTCATCCTCGGTGAACGAAGCCTTAACAGGTAGGACTACCGTACTTCAATGCATACTCTGTGAGTTGAAAAACTGACTTGCTGACTGATTTTTCCCAGGCTCAGCTGCTCAAAAAATTGACCTGGTCTGTAGGCTGTCGTTTGACATTTGGCTGGGCTGTACGCTCATGCTTGTAGTGAAGAATTTTGCTTTATCAGAATTCTGTTTCCAACCGACGAAGTGTACTTGCCGATGTGATCAAGGATAAGGTACATTTCTGTCGGATATTTTGCTCAAGACGACAATGTCGTCAATGTCTGCAGTCCCGTGATGGGGCTTATTGATACTCCCGGGAAGTCGCTGGGAGTATGCGGTCGCGAAATTGGTAAACATAGACGAAAGCAGACTGTCACTGCCGACTCTTGTGCATGAATAGTAGGTTCTGATGAGATTTCGCAGCTTATCAGACATGCCATCATCTAATGACATTCCCTTTTTACTAAGTCGACTGCCACACAGGAACCTTTGCTCTTGGTGTGACTTTTCAGGTAGTCGAACACAATGGTCACATGATCAAATTGCCTGACTACGTGGACAACAACTCGGATAAGCATCACTTCTTAACTTCACCTAGTCACACAATTTGCAAGCTGTACGTGCATCTTCCGGTAAGTGTAACTCTGATCAAATGCCTTTAGTTAGCCCAGCGATCAATCACTCTCAAGGAACAGAGGTTTAGTAAACGCGAAAGAGCAATACAACGGTATCGCCACAATATGTACGTAGAATATAAATCATGGGAACATGCAAACGGAATCCAAGTACCTAGTACATGGTAAAACGGGTCATGTGTCCCCGATTTGATCGACATATTACTCAGAGCTCAGTTTCTGCCATGGTCGGATCCTTGGGTCTTCTCTACACAGTATTTGTCAGCGTAATTCATCTGTTTTGCAGTTACCTTGGTCAGTTGACAGAAGTACTAAATGCGGTCAAAAAAATGGAGGACAGCTTGCGGAAGCTGCGGGAAGTTCGACGTGGTGGTGGCTCGACCTCTGTCAACCAATCGGGACCTCCCGGCAACAGCACTTATTCTGATGATGACAAAATTCGACACCAGCTATACTTGGATGCATGCGCTTTTCGTGATCAGGTGGGTTTTTGTTTTGCAAACTACTGTTTGTACTGACATGCTGTGCACAATCTAATGTCTTACATGCTCACAGAAGATGAAACTGTCTGTCCTTCGTTGACTTTACGGAACCAAACAGATCGGTTGTAGCAACGAAGTATTTCGCACCATCCTTTATCCCCCGGAACCAGGTAAAGTATCACTCGTCCGTAGTGTTCCTATTAGTCACGTTCACATCACTCATATGAACAGTCCTCCTCTGGCCCTAGCACGGTTACTCTAGTGAGTCCACACCAAAGCGGGAAACACTGGACTCGGGTTTCGCTCAGCAGTGAATAATGTCCTTGGCCGTGCTGGGGATTTCGACTACGGACATCTGACGTGCGAGGCGAGCGTGCAACCAGTACTCCACAGCGGACGCTGGACGCACCTGAATCATCATATTTGAACAGGCAAACGTGCTCACGCTTCTGCTCTCAACATTCCTCTTTGAGGATTAGCTTGGTGTTTTGCGTAACTCAGTACTCGGCTGAAATGAAACGGCGGTTCATGTGCATTATGTATAGCCTGCTCTTTCAGGATGGCTGGTGATTAGAGTACTGACTAAAAGGCCGAGGAGGACTCACTGCACAACTGTTTCATACTTGTTGTGAATCAACGGTGAGCATCACACGAATCTTAAAGGAGATGATGTCTCCCAACAAAGACGAAGAAGCTATACAGTGCTTCTCGGATTTTCAGCATAGATTAACTTAACATGCAGCGTGATGTTTTAATTACAACCCGCTTGGTGACTTGTACCACCCATAGCTGCTTTGCAGCCTCAGTTTCGAACTCAGGAATCTATTCTAGAGGACCTGTTAGTCATTCTTTCCGGATTTTGTCACTGTGATAACTACCTAACAATAACCTACCCTCGGATGCGTGGCACTGAGGCATCAATGCTGACTTACCAAATTACGTTGATCCAGAGAAGTTGTATCTATTTAAAATAATGGAATTGTTATCAGACGGTAGAACTATGTACACTTTCTCGGCAACTGACAGGTCTGTGGAGTACTTAGCTCATCCAGTTCATCGGCATAACGAATAGGTCGAAATCTTTATGTAGCATCCTCTTTCGTTGATGACAGTCCTGTCTGTCGACTATTAGTAGACGGCTAGGACGCTGCTCTCAGGTTATGCGCCTTTGTTGTTTCTGGTGCGTGCTGATGATTACCAGGGTTTATTAAAGCTGATTAGAATGCCCTCCATTTGATACATGTTCCGCGAAAATTTTGGCAAATCGATTTACCCCACTCCGTCGGTCTTTCCTCTATTAGAACCGCGAGAACCGTTTTATAGTAACAATAGAAGTATTACCTTGGCAACCGCGGTACACATCCCAGTTGTCGGTGTTTATTGTTTGTATCCACCTTTCTAGTTATTGGCCGAGGACCGGGGAGGATGTCTGTTTTGTCGAGCACACCCAGTTTCGCTGATCAGGGACAGTAGTTTGAGTTATTTTGTATCAGTAAGTTTCTACATGGTATACACGGTAACCTCGACAATTACTGGTTGTACATGTCAAAGGCCTTGTAATAAACTAATAATCGTCCAGCTGTAACACCCTTTCGGTGCCTAGCTGCTGTGCCACCCAACAGCCGTATATTACTGTGCGACTGATTTCCGTCCTTATTGACTTCAAACCCATTATAAACAGCAGTGTAAGGTCCAGGAGAAGCGTTACGGCTCAGTACTCCCATCGGAATGTTATTCCTTGAGATCGCCCGATGAAGTCTCTTTAATTGCCTCCTCGTGACAGGCCTTGAGTCAGCTAGAGACGAGATAGTGTTCATCATTTAAGCATGCTTTATAGTTGGTTTGTAGTGATTGACTAAGTGCGGGCCAGTGAGCGAACAGTTCACCGGGAACGCGGAATACTTGGCCTCCATCCGATCGACTCCAACTCTTCGTTGGCGGAAGGCAGACAACACGAAACAGGTGACTACTATGGTGCTTAGTGCAGTGAGATCTTCGCATCTTCTTGTAGGTTTTCCAACATCTACAGAAAGTGGTAAGTAACCAGTCGTGAACGTCCTGTCACTTCTTAGTTGGAGTGGCTGCCTGGACCTGAGTTAGCTTAGGTTTGTAAAAGATGCTGGGCCACGACCGTTGAGAGCCTCTTAAGCCATGACGCTCAGATGTTTCAAGGCTGCCCGAGATTGCGGATGCATTGAACTCTCGTGACTGTTCTCCCTCGGTACATAGGGCCTTTCGTAACAAGCTTCCCCACTGTTGCATGGCAGTTAAGCACCAGTGTTTACCACCAATGTATTGTTGCCGATGGTGGTGGTGACTTCCAACGCCACACAATTTTCCTCAACCAAAATTGGGGAATGTACCTGAACACAGTAGGTAAGCGAATAAAATCACATGATTTCTGTTCTACCTAACGCCTCCGCTGACCCTGTTTTCGGTTCAACCACATCCCGGATGTTAATAGATACAGGTCGTTGGCTAGGATATTATCGCCGGTCGAGACAGACACGACCGTAACCTACGCATCTTGCACATAAACTGTCACCTAAAGGTAATGTCCCTATATCCAGACATCTGGGAGAGGTTGTTATGGTATCGGCCTCTGCAACATAGCCACGTTTGTCTGGCTTGATTAAAACAGCTTGGAGTTAAAATGAATTGTGTGGCACCTCATGCGAGCACCAGTACTACATCCATCCCTATGTACAAGGAGCGGGATGCTCCGGTTTTTTGTGTTGCGGAACGGTAATTCTGCACACGGTCTATATCTAGTCTGTAGTTTACATATCAACAGCTAGCCACCTCATCAACTACTAATGAATGAGCCCGGGCTACCAATATTCCAACACACTACCAGCACAGTATACCCCTGTTGGACAAACATGTCATACTGGTTAGGGTAAAAGGCACCCAGCCATCTCAATTTTAGAATTGAATTGGTATTCTACGTGTCCACCGGAACTAATACAACTATCACATCGATTGGAGCAGCGTAAAGACATGTACAGTACGTGTCACAGTACACTTCAGCCAAAATTTTCGTCTTCAACTTTGTCCCTGAGCCTTCTTCACCAAGTCAGCCTCGTATCAGATGGAGACTACCCAGGGGTGGCCAGCCCATGACTTGGCAGCGGAACATTTATGCCCTTACCAATCAACTTAGCCGCGTCGGTAACTGCCGTCTTCCTGGATAGGGGCTCCTGGACGAGATAACTAAACAATTAGTAGACCTGGCGGATGTGGCTGTCACGCAGCCAAAGGCAATCCTGCGTCAAAGCTATTCCCTTCACTACATAGCTCTCCCATTTTTCAACATACCGAATCAACAGGACGATTTAACGTCGATGAAGTGATTGAGCGATCGCCTCCAACGCGTGGTTTTTATTCAATTGTTCTGCTGGTTCCAGATTAACGAGGCTGTAGCAGCTGCAGCCACTGTAATTGATGCACAATTCATACCTGAAAAAAAACTGAACTGAGCTGAACGAAAGCCAACATCATCATACAGGTAATCTCAAAAATGGGTTGGTTTTCAGCGCTTTGCTATTGTAATAACGGTATTTTCCTCAGCTTAGTTCTCGGTCTGTGCCTCCCAAGCTAGCGCTCATGTCAAAAACCAACCACCAAGGATGCACAAGGTATATTAACGCCCAAAACGAAGTCAAAAACATTTGTACAGCGCTTCGTATATATAGAGTAAGCGGTGACAACTTTCTTGAAATTCGGACGCCTTCTGGATGCGCCATTGGCAACCGGCATTTGGCCAATACTGCGTCATGATTGGCTGTTGGGTCCAGATCTTCGACCAATCACATCTCGGCTTGATGCCGGGGTGGCAAGCGTCCCGAAATTTTGGCCAATCTTGCGCGGGGTAGGCTTCTCGGCCGTAGCAGCACCTGACTGCGAGCGGTAAAGCGGGATCCGTGTGGAATTCCGCCTAACAGCTATTCAGTCACACGGTTTACGATGACGACGTCAACAGACCTGGTGAATTCATTGCAAGTGATCAGGAATTCTCAGTCTTGAAGCCTCCCATGAGCTCCGTGTTTTTCAAGAGGAGGTACAACCCCACCGAGTAATTTCTGTCGTATGGTATGCCGCGTATTTATGTTTTGCTTGTTTTCAGGTCCAGAGATATCGACTGGACAGTATCACAGCGAAAGTAAACACTTAAACACTTCACAGTAGTGAGTTTCATTCCTCTTTTTCTACTATAGGTTGGTTCTCTTTGGGGAGCTAGCGCCGAATCTATGGAGCAACTTCAGAAGATCGTGGAACTCACACAATACGCTAAGACGGAGACATCGACCAACACATGATGGAACAGCTGTCTTAACCTCAATGTATTCGCATTGTGATATTTTACCCGGTTACTTGACACTAAAACGAACTCTATCTTTCAATACATTTTTATTGGTTATGATGAATCACTAAGAAAGGGCAGGTAGCTATGTACAATTCGATATCTAGAAGCATCATGCAGCGGCCCGCTGGTACTCAAATTTCTTCGGTTCCTCAACAGTTTTGGCTTCCTCAGTAGAATTGAGGGGGTCCTCGGCGCTGATATCTCCAGAGAGATGCTTCACGGTCACAGCGTCTGAATTGCCACTTCCAATCAGAGCAACCACGCGACGGCGAGCCTCCTCTGGAAGCTCGCCCAGGTAGTTCACGCCGGAAATAAATAACTTGGGCAGGTGCTCCTCCAGCAGCAGACAAACCAGTTCCTTATCTTCCATCATGGGATTGTTGTGCACTAGGAGGTGGCGAAGGTTTCTGTAATTAGGCGGGAAATGTTTATTAATGCACATTCTCTCTTATTGATAATTCCATCTAGTGTTGGAAAGTCTACTCTCCTTCACACCGGATCAGGTAGAATTTCAGACATTTGGGTTTTTGCTTAGTGCTCTATGGAATGTAGTTTGAGCCGTAACTCTACAACTTATTATTGGTTTCCATACCAAACACCTCCGAAGCTTGGATCAGAAGCAAAATACTAAATTTCTTATATAGAGTTTCCCATCCACTTTCGAATACACTTCATTTTACGTTGCCGTCTTTTCAGTCCTGGGACTGTATTGCAAGAAAATAAATCGGGCGTGGGGGCACTACTTTTCTCTGGTGTCTTTTCGCTAAATGAGCGGGACTATTGTGAGTGAAATAAACCACGATGGTATTCAAAAAGTGACAAGTGCAACTGGTTGGAAACACTTCTCGAAGAAACCGTTGAGAACGGTCAAATGATCAGAGAGCCCCTGCAGACGAGTAGGTTGACGTTGAAAATCTATTCAGGCCTAAATTGTGAGAATGTTTATCTCAGCAGTTTCCTCGTCTGGCTCGGAGTAAGACCGTCATATTAATTGCATTAATGAATAACCATACTGTACGAATCAGCAGTACTTGCGCTGCTTTTTGTTGGATCGTTGAGCTTTATTCAATCCTTATCCTGGTGTGCACTCGTTGGTCAGTGATACCAACTACTTAAGACTGGTGGCGAGCTCTACACTGGTGTTTTATCATCCTTTAGGTTTTGGAAATGGCCGTAAACGTTACACGTGTTGCCCGCATCCTATGGGACCGTAAGTTGGATTGAGCATCAACGCTGTCTATGGCTATAGACTATACAATGGTGGCACACTGGTGAAGTGAAGAAAGTCAGAAGCTACAAGGACGTATTAGGTGCCATCAATTATCCTTTGTTTCCTGGAATTCGGTGTGAAGAAGTATCGGAAGTTCCCTAATAATCAACATCAGTTTCAAAAGGAGTTAACTTACTGGTGATTGGTCAGGCGGTTGTTTACCTGTTCGCCGAACTTGACAAGCGTCATCGGTGGACGCACTGATTATGTTTCATCGAGTGTTGCTGCAGCCTAACTGCCAAGCTCGGTAAGCGGATCAAGAACCATCTGATCAACCAGCAGTAAACGCACTCGAGCTACCAAAACTTGACGCAATGCCAACAAGTTAACTTATTGATGTTATTGTGGAGTCGAACATTGACCTGCAACTTAAGATAGTGTTCGCGTGCCATTCAGCTTAGTTGACTGGTTCTTTTATGATGTTATGATAATATGATCTCGTTTAATTTCACTGAAACTTTATTGGCAATACACCTGTAAAGTAATATCACTAGCCCCTTTTTATATTAACTACTCATGAGTAGCCTTAACATTACGACGATCTGTCCAAAATAGTGTCCCGTGGAGACATCCGCGGACCAAAAAATTTCTAGCATAAGACACTATTACTAAGCGAAATACTTCTATGAATCTGACACGAAATGCCGCGTAGGAAACCTTGACCGTCCCCCTCTCAACGAGAGACACTTGTATTTTATTGATACCCAAGGCAGCCCCAGCTTTTGAAAACAAGACGAGTTTATCACGCCCCAACTACATCTATCTAAGCAAGACTAAAGGGAACCAGAACACGTTGCTGGTACCGGATGGATAACTGGATCACCCTGAGCAACCGAATGAACTGGTCAAGCTCGCCACAGCTGCTGTTGGTAGTTACGGATTCAGTCAACGTTGCAAGAACAAAGGCCCACTCAGGTGGACCAATGAATTGCGAATGCGGACTCGCTTAGCTTTCAGCGTGGTCATTGGCTGGGTGTGCGTTGATCACGGTATATTTCCACTGCTTAAGGGGTTAGTAGATGACTTTATCCCTTGGACCCTGCAGTGCGTACATTTGTAGTGTTTCTCTGAATGGACATCACTTGGCTGCATATAAGCTTCTCTTCAATTAGTGGAGAGTGCACTGTGCTCCCAGTGCTTGTGGTGTGCGCTCTAGCGGAAATGGTATTTAACCCTCGAACCACAAGTCGGGCACGTGTGTCAACTGAAAGCGACCTAGTGACTCCGTTTCAATTGATGAATAGTACATTTATCGCCAGCTACCAGTGATGCGTGCATTCGAGCAGAGGAAGGGAGCTACCACAGCATCAGTAAGTTGAATGTGTGAGACGGAACGAATTAAGCACGGTGCCTCAGCTGATGGAAGTTTCATGGCTTGTCCCGCTCCACTGACGCGACATTGGTTTGCTCAATCAGTTACTGATGTTGGAAAGACCACCTCTTGCATAAGGATCTGATTGTGATTCGGGTAAATCTCTTAGTTCTGAAGTTCTTCAGCCGAGTGTGTCATGAAAGACTGCTTCTGGAGCGAATTTAAGGAAAACGACATTTCTCCCTTAAGATCGACGCCATCCGAAAGATAAGAGGACAGACGGTAGAAGATTTAATGAGACAAACTTGTTAGTAGCTTGTTCACTGGTACATTATGACCAGCTGTCATGTACCATTAAACACGGTATCCTGCTGTCTCAATGACTGCTGAAAAACCACTAACCAAACCAAGAGGAAATTTTCACACTGACGGCTGCTGCTGTTTGGAATATTTTGTTCGGATTCGATAAGAACCGAAGGTATGGAAGAGGCATTTGGAGAGAAGTGGACTGGAAGCACCATCGAAGCATAATATTGGGCGTTAATGAGGAACCACAAGTTTTGAAACGATTACACTTACTTTAGATGGGCCAACGTTGCAAGACCCTTTGAGGTAACCTGTGGACATTCGCTGACATCCAACAGCTCCAGGTTTGTTATTCTTCCGACACGGGACATGCAAAAGTCGTCCACATAGATACATCGCCTTAAACGCAGCTGGCGGAGCTCACGTAACTGAGCTTGAGAAAACAAAGAATGAGAAATTATCAGCGTGTGTGGTAGGTATTAGACGGGTCTCAAAGATCAGGTGGCTGGCAATGCCACATTGAATAAGGCACTCATAAACAAGTGAAAGAGGCCTTTTCAATGACGACCGGTGGATAGCAGTGAATGGCACGTACAACAGCTCATCCGGGAATAATGGAGTCTTTATAAAGCAAATTGAGTAGGCTGAAACTTACAAATACCGGCATCTCGAAATTATACAAACCACAGAGAGTTGGTAGGGTCGTCCACGACACACGGTTACTGTCTGAACATATGAACATCCTAAAGACGCTTCTAAGCAAGAATTTAATCTCAGTAATGTGGTTGCATGCCATTGAAACAACCTGGGTTGATTCGCGTGAATGAATGGAAACTCTGGTGAAGCTTACCGTGAAAAGATGGATTAAGAAACTACGAAGGTTTTCCTGGAGCAACATGCATCCTGAATCAGATAAGCTGAGATACTGTGAACTAGCCTAATTTCACCAACAATGTAAGAGTAGTAAAGCCGTTATAGTCATAACGATCGAAATCTTCGCACTCCTGAGGTACGAACTTTGAGAACTACAGCAAAATCCCTCAATAACGGGTTCTCTATATGAGAAACACCGTATTTATCATTTTCGAACCCCCCTCCCGATGTTCATCTCAACGTATGTTATTGTCAGTGAATGAATTGCTAATGGGTTATCACGTCGTACTTTGAGAACCAATTTTAAGGAGGGATCACTCGGTGAGTATTTATTACGCTTCCAACTAATTCACTCTTTCTCAACCCGGAGCCGACTGTCACGTGAACCTTTTATGTGACGCGTTTGCGTGTGTATACAGGCCAGAACTAGAGTGTGATGTTGTCCCTGAGGTTTATTTTTACTTGACGTTTGTGGGTAAAGATGATTGCTTTTCAGTTGACCCTTGATCTGCACTTCCCATCCTGAGTTTTGCGGACTTGTCTCTCAGGTTATCCGCAACGCGTAGAACCTATAGACACGCCACCATTCCCTGAAGTTTTCACAAGAAGACGTATCACAAATCGTATCTCGGCGAGCTGGGTCAGTGGTAAGAGCGCGAATTTACTGACCGGAAGGCCCGTGGTTCAAACCCGACCTCTGCCTCTCGACTTCTCCCGTCTAGGCTTAGGCAACCTGGCAGTATCCCAGCCCTCGTGCTGCCTTCGGGTGGCATGGCAGCTAGGCACCGAAAGGGTGTTACAGCTCAACGATCTCGGCCATTCACCGTGTACGCGGAGAATTGTGAAAAATAAAACCCAAGGGACGTCTGTCCTCTCATCGGACGGTAAAATGAAAACAAATGGCTCAACACAGGAAGCTGTAGTGAAGATCCACTGAGGTCATTAAATCCGTAACATCTCAGTAGATACAGCGAAGTCATCCACTTCCGGAAGGGTGGAGCCCGGTAGGATGCGAAGACGGTTGACGCAGGTGGGAATAAAGAAAACTCGGGCACGTATGCATATAACTGGTTCCTTCGTGCCCTCACTAGGAAGACTGCTACTTATGGTGGCGGGATAAAAACGTTAAATGTAACACAAAATTTCCAGTCGTCAATGGCCGACCCATAAAATTCAAGTCTCGCCTTGACATCTGCTGTCAAGCAGTATGCGGCGAGGCGAATGAGGCATCCGCCGACGACTACGGACGAGGAGATTCACGCAGTTAGATCTCTCATCTACTGATGTGCGCAGTACAGCCGAAACCAATCTAATTTTCTGAACCATACTAAGGACGTGACTTCTGTTAATGGGAGTGATATGCTCTTGAAGGGACGTTCCTAGCCATATTGAAGCTATCAGACTTTCAATAAGGATGTCGCTGTATGACAAAGATTGCCTCTGGTTGGTTACTTGAAGAACAAAATAGAACACTTTAACACGTCACGTTAGCTTAGGACAAGTCTCTGTTTGTCAGCACCAGTCAGAGATAGCAACAAAAGTGTTGACACTGATGTTTCACTGCTGTGCGACCATAAAATTAACCTGATTATATTTAAACCCACAGAGTTAAAAAAGAGAAAAAGGGTGGGAGGGAGGGGACCTAGTGCTGACCTATCGCAAGCATTCCGAGGTGCCTACACCTCCAAGCGCTCATTTAGATAATCTGGAAAGAAACTGACAGTACGAACGCCACTGACACCGATCAGCCGCCATTTCTTATGTCTTAAGCCAAGCACAGGCGGGGTCACGGGGACCCCATCCTGGAAGGCGCACTGCACCCAAAATCTTCGTAATCTCTTTCACACACTTCTTCCAAGTCATACGTTATCAACCTCGCGGTTTCCGCCATTCTAAAGGAGGCACTCGTCTCTGTAGACGGTGTTTCGACATGCGTAGCACAAGGTCGAGCCATCGTAGTCTATGGTGCTGGATGCTTTCCGCGATTGAAGTACCCGCTGTACAACCAAATACCCGTTTCCTAATCACTTCGCTACTAATCCGTTGACGCCATCCAAAAACAGCAACTTTTCTGAGGCCTCGGTGGGCAAAAACCTGAAGACGTCTCAGACCATCTGTCCGCAGAGGCCACGTTTCGCAGCCATACAACAACACAGTCCTTACTGTAACCTGGTACTCCAGATCGACAAGGCTCTCACCAGCAACAATTTGAACACCGGGGTTTTGAGGACCTTCTCAGCGTTCGCCTCATCACTTCATCAATGACGAAGTTGAACAAGAACGGAGAGAGTGGAAACCCTTGTCGGACACCACTTTTTGTAGCTAACTATACACTCTCACACGCCAAGAAGTGTGAATATAGGGACCGGATTATGCTAACAAACTTCTGGGGCAAGTGCAGTTAACATCACTGACCGATCGACAGAATCGAACACATCCTTGAAATCAAGGAATACCAAGATTGTTGGTCGTCGGTACATGTGGCGTTGTTCTGTATGTGGAGATGTGCGTGAAGATATGGTCAACCGGTCGAAATCGCGCTTGATTCTCACGAGTCAAGGTTTCGCGTGCCACCCTAAGACGACGAAGAATCAGTGACGCCAGAAGCCTTGTCACAACAGGAGTCAAACTAACACCTCTGTGGTTGCTACATTCACTGCGAGTATCCTTTTTGAAAATGGGCACTACTATCGATTCACCTCAGTTGTCTGGGACGGTCTCTTTTTCCCAGATAGACCCAAATAGGCTAGACAGGCACTGGCTGAGAAGTCCACCCCCATCCTTGAAAAGAGCAGGTGGAAGGTCATCAGGACCAGCAGCACGATGACGCTTGAGTAGAGAAATACACTCGGACACTTCCGAGGCTGAAGGCGGCTCCAGATTCACAGTCCACCTTTCTGTTGAAGGCCAGGATTCCGGAATAGGAGTAGCAGGTGGCCAACTGAATCGCTGTGCACACCGGTCCAAACGTTCTGCTTTGCTGCATATCAGGGAGCCATTTTGGTCCCTGAGTGTTTCGCTGACAAGAGGCTTCCGAGGACCAGTCGATCGAATCAAGTAGAACAGCTTACGGACGTTTCCAGGTTTTTTGCATCTGCCACTTCTTCGGCTTTTCGGGTCCACCAGGCTTCTCGGTTTGTACGGACACTCAGTTTCACCTGGCGTCGGATGATGCGTCGGGTGGAGATGTGGTTGCGGCCAGGAGGAATCTGTCGCCCCGCTTCCAGCAAACATGGTCCCATCAGAGATCCAATATTTGGATGAAGTTGGCTGGATTGTACCGCAAACAGAAATTTCAGCTTTGATTAGTGCTTTGGATATTTTTTCCCAGTGGCCGTTTATATCTGACATCGGACAGTCCTGCAGGCGTTCGAGGAGCCTGTTCTGATATTTTCTTTTGATTTTTGGGTCTATTGGCTTCTCAACGGCTAAGCGAAGTGTGTGCGTTTTGCGTAGACCTGAAAAGCACAATCAAAAGCAGTAGCGGAAAAGTACATGTTCAGAGTCCATGCTTGTGTTCCAGAAGGAGCGACAGACGGTGATCGACCCTCGCGATCGATAAGTGGTCGATTTGAATTCGGGCTGGTTTGTAGGTGGGCACCATGTTGTCAGGCGATTCCTGCTGTTCCGGGAGTTAGTACTGCCGAGGATCAGTCTGTGATCGGCACACATCTGAAGCAAGCGATCTCCGTTGTCCGCGCGTCTTGTGCCCAACCCAAGAAGACCACGCAATCGGGCCTCAGCAGCGCTTAATCTACCTACCTGGGCGTTCATGTTACCAGCAAACACAACAACATCTGAATTTTAGCCCACTGTAGAAGGGCACCTAGAGCGTCATAGAAACTGTCCTTGGCAGATTCAGAGCTACAGTCAGTTGGGGCGTAAGTAGACACAATAAACAGGGTGCGATGGACCTCACTTTCTCAAGATTCTCTCACAGACTTTGCCAAACGAACGGCACAGAGGCGACTATTAACTGCTATCTAATCAAGTAGAGACGCTTCCGCTCGATCGCTCAATACAATACCCACCTCAGCATATCCACCTGCAGCGGCCTCTGCATCACCAGAGGTGCGAAGTCGGAACCTGAAAGAGAGTGAGGGGGCAGTCAGTTCAATCACAGTAGTTGCGTCCTGTATCCTTGTTTCTAAAAGACAGCATACATCAATTAGGAGGGAATCCAGCGTACGAGCAAGAGCCACCTGTTGTGCTGCATGTTTCAGTGTGCGAACATTAAAGGCGGTTAATTAGGCAGGCTTCCGATGTTTGAAAACAGACTTCGAAGTGTCTAGGGTTGTTACTGAAGTCGGACGTAGAGAAGCTGCAGATGAGTGTGATGAACGGTGAACAAAACGATCACTCCTAGTGATGGGACCTGCAGAGAGAGTATCCAAATTTGGGTGGGGTAGGGTAGAACAGGGAAAACGTGAAAGTGTAAGAACGGAAGCGTCGGCAGTAGCATTTTTTCGCTTACCTGCCCTACTGTATGCAGCAAGTAAGGCGACCCGGCTGGTGATACCAGACGACGACCAAGGTTGCATGAGTGTATTGTTAGTTGTAAATGTCATGGTTGTACGTGGGCTGAAATACTGCCAGAGCGCCCACACCTAGACAGGGACTGTTTGTCATCTGGACGAACATCCAGGGTGACACTCGGGATTTAGTGACAGTTTGGTTCTCCCGATCGGTATCCCTTGCGGAGGGGTTTTATTGTGTTCGCATTTCTTTGGTGGATTCGCCCTGATTTCTGTACCATGTGGATGTGCAGATTCCCTATCCCCTTGAGACCTGACGCTCCTGATTTGGAAAAGGACGCCAGTGAGAAATGTTGCTTGTTCCCGTTTAACACCATTGAAAGATGATTGCAGAACACTTCTGTTTTATTTCGATCAGTAATTCGCCAGATAAAGTAGGAGCAGCTCACTCTATCGCTGCTTTTTCGGTCAGCGTAACTTTTTTGAAACTACCTTGCCAACCTGCTAAGACGTGCGTTTTGTAACTCACAATATCTCCACAGTTCATGACTGTTAAAATGAAGGTAAAAAACAGGGTTGGCGCCACACTTACAAAGAGAATGGAGACTTACGCAAGAGTTCAAAGCCTTCAAAGACAACGTTCGATCCAGATAAATCAATGGCACTCAATCGCAAGTCTCCAGCGTACTGGCTCGGCAATTCTGGTCTCAAATTAGCGTACCGAAAAAACCACTTGTCGCTCCCGACAAATTTCACCCGACCACCGATGTTACATATCATATGAGCTACCGCTAGATCCAACCCAAGATGTTGAATTGCATCGTTTGAGACACTGTAAGTAGAACAAAGTAAAAAAAAGTGAGCTTACATTTGCCGCAGCCGATTTTGCCGTTTCATTCTATCCAGAGCCCAGTTAACTAAGGCCCGATAATCCAGATCGTGTTTGTAGGTCAGTTTCATATGGAACGTAACGAACTGGTCTCCCACATGTTCTACAGACTGGTCCACTAGACCAGTAAAAATCTTCACCGGTTTACCATCGCGCATCACTTCTTTCATCTATACAAATAGTAAGGACGAAACACAATCTACCTCAGCCTTGCAGAAAATTGAGCGAGTAAAACCGTCTTCATTGCTCCGAGAAACGTGAGAGGACAGCCCCCGGTTGGTACTTGCTGGGCGCGCGAATAGGCCTAAATACCGAAAGTGGATGAAGCGCATCGGAGTCAGCGCTCGTCACTCGTGTCACTGCTCACGCACGGTCCGTCTGGTTTTCTGGGCTTTCTGTGTTGTGTTCTGATCTTTCTGTTCCCCAGAAGAATTCGGTTCACCTGAAAGACAATCGCTGAGCAGTCTGACCTCGCATCATCAGTATGCTTACTAGCAGGCCAAGTGGGACCAGTCAACCTTCACGGTGAACACTGATCCATCAAGGCGTACATACATTCTAAGAATCCCCTAGGTAGAGAAAATGAGTAAAACTAGTAGGAGCTTACTGAAACTGGCATTTGATAACAAAACGCCCTATATTCCTGCATGAGGAGGAAACACCTAACTTCAGACACGCAACTGGACGTGGCACTAAGGACCCCGAAGTAGTGATCACATGCAGCCGAAATTTACTCTAACTTATCCACAACGTGGGTGTCGAGATAGCTCAGTGGTTAAGGCGCGCGCTTACGGACCGGAAGGTCCGTGGTTCGAACTCGACCTCACCATCTTGACTGCTCCTGTCTAGGTTTGGGCAGCCTGGCAGTATCCCAGACCTCATGCCTTCTGTTAGCATGGCAGCTAGACACCGAAAGGGTGCTACAGCTGAACGATTATTTTTTGTTACTATTATCCACAACAACTTACAGAGAAGACTGCCGATCCATGAGACCAAGGAAAAATATGGGTCAACAATCCACGCGAAGTCCTCTCGGTTGCTTTGATGAGCAATCTAGTCGACCTGCACCAAAATAGACAGCTGACACCAAATCATCATCATCGATAGCATAATATCAGTGTTTAAACCTAATGCTTCGCTGCCATACAAACATGGTTTATTTGAAAGACTTATTGTGAAGAAAATAATAAAAGTGCAGGGGAAATGAACTTAGTGCTAGCCTACCACAATTCTTCCGAAGTGCCTACACATCCCGACACTAATTTAGGCAATCTGGATAGAAACTGACAGGAACGCTATTGATATCGACTAGTATCCATATCTTGCAGCTTATCCAACCAGGCGCAGTGGGGGTCACGTGGTTCCCACCCTGGAAGTAAGGTAGCACCGACAGCACCCAAACGTTTCGTAATCTCTTGCATACACCTCTGCCAGGTCAAGGGTTGGCCACCTCTCTGTTTCCGCCACTCTGAATTGGGTGCAGAAAACAGCAGTCTCTTCGGCATACGCAATACACGGTCTAACCAATGCAGCTTCTGGTGTTGGACACGTACTTCAATGGAACCCCCCGTTGCACAACAGAAAACCAATCATCATCATCATCGACAGCATGACATCAGTGTTCAACACCGATGCTTCATTGTCATACGACAGAAAACTCGCTTTCTAATTGCTCCGTTACGGATTCTCCGACACCAACTAACACTAGCTATGGTCCTGAGACAACGATTGTCGAACACCTGAAGACGTCTTAGTTCCGCTGCTCGAACAGGACAAATCTCGCAGCCGTACAACAAAAACAGCCCGCACTGTAGCCTGATACACACGTCCATTGGGATTCAGGGATATACGGCTGTGACACCACAGGTGTCTCAAATTAACAAGCGCGAACCAAGCCTTGCAGATTCGTGCACTGACCTCATCTGTCACACTACAATCAGAACTTATACAACTTCCAAGACACGTAAAATACTTCACAACTTCGAGTGTCTCTCCCTGAATTGTAAATGGCGTGTTCAGTGACTGCATGTCCACGAGTAAGACCTTACACTTTGTGGGTGCAAAGTGCATGCTAAAGCACGAGATGACTTTGGTCAGTACATCCAAAAATACATGGGCCCTCTTCTCCTAATTAAAGGCGAGAGCGATGACATCTGCATATTCCAGATCCACAAGGTTTTCGTCAGCAGCTATTTGAAGACCACGGTTTTGAAGACCAGCATTCGTTTTATTATCTCATCAACCATGAAAGTAAATACGAATGGAGAGAGTGGACACACCTAACGGTCACCGCTTTGTGTAAGGAAGTTTTTGGGGATCTCTCCGTATACTCTCATACGTCCGAAGGTCTGAGAATACAAAGAACTTATTATGCTCACCAAATTAAGGGATATTACTTGCTGGACAAGTGTGCTAAGGAGAGCAGACAGTTCAAGTGAGTCGAATGCGCCTTGGAAATCCAGAAATACTAAAGTCGTACGTATGGCATTGATCTAGCGCCTGACGGAGTGTGGAGATTTAGTCGGCGCAACCCCTACCCGGCCGGAATCCCACTTGTTGCTCTCGAGTTCGTGTTTCAAGAGCCACCTTAATGTGACGGAGAACAAATGAAACCAAGAGTCTAGTTACAACCGGGGTCAAGCTGATCTCCCTGTGATTAGCGCACTCCCTACGAGCCCCTTTTTTGAAAATGGGCACTATCACCGATTGTCTCCAATTGCCTGGGACAGCCGCCTTTCCCCAAATGCAGGCAAACAGATCAGACAAACGCCGCCTGAGGACTTCACCCCCAACTTTGAACAATGCGGGTGGGAGTTCATCCGGACCAGGAGCTCGGTGGCACTTGAGAGAACATATGCAGTCATAAATCTCCGAGGACGTAGGGGTTTCCGGGTTCACCGTCCAGGATTCTACTTCAGTTGTAGGCTTCAGATGAGTGGAAGCTGGCGGCCACGATAACTGTTGTCCGAAGAACTCGATTCACCGGTCGAAGCGTTCCTCTTTATGCGAGATGGTCGCCGCATTCCTATCCTTGATAGTTTCGCTCACAGGTGGTATCCGGGAGCCGGTCACACGGATCAACTGAAATAATCCTCTAGCATTCCCGGTTTTCTGGGCCTCTTTCAGTTCCTTAGCCTTCCGAGTCCACCAGGCTTAACGTGTGGCGCGCAGGCTCACCTTCAATTGAAGTCTGATAACTCGTCGGGCCGCATTATACTCGGGACCGACAGGGACATTTCTCCGAGATTCAAGCAATGCCATTGTTTGCTGTGATATCCAGTGCCTGAGTAGGCCTGGCAGCGCTGTGTCTCAGGCAAAAGTCCCAGCACTGTGCAAACAGGTGGCGATCTCCTCCCAGTATGAATTCACATCTGGTGGTGGAGCAGTTCGAAAAGACTCCAGAAGACGATTCTGATAAATTCGTCTAAGATCCGAATCTCCCAGACTCTCAGTTGCTAAGCGAATCGTCCGCACTTTACGTGGCCCTAAGAATCGAAGGTATAAGTGACTCCGGACGAGGGCATGGTCAGAATCCACAAATGTGTTCCAGAACGAGGGGTAGTCAGTTATTGATCCAAGCCATCAATAACTGATGGCAATGTGATTAGTTTGGGTTCGTAGCCCGCATGCCGTTGGAGGACACCATGTGGCCAGACGACGACGGCATAAAAACAGCCTGCGGCCAGAATACAGCTTAAGGAGTCGTTCGTCATTGTCCGCACGTACCGAGTCCAATCCATGTCGACCACCTTTTAAGTCTCAGATGCGATAAGCCAACCCACTTGTGCATTCAGGTCTCCGGCAACCGCCGCGGTATCTGAGCCCCTAGCTTTGCGCAACAGCACATTCAAATTGTCCTAAAACTTGTCTTTGATGGTGTCAGAGCTAGAATCGGTTGGGGCGTAAGCAGGCAAAGCAAAAAGGCAGCGATCAACTTGCCGCTTATGGGACTCCTTCGCGGACGTTACCAGATGAACCGCATAGAGGAGACCATCAAGAATATCCTGTCAAGCAAAGATCATTCCGCCCGGCGCCTTAAAGTTATACCAACCCCGGCCCATCCTGTCGCACAAGCCTCTGGATCGCTGCGTAGATAGAGGCGTGGGGCATCGCTTTCATCCCTGAATCGCATCATTATTAGGCAACTCGACTTTTGGAGCCGTCGAGTTGTGTAGGTGGTGTCAAGCATGTCACATGCAGTTAAGATGGTAGATTTTGTGTGTTCAAGCGGGATTCGCTCAAATGTGTTGTATATTAGGACCTGGTGACGGCACTACATGCTCTGACAAATCCCATAGGCAAGTGGGTCAATAAGAATTGACCTTTTTCATGATTTGATGCATCGCATGTCGCATCAGCAGCTAGGGGACATGCAATAGGCTGTATGCCTCCGAAGGAGGCTAGTTCACTTTCCATCTTGTGCAAACGGGCTCTGAGAGTTTCCAGGTCTGTCCGAACTTGATATCCTTCTGGCAGCCGTGAGGAAATAGAGTTGATGGGTTGGTCAGGTAAGGAGATGTTAATACTACTGAACAGTCTGAGGTTACTCGGGACGCTCTGTCGATCAGCCTCGAAAAGTGAGGTGGTTGAGAGCTAGGTCTTTTGTATGTGAGGCGCTCCTTTGGACAGCAGTGGTGGCATCATGTGATACTTTGATGTAGGTTGATGGATATTTGTTCGAGGGAATAAGAACGAGAAGACCTCAAAGTTCTAAGTTAGATCGTACCACGAACGCTTCAGCCTCTTGGTCATCAGTTTGAGCTGATATGTTCAGGTGAGAGTAAGGAAATGAAGATCGATGGCAATATGTCGTCAGGAACGGTGATGTAGGCGGGCCTTAGTGTATCACGTACTCACGAACTTTGGAAGGTTTTTTTCAAAAACCGCAACCGGATAATGCAGCACACAGTGAATTCTGTTTACAAACGTAAACATAGAAGCTGGTATTCGGTGTCTAAGAGTGATGCCCACCCCCCACCCACCCCCGTTTACGATGGTGCGGTCAAGTGCAGACTACATGTAAATTATCGTGAGGACGGCAGACCAATTTTCTTTTAAGCCGCAGGGCATGCGTGCCACGAGGCAGAAAAGGAGTTAAGCACTCGAGTTGTGTAATTACGAAACAGGCCTAGAGAGGCTGATATAAACAAGCTAAGTCGTCGAGAAAACCCGACAAAGGGGATAGCCATGGTGAGTGTAGGCCATGGTGACGGCAGCTATTGATATGACGCTCTTAATAAATAATTAAATACCATAAAAAATTCCGCCAACACGATACAAATGGGTTGGGATCCGAAAAAGAGCCCACACCAGCTGACCTTGAGGTTTTAGTTTCGCGCTTCCTGTTAGGGATATAGAATTTCAGGGATTCACGGATTGATACATAGCATCGAGGCTTTTGTCCAAGATTCCCGGGTCGGTTTCTTCTTGTCGTTCAGCAGTTGTCGTTCACTTGAAAGGCACAAGCAAAGAAAGGGTGTAGCATTGCTCTTTAAGTTCCCAGTGCGGGGTAGTATCCTTGCCCGCGCGAGGACTCGCATAAGTGTCTAATAGCGCTTTGAACTGGGTTCTAGAATGAGCGTGGACAACCGTCGGAGGAAGGTTATTCCACGCAGCTACTACACGAAATGAGAAAAAATTTTGCCCAATAAAAGTGTTCGCTCTGAGCTTGCAAATCTTCTTGCCCTGTCCCCGCCGTGTGTTTGCTGGGTCAACGGTGAAAAGACTGTTGGCCAAACCTTGTTCAAACAGGGCATCAGTGTGAATTAGATCTCCTCGAAGGCGGCGATATTCGAGGGGAAAGAGGTCAAGCGCCGCGAGACGCATTTCGTAGTCCACGGATTTAAGGCCGGCAGCCATTTTCGTAGCAGCTGGCTGGACACGCTCAATGAGGGTTACCTCCTTCGTGCGCCCTGAGTAGACAACTTGGTTGGCGTATTCAAGAAGCGGTCTGACGTAGGCCCCATAGAGTATTTTGAAGTCCGTGCGAGCAATACGGGTGAAGGTGCGCCGAATCATCCGTAGAACCGCGAGTGCCCTTTGGGCCGATTTCTCATGGTGCAATGAGAAGGACGTTTGAAGAGAGCCAGACACACAAATCCTTTTTGACATCTATCTTCGTGATGTCTTCTGGTCCATTCTACCATGCACAACATAGGCGTTCGCTGAGTCTCCTCCAAATGACATATGAACGCACTCTCCCCGATTCAGAGGTAGGTGCCAGTCCAACGACTATTGTTTCGCGGCGTCTACATCCATTTGAAGACCACTGGCATTGGTATCCCAGGATTTCAAGTCCCCCGCAAAATGTAGACATGGACCTGCAAGAACATCCGGAAGGTCGTTGACGTATATCAGAAGCAGCAGTGGTCCCAAAACGGAGCCTTGAGAAACTCCAACGAAGACCGGCGCTGGAGAAGAGTAGGTCGAGCCTACTTTCACTCGGAATGTTCTATCTGATAGGAACGCCTTGATCCAGAGTAGGATTTTCCCTTGAACCCCGTAAGACTCGAGTTTGTGGAGCAGTGGGGCGTGTGGGACTCGATCGAATACTTTTGAGAAGTCAAAAAATATGGCAGCTGATATGAGTTCCTCGTCCTTGGCTTGGGTTAAGCTGTCCATAAATACAAGCATGTTCTTCACGCAAGAACGGTTTGGGAGAAGTCCGTGTTGAACTGGAGATATCAAGTTGTTGAAGGTAAGGTGGTCTGAGGTGGCTCGCTTCAGAATGCGTTCCATCACCTTGCATGGCACGCTAGTGAGGCTTATAGGCCTGTAGCTGCCGCGCGATAGTTGGTCGCCATTTTTGTAGATTGGTGTGACAGTCGCCTCCTTCCAAGCAGAGTGAAGGTGGCCTTCGTCAAGCGACTGACGAAACACCAGGTGGAAATGATTTGCCAGTGTGGACGACATTTCACTGCCTCAAGGAAACTTGGTCAAAAGCGTCTTTCCTGCGTATCAATCTGTGATATATAAGGTCTAGGATTTCTCCCGGGACGGATTTGTTTTTGTCGGTCAGCTTACTCCATTCATCTGAAAGACACAGGCGGATAAATGGTGTAGCACTTTTTTCTTGGTTCTCAGGGCGAGGCAGCAAGCTTACCGACGCGAGAACTCATAAAGGAGTGCCTAAAATGCTTTGAACTTGGTACTAGATGCAGCGCGATCGACCGTCGGAGTAAGCTTATTCCATGCACCAGCTACCCGAAATGGGAAAAATTGTTCCTGGTAAAATATGTGTTCCAAGTTTCAGAACCTTCTTAGCATGGCTTGTTTGCCCAACTTTGAAAATTCTATTCACCTCGGAGGCGAGGATACTGCAGGGGAAACCGGTCAAGCACCGCGAGAATCGTTTCATAGTCAACGCATTCAAGCCCGGCAATCATTTTCGTAGCAGCTCGTTGGAAACGCTCAATGAGGGTAACGTCCTGAGCAGGCAACTTCGTTGGCATGTTCAAGAAGTGGTCTGACGTAGGCCCCACAAGGCATCTGAAAGTGCGTTCGCATAATACGTGGGGAACGACGAAAGCCTTTTGTACCTATACCTCACTGTGTAGTGAGAACGACATGTTTTAATAGAGCCACATAATTAAATCCTTTCTGGCATCTATCCTCGTAATGTCTTTTGATCCATTCTCACCACGTACAAATTAGGCGTTGGCTGAGTCTTCTTCGAATGGAACATAATGTAAACTTTGTCATTCAAGGGAAGTTACCAGTCAAGCGATAACTGCTTTGCAGCGTCTACATCTATTTCGAGGAGGCTGGCCATGAAACCATAGAATTTCAAGGCATCCGGAAAAACTAGACATAAGCGCATCTGGAAGGTTGTTGACGCAGATCAGAAACAGAAGTGGTCCCAAACCGGAGCCTTCAGGAACTTTAATTGAGACCGGTGCCAAAGAAGAGTAGATCGGGCCTACTTTCAATCTGAATACTCTATCTTGCTCCTTGATCCAGCCAAGAATTCCTCCTTGAATCCCACACGACCCAAGCTTGTGGAGCAGCGGAAGCTGTGCTTTTCCAACTCCGCGTCAGGGTCAAGCTCACCAAGTAAGTACTTCTTACATTCGGATGCATTTTACGGTGTTACTATTTGACCCGTTTTTTTGCGCACGGAAATTCCTCCAGGCACAACGGGAAGCGATCAAACCACGGCAAGTTGTATCGAGTCGCCAGCGAATCTTGCCTTCTAAATATGTTAATATTACCCGTAAGTTTTGCATCTGGTTGCTTTGACCGCCTCCCATTCCCGACTTATCTGAATATGGTCATCATAGGTGGAATGCATTGAGTTAAACCGCTGTTCACTCAACCGCTTTCTACTTCGTGATTCTCAATGCTAATGGAGTTGGGCCGTATTCCCCAATTCGGCACTTTTTACCTCATCATTTCATGGGGATACGACAGCACAGGATGCAAGGCGCCGCAGTGTTCACGTGTTGATTGGGGCCTTGTACCATCCGTCGCTCGAGGGTACTCGAAATCCTTCCTGCCTAAAATGGAATGTAGACCGAGAATGGAACCCTCACCGTGACTGTGTCACGTTTTGTGGTCAAAAGCTGCCGACCCTCCTGCAGTTTCATGCGTAGGTACATTAAAATGGTGACTGATGTAGCGAATAATCATGATTCCTGTGCTGCTTTCTGAATGTGACCAAAGGTCGTATAAGAAAACCTGAACGGGTTACGATTATATGCTCATTCCTCAACCCACGAGTCCTATGACACCTGAGGAATGACCAGCTTCACACATCTGGAACATGGAAGGCAGCAATATAACCAAAAATAAGACATCATTAAGATAGCGAGTTTTGGGCTGCAGAAACTTAGCCACAAAAATAATGATACGTCAGGTGGTAAAGTCTACCAATTTGGACGGAAACTATCACTGAGGACAGGTGAATTTGAACGGCTGATTTACTAGCTGGGACCATGGGCCGACCCTTAGGCACACGCCCCAAATTACCATGAAACCGTAGTTTGAACGAAGAAATCTTTAACACAAGGTTTTAAAATTTGACGGTATTTATTCGAGCCCTAAAAATCTCCACATGCGGCAGCAGTCTTGTTAGAAGTTTGTTAGTGTACTCGAGGTCCACTATGGGCGCGGAATTCATAGTTTAATGACAGCTACTGGCTTCGCATGTAATCTCCGACAGGGCGGTGGGAAACTTTGTGGAAAGCTGCTTTCTTTACGTGTTTTCTTCTGTATTGGATTTGGAAATAATCTAAAGATTATATGAACAAAATTACGTCCTCTTTGTCCGCGCAGCAGCCATTCACGACCTGTATCGGAAAGGTCTTCTATGGTTGCGGCCGGCGTCCCACCAAACAAAACCAAGGAATTCGTCACAGATAGTAAGTTTATCTATGATGGTCAGCACACGCTATATCGGGCGCAAGGTAAAGTTTTATCTTCATTGGCATACCGACCCCTTGCTGGTGCTATTGGAAGAATTTGTCGGTTTATTGGAAGTGCTTTTATGTGCTGGCGCAAATTCAACGGATTTGGACGGACTTATGGGCGCATGTAACACGCTCGTCTGGGAAATATTAGGGATATGGCAAACTACGTGCAAGCCATCAGACTGGGTAAGGCCGTAGCGGCAACGTCATCGCTACGTAGTACTTTGGTTCGTGGACAGACGCGTAAATGAACATCTTGGGTGGGTCTTTTGGGGTTGTCGCCGTAGTCAGGATTTGCCAAGCAATCGTGCCAAATTGAGCCCAGCGTGTGTCAGGGACATTCCCAGGAACATCGAGTGCCCACGGTTGTCCATTGCTGCCGCTCAAATGAGGCAATAAGGCAGCGGTATCTACAGTGGGTACTCAAAATAGGAAAAATGTCAGTCTTCTAGAAACCACAACGATACGAGTTGTACTGCGGCAGGCACGCAAAAGTCATCACAATCCCCAACGACTGCAGTGAGGCGACACTGCCCGATTTCAAAAACGCCAATCGATGTTCAGGTGGATATGATAGCTATGCGGTCGATGTCGCAACATTGTATATCTTTAAAATTGCCTCCCATCTTGAATGACTGCCTTCCCGGTTATCAGTTCAAATGAACCGCCCCTTTTACTTTGGATATAATTGAACTCTATTTGAGTTTGGCAAAGACCTTTGTAGCTTCCACTTCCCTTGCTACGCAAATCGTTTTTACCGCGTCAGATATACTATTTTTGTACCGAAACTCTGGCCAGCCATAGATTTCTTTTATTGCATCAATTTGTGACCCGTTTTCGATCACGCTTTGGCTGCTGATCCATCTCAGCTTTGCTTGATTTTTGGAGTACCTCACCGTTTGTCGAAAGCCGTTGAGGTTTGTAATTTTGTATCCGTGTATCTACTTTTATTTTTATAGTACAGCACATTTGTGTAACCATTCGTTCGGAGTTTTGCCGGTTAGGTTCCTAACCTTGGTGCTCGTTGCTCAAGTAATCGAAACGGTCGTTACAGTAGATGCAAACTGGTGAAGGCATATGTGATTATGAGTGACGTGCATTGGTTATATTGCGCTCAACTACGGTAGATTGCAGCTTGCTAGGACGTGAGCTCAGAGGAAAACGTGAAGTGTTTGGTGTTGTTGCGTGGTTGTACGATGAGGCGACCTTAGAATGGCACATTCATAGCCTAAAGGAAGGCGCAAAGTCTTTAGTAATAATAATAATAATGTTTATTCCCAACTGGTGGGTGGCATACCGTCAGGCATGATCATAATGTTACAGTCAGAATAAAAGCATGAGAGAGGGGGTTGTGAGTAAAGGAGATTGTGTGGAAAAGGGGCAGCGTCACAAGCAGTGGACAGTATCCGGGTAATAATAATAATAATAGGTTTATTTCCCAACTTGTAGGGGCATGCCGACTGAGGCATGATCGGGCCAATACAACCTGAGCGCGGTAGGTAACAACACAACGGCATGCTTATTACGTGAAAAGTCATTGCAGTTGCGGGAACCAAAAAAACAGAGGACAGTGGGCATGAGGTGCGACGAGTTCAAAGATGAAGCCTCCTGACCTGAACTAAAACTGAAAACCGTTGCTGGCCATAAGTGACCTTGGGCGGTCGAGTACATGGCTAGGGTCACAAAGTGTACAATGGAGATGGTGATTAACGAATTCGATCTGGAGACAAATGGCAAGTTTTGTCTAAAAAATATGGCTTAAATCGAAACTGAGTAGACTCACTGGTGTCACTGTTGCAGGGAGGTCAGGTGTAAAGGATAGTTTTGATGGCGAGATAGTGGCAATGCATAGGGCCAATCGAACTCCGTAAATGAATTTGAACTTTTGGAAGAGGCAAACCGAAATTGCGGCAGGAAACTAGGCTGTTTAAATCCGAACGATATGTTCAGCGGTTTAGAACGAGGCGGTTGGGGCCAGGTGAAAAATTTGTTTGTGGTTACGATTACAGGCTCGAGTGGGCGAGAGGCCGCGGTTGAGTTTCTGAAGAAAGTAGTTGCGGGAGTGCCATCAGACTGGGTATGGCAGTGCCATGCCATCACTGCACTGACATACTTCAGTTTCTGGACAGCCCCGTAACGGTCGTCAAGGTTGCCGCAATCGGTCAGATGATACGCCTTTCCGTGGCAGCTTGATCTGGGTTAGACGAGGAGATAGACAGAGGTAGAGTCAAGCCAATGTAGAGTCATCGGTAATTTCGACTCAGTTGGAAGACCGTGTGAGTATAGACCGCGGACAAGCCTGATTGAATAAATAGCGGTTGCACTGGGCGTTTGCGCAACTACAGTCGAAGTTTGAAGCTTGGGAAGAGGGGGAGTGAAGAAGGAATGGGATGAGATCGGTAGCGTCTGGTGAGTGCAGGGAGGCATCAGGTAAAAAGGTGTCCAATGGAAAAAAATCTAAAGGCGGATGACAGCGAGCTAAATGAACCCAGGAAAGGGTAGATTTTGTTGGCTGACCAAGAAACCAAGTACTAGCTGGGCCATAGTAGGTGCCTAGTTTAGGGAAGGTAAGGACTTAACCGCCGAGGCAGGAAGGCTAGTCACTGGATTGGTTGGAACAGGCGATTACATGGCAGTAGGTTTTATCTCAGCAAAAACAAAAAATCCGTCGTGCAAAGGGGGAGTTAATGTAACCAGGGACAGCAGACAAATAATAAGCGGCTTGGCAACAAAAATAGTTGCCGCTGAGGCGTCATACCGCGTGTATTTGATGAATCTCTGTTAGCATTTTTGCTCTGCTATCAATGAAATTTTGGATTCATAGGATGGTTGCCCAGGATATATGCCACAACCGGGGCAAGCTCGGGCCAGTGGTACAAGCTTCCAACAAAAGCTGCCTCCATTTTAGTTCTCTTTTCCTCCACTGCAGAAGGCGGAGTGTGAGGTTCAGCATACGGTAAGGAATATCTTTGGGGGAAGGGCGTGCAGTCGAAGTGAGAGTTGTCAACGGTGAAGTCTTTCGCACTATCGGGGACGGGAGGTGCGGACGAGGCAGACATGGTACGGAAAGATATGGAGGGCTCTCCACAAGCTTCCGTACACAAAGCGGTGTCCGGCAAAATTTCCCATCCTCTCCAATTCTATTTAATTTCGTGATCCATGAGATAACGAGACGAACGCTGAAATGTCTTCTGAAATTCTGCGTTCAAGCACATCCAGATGAAACCCTTGTCGATCTGAAAAATGCAGAGTAAATCGTCCTCATCTTCGAAGAGAAAGAGAAAGTGCATTTTTTTTGGATGAACTAACTTTTGGTATGCACTTTGCACCCACAATGTGTAGGGTCATGTTCCTGGACATGCAGTCACTGAAGACGCCACTTACAATCCTGGGCGAAGCACTCGAATTTGTGGAGCGCTTTATGCACCTTGGAAGTTGTGTTATTTCTGACTGTAGTGTGACAGACGAGGTCAGTGCACTAATCTACAAGGCTCGGGGCGCGTTTGCTAATTTGAAATACCCATGGCGTCAAAAAGTTATATCCCTGAATCTCAAGGGAGGAGTTTATTAAGCTACAGTACGGGGTGTTTTGTTGTACCGCTGAGACTTGGCCTGCTCGATGAGCGGAACTGAGACGTTCGACAGTTGTCGTCTCAGAATCATAGCTCGTTTAGTTTGGTGTCGGCGAGTCCGTAACGATGCATTTAGAGAGCGAGTATTCGGTTGTGCAATGAGGACTTCCATTGAAGCACGTGTCCAGCACCAGAAGGCGCATCGGTTAGTCCGAAAAGGCCCATCAGGATTGAGGGGATGGATTATGGGCAGTCAGGGTCAATCGACAACCTAGAAGAAAAAGCGAGGCTAGTGGCATTGTGGCGATGTATGTTACCCTGATGTGGGTTGAAGGATATTTGTTCCTGGGCTATGAGATAAAGTAATCCTTGCAGTTCTCCGCTAGGTCATCAGCATCATTATCTGAGACAGCTGGATCGCATCAGGTGTGGCTAAGTTGGCGAGATGGCCCAGTGGTAAGAGCGCGAAGTCACTGACCGAAAGGTCCGTAGTTCGGTCCCAATCTCTGCCTGTCAACTTCCACTGTCTAAGCTTAGGCAACCTGACAGTCTCCCAGCCCTAGTGCTTCCTTCTGTTGGCATGTCAGTTAGGCACCTAAAAGGGGCCAGAGCTGATAGATTTTTTTCGATCTATTAGGATATTGCAGACATGATTGTGGAAGTGAAGATGGGTCGCAATACTTAGGCATAAACGAGGAGTAGGATGAGGCCCAAACCTAGATGAGAGACATAGAAAAGAGCCTCACTCTAGCCTGGAATATCGAGTGGCTTTCAACATGTTGTGTGTGTCTGATATGTGGAAGCTTTTTATATATACCTGAATGCTGAAAAGCACAAGAACAAGCTCGTTGGCTGGTCGTTTTCCTATAAAGTGGAATCTGATTGGTGAGACTTCTGTTGCGGTTTAGTATTGGATGGTTACAATTTATGATGAGGACGATGGAAACTTATTTCAGTGGTTCGCCTCCTACCTGCCTGACAGGAAGCAAATAACACAAATCGGGGACATGCAATCATCTCCACTATCGATCACCAGAGGTGCCATTCAAGGAAGTGTGCTAGGCCCCATCCTCTTCTTACTGTACATCAACGACATCTTCGGCGCCATATCCCACCGTAAGGTCTTCCTCTTTGCGGATGATATAAAAATCGCGTACACATTTCCCCCCACTGCACAAGCCCTTACTTTTCACCCGATTAGGCAAGACTTGGATTCACTGACTCGCTGGTCAAACGACTCTAGCCTTAGCTTCTCCTCCACAAAATCCTGCATAACTTCCTGCCGCCGCTCCCTCCCGGCCGATGCTCTCGCAATTATTGGAAGTCCTATCCCTCATTCCACGGAGATCAAAGATCTTGGCCTCAGATACTCCTGTACGTTTAGCTTTTCCCACCAGGTGCAGTTCCATGTTGCCCGAGCACACAGGCTCAGCTTTTTAATACTATGCTCCTTTCACCTTCCAGACACAATGGCTGCAACGTTTAAGCTATGCGTACGAAAAATCGTGTTAGTCTGTCCCTCATTCTCCTCCATTTACACCCAGAGTTGTAGACTCGCAATTGACAGCGTCCAGCGCTCATTCACGAAAATGCTGTTCCCTCGGTCGAACCATCCCTCTTACCGCTCCCGCTGTCAAATCCTAGGCCTCTAATCACTATGGCTCAGACGGTTTAGGATAAATCTTACTCTCTTACACCGTCTGCCGCACAAACCGCCTTATAGCAGAGGCTAGACCAAACGTAAACTCACGTCAGCGCTACGGATTCCGTAACCCCTGCAACCTGTTAGTTTGTTCTCCAGCTCGTACAATCCTACGTCACTACTTCTTTCTAGTTTGCCACGCTCGCATCTGGAACAGACTTCCTGCGCAGCCGCGAAACATCACCCATCATCATACTTTTTCTCAGTCCGTGGACAAATTCCTTACCTGCGAAACGGATGCCGCCTTACTTTATACCCAAATGCTCCCCGACCTCATCTATGAATCGGGTCTAGTGCGTATTTGAGTTAAGCGACGATAAAGCTAGCAGGCAAGTAAAAGGTCCTGTTATCATATCTTCCTAACTTCTTGACTTGCTTCAAGCCACCGTAGGACTTAAACGCTTACTTGGTCTAAGTATGCTGTGTTACTGGTCTGGTTGTTTTTTCTTTTTTTCCCCAGCCAACTCATACCTTGTTCTAGTCAAGTCCCTACCTCGGATTACTCTATCAGCTCTGCCTAGTGACTGGTGCTTTTGGCCTAACTGTAACTGACAAAAACCAAACCAAAGTCAGCTTCCTTCTTCATTACTAGAGCGCATTATGCGCCGACATGTATATATATATACCAAATCCATCTGATGATTTGCTCCACAACTCACTAAACACTCACACACGCAACATCGCGGTATGCTTCTGCTTGACATGGTAGCTCACATCAACGCTCAGTCGCCGTTTAGCCATAGTGCACTCGCCCTGAATATCACCATTCCATTCCCATTGTCTCAATGGAAACTGTCATTTTACTTACCTCCTCCGCGACTTGCCTTTACCAGCGTCTATTTGCTTGTTTCAATTGACTGAGCTGTTCTTACTGGCCTTGCTTTCCCCCCGACCGAAATAAACTGGTAGCTAGAGATGCTTAAAACTCTTCGACAGCCCACGACCGGTTTCGCCCTTCTTGGGGCTCATCAGGTAGGCTCAGTCCCCGAGTTTCCGTCAACCTCATGTTCTACTTGAACCCAAATTGGACTGATTTCGACAAATACACTCATTTGCAAATCAATTTGGTTTTCACGGGAGACTCAAGTGAGTCTCTCGTTTATGACGAAAACCAAATTGATTTGCAAATGAGTGTATTTGTCGAAATCAGTCCAATTTGGGTTCAAGTAGAACATGAGGTTGACGGAAACTCGGGGACTGAGCCTACCTGATGAGCCCCAAGAAGGGCGAAACCGGTCGTGGGCTGTCGAAGAGTTTTAAGCATCTCTAGCTACCAGTTTATTTCGGTCGGGGGGAAAGCAAGGCCAGTAAGAACAGCTCAGTCAATTGAAACAAGCAAATAGACGCTGGTAAAGGCAAGTCGCGGAGGAGGTAAGTAAAATGACAGTTTCCATTGAGACAATGGGAATGGAATGGTGATATTCAGGGCGAGTGCACTATGGCTAAACGGCGACTGAGCGTTGATGTGAGCTACCATGTCAAGCAGAAGCATACCGCGATGTTGCGTGTGTGAGTGTTTAGTGAGTTGTGGAGCAAATCATCAGATGGATTTGGTATATATATATACATGTCGGCGCATAATGCGCTCTAGTAATGAAGAAGGAAGCTGACTTTGGTTTGGTTTTTGTCAGTTACAGTTAGGCCAAAAGCACCAGTCACTAGGCAGAGCTGATAGAGTAATCCGAGGTAGGGACTTGACTAGAACAAGGTATGAGTTGGCTGGGGAAAAAAAGAAAAAACAACCAGACCAGTAACACAGCATACTTAGACCAAGTAAGCGTTTAAGTCCTACGGTGGCTTGAAGCAAGTCAAGAAGTTAGGAAGATATGATAACAGGACCTTTTACTTGCCTGCTAGCTTTATCGTCGCTTAACTCAAATACGCACTAGACCCGATTCATAGATGAGGTCGGGGAGCATTTGGGTATCAAGTAAGGCGGCATCCGTTTCGCAGGTAAGGAATTTGTCCACGGACTGAGAAAAAGTATGATGATGGGTGATGTTTCGCGGCTGCGCAGGAAGTCTGTTCCAGATGCGAGCGTGGCAAACTAGAAAGAAGTAGTGACGTAGGATTGTACGAGCTGGAGAACAAACTAACAGGTTGCAGGGGTTACGGAATCCGTAGCGCTGACGTGAGTTTACGTTTGGTCTAGCCTCTGCTATAAGGCGGTTTGTGCGGCAGACGGTGTAAGAGAGTTAGATTTATCCTAAACCGTCTGAGCCATAGTGATTAGAGGCCTAGGATTTGACAGCGGGAGCGGTAAGAGGGATGGTTCGACCGAGGGAACAGCATTTTCGTGAATGAGCGCTGGACGCTGTCAATTGCGAGTCTACAACTCTGGGTGTAAATGGAGGAGAATGAGGGACAGACTAACACGATTTTTCGTACGCATAGCTTAAACGTTGCAGCCATTGTGTCTGGAAGGTGAAAGGAGCATAGTATTAAAAAGCTGAGCCTGTGTGCTCGGGCAACATGGAACTGCACCTGGTGGGAAAAGCTAAACGTACAGGAGTATCTGAGGCCAAGATCTTTGATCTCCGTGGAATGAGGGATAGGACTTCCAATAATTGCGAGAGCATCGGCCGGGAGGGAGCGGCGGCAGGAAGTTATGCAGGATTTTGTGGAGGAGAAGCTAAGGCTAGAGTCGTTTGACCAGCGAGTCAGTGAATCCAAGTCTTGCCTAATCGGGTGAAAAGTAAGGGCTTGTGCAGTGGGGGGAAATGTGTACGCGATTTTTATATCATCCGCAAAGAGGAAGACCTTACGGTGGGATATGGCGCCGAAGATGTCGTTGATGTACAGTAAGAAGAGGATGGGGCCTAGCACACTTCCTTGAATGGCACCTCTGGTGATCGATAGTGGAGATGATTGCATGTCCCCGATTTGTGTTATTTGCTTCCTGTCAGGCAGGTAGGAGGCGAACCACTGAAATAAGTTTCCATCGTCCTCATCATAAATTGTAACCATCCAATACTAAACCGCAACAGAAGTCTCACCAATCAGATTCCACTTTATAGGAAAACGACCAGCCAACGAGCTTGTTCTTGTGCTTTTCAGCATTCAGGTATATATAAAAAGCTTCCACATATCAGACACACACAACATGTTGAAAGCCACTCGATATTCCAGGCTAGAGTGAGGCTCTTTTCTATGTCTCTCATCTAGGTTTGGGCCTCATCCTACTCCTCGTTTATGCCTAAGTATTGCGACCCATCTTCACTTCCACAATCATGTCTGCAATATCCTAATAGATCGAAAAAAATCTATCAGCTCTGGCCCCTTTTAGGTGCCTAACTGACATGCCACC